>CM062819.1:1894489029-1894911128 GCA_031772625.1 Pinus tabuliformis
TTTCCTTTCCAGACTTCATTAAAGTCTTCATACCTTTTCCATGGAGATGTCATGGTCAATCCTTCTAGTTATCAGATGTTGATTCCTTTTTCTAGTAGTTGCATCTTTCACGATCTCTCCTTACTTTCTTCACATAATGCTTTTTAGGAACTTCCATTCTTAGTTCCTTTGTTTTTATCAACCACCTTATATTTAATATGAGGACTTATTATGTTGATTTCATCTAGTCAATACGTGAATTGTGTCTTTATGCATCCTACCAAAGGAGAATATCCCTTTCTCTTGATCATGTTCATAAGGTGGATCATTTATCCATGTTACTGCAACTATATGACATGACTTAATTTAATCAAATATAAGCATACATACCTCATCTCTTCCTTTTTTTCATCTAGACTTCCTTTAGCAGCTTCCTTGATTGAAAGAAATTCAATCACCTTGACATGATTCACCTATTTTGGCATCATCCTATCATTCCATGAATCCCATACAAGGTGGAATTCTTGGTGAGACACTTGCTTCTTCCAATAGGTGAACCTTTAGATGAAGTTTCCAACAGAAGATAATGATCATCCTCATCTAGCAAGTGCTCCTTTTTTAATATGTATGATGAATTCTATACTAGATGACTTTCTCTTTCCCATAAGTACCACTTATGCTTCTAATGAGGTTACCAAGAGCTACATCCTTCTATAGGTGACAACCATATACTTCTATTTCAACTATCTTTCATGCTTCTTTATGATGATGTCACAAACTCTTGCTTTCAATCGTATGCTTCTATGATGCCATCTCCTAACATGATGCATCCTATTATGATTCTAATGATTCCTACCATGATAGGTATACTTTACAACACAAAAATTGAAACAAAAACTTGAAAATAACTAGATGAGGAATATTATCTCAATCATAGTAGAGATATTTTACTTCCTCCTTTTTGGATTTCTTACTTTCAGCTTCTTCCACTTCTTCAGTGATATGGGATTCTTCCCTTCCTCTTTTGTTGTTGTCCTTCTTAAGCTTTGGACAATCTCTCTTGTAGTGCCCATATTCATGATGACCATAGCATTAAACCTTTGACATGTTCTTCTTCTTTTTCTGAGGACCAAGCTTCACAAACTTCCCTTTTCTTCTAGCCATGGCAGCAAATGCTTGACCGTGCTCACTTTTTCCTACATCAATTTTTGCCTTCAACCTAGTTTCTTCGATTTTTCACAAAGACCATAGTTCACTAAATGGAGTAGCTTCCTTCTTCCCATAAATTCTTGATGTGAAGTTGCCCCATTCCTCTGGTAGTGCATTGAGCACTATGGTAGTCATTTCCTTGTTAAACATTATCTCTCCCCACTCTTGTAGTTGGTATCTTATTACTGACACTCTCATAAAGTATGAGGCTATTCCTTCTTCTTTTGATATCTTCATCTTATAGAGTTCTTACCTTAACAAGATCACTTCTCCTGCAGTGCTTACGGAGAACAATTCTAAAAATTTTCCATATATTTATTTTGATGTTTCCAGTTTTGATACATAAGGAATGAGGGGATCCTTGATGGATTCTATGAGAAACCTTTGAGCCCTTACTTCTCCTTTAATGTACTTTACAAGAGCTTGAGATTATTCCTTTGTAGGTTTTGTGATTGAGCCATTAACATGTTCCACAACTTCATTTTCTATGAGGATTAAATCAGTCCTCTTCTTCCATGCAAGAAAGTTTGATGACCCAACCAACTTACTGCTCTCCTTAAAAAAAGACATTTTTATAGATTCATATGTGGACATAAATATACTTACTTGTGAAGATAATCCTTGATGAAAAAATCTTCAATCTGTTGCCTTCTTGAGTTTGATGATGATATGGTAATCGAAGATTTCTTATTAAAGAAGATGACTTCCTTCAAATAGTGATACTTATCTTAGAGAGAGGGAGATCACCTTGACTTCTTGATGATGTTAACGACTCCTTTCTTGCTTCCTTTAGATGAGTAGACTTCATGATGCTTTGATCTTCTATTTGAGTAGATATAAGGGTCTTTTGAGATATTCTTTCTTGAGATGATGATTTGAGCGAGGTTCCCAAGAATGCTTTTAGTGTGGGCTTCTTCTTTGATCAATCTAGGTTTTTGATACTTCCTTCAAGATGATGATGAAATCCTTGTCTTCGAAATTCCTTGGAGATGAGAGGATCTTCTTGATACTTTGAAGCCCTTGATATTCTTCTAGAACTTTGGTCCTTGAAAGTCCTTTATTGAGCTTCCCTTCCTTGATTTGTTACCTTAGCTCTAATACCATGTTGAAAAATCTAGGGGTAGCAGTAGTAGGGGATTTCTCTTACTTGATGATAACTTCTTGTGACTATTTTTTACTTTTATTAATTATATTGATCTTTAGCTTGATTATTAGTGTGTTATCTTCATCAACCAATTATCAAAACATAAAGAACAACGAGACAAAGGACACAAGATGTAGGCTATTTGTAACAACCCTAGTGAAACTTCCATGTAAAAATATATATAAGGCCACGGTGATGGGACATGTATTCCAAGCTAAATGGTGGGAGAAACATCCTAGTGGGTGTTGATTCAGTTTATTATGGCTAAGGAAATTGGAAAAGGCAATGGATAAGGCTTTAGAAAGGCAAAGAGGCATTAATTGGCATTTTATTTATGAAAATAATGGAAACTAGGAGAAAAGGAAAGTGAAAGTTCACAGGTTGCATGTGAGGAGGAAAATGAAGGAAAATAATGGAAACTGAAGAAAATAGAGGCCTCATTAATAAAAGGGCTTTTGAGGATTAATGGGCAAGGCTTCATCAGTTCAGTTTTGGAGCTCTCACATTATTCTCTCTCTCTCATACTATTGGATACTTAGAGTTTTCTTGGAGCACTCTTGGAGGGTGTGGCATACTTCGAGTTTTGGAGCAAGAAGGAAAGGAAAGAGCAGGAAAGTTCAAGAGGGAATCGGTATCAAAAGCTACAACGGGTTTTACTTGCAGGTATTGAGTTGCATGTATATTTTCCTCACTATTTTTTGCATGCATGGCACATGCATGTGGTTTCTTGGCTATGATCTGTCACTGGCATGGAGGATTTCCTGGATTGACGGTGGATTACCAAGCCTTTCCATTTCCTAGATAGCCATGGAGATTGTGGATTTATTTCCTTGTTTTTTTTTGGTTGGTCCTCATGTTTCCTTAGCTTGGGTTGAGCTATTAGTTCCTAGAAGCCTTTGTTGGACAAACGTTCTAGAAGCCCTGTAACGGCTTGGGTTGAGTTACTAGTCCCGTAGCCTTGGCTGGAAACACACTCTGGAAGCCCTGTAACAACTTGGGTTGAGTTATTAGTAATGGAAGCCTTGGTTGGAAAAACACTCTCGAAGCCCTTGGTGGGTTGAGTTACTAGTCCTGGAAGCCTTTGTTGGACAAACACTCTGGAGCCTGATGGTAGCTATGGGTTGTGTTACTAGTCTTGGGAGCCGAGTTGGAACAAACGCTCTGGAGCCCTGGAAGGTTGGGATAGAGACCAATCTGATGATGGTTTTGTTATGTCTGACCATGAGTTGGAATCATTGTTTGATGGGTTGAGGTGGATGGCATCTGGATTCCCTGGATGAGTTTTGATTAATTTGTTCTATGAGATCCCACATTCATGCTTGGAATATGGCATGAGGGTGAATGATTGAATAGAGATTTGGCTCAACCATTCTACGGTTGGGTGGGACTTGGAAGTCCCATCCAGGTTTGGATTTTGCATCATTAATGAAACATGATATCTCTTGGTATTTCTATGTGTATTGTGATGGATTATATGGGGTGTATATGGTTGTGATTTTATTGATATTTACATCCCTATTATGTTGGTTATATATGTATTTTATGGCAACAACTATGTATGGCCCTCAACATGTTTTTACTTGTATGTGAATGGATAATGTGTCTATGACCTAATAGATGAATATGCAATGAATGACATGAGGAATCAATTGTTCATAGCGATTCTCAGACAATTATGATATCCCTACACTTAATTTTGTTGTTTACGCCTGTAGGTTGCATATTTACTAAGTGTTTGACAAAATATCTGTCATTGCTAGTGGGGGTCGAGTCAATGTATTTAACAAGTATTTGCTTTAGTAATGTCATTTCCATGTTATTTTACTGATTTAGATAGATGATTCAATTCTAGGTAGTGGCATGGGCTCTGCGCCGGAATAAGTATCTTAATTCCCAGGGTCATTGGCACAAGACTGGCAAGTTTGGTTCACAGTCGCTGGCATGCAGGCCTCTGAGAGCGACTTTGGGTTCTTGGTCGCTCTATTGCCCATAACATAAGAGTTACTATGGCCTAAGAGGTCCAGAACAACAGTGGGACCCAGGGACAGGCTGTCATATGTAGTGTGTGTACATGTTGTTTATGCAATAATATGTACAGGGTGTTAGTAATGATAGTGTGGTGTGAATGTTGCATATTCAATGTTGGGTATAGATGGTGCTATGTACATGTTGGATATATGGTGTTGTGTACATATTGTACTGTGTGCATGATGGATATGCAGTGTTGTATGCATATGGTGCTCTGCACGTGTTGGATATGCGGTGTTGTGTACAGATGATGCTATGTACATGTTGGATATGCAGTGCTATGTACATGTGGTGTTGCGTGCATGTTGTACATGTGGTGCTATGTACATATGGTGTGGTGTGCATGATTGTACAAGTGGTGATGTGTGCATGTGGTGTTGTGTACATGTTGTACAAGTGGTGTTGTGTGCAGGTGGTGTTGTGTACATGTCTTGCATGTGGTGTTGTGTACATGTGGTGTCACATACATGTCGAGCATGTGGTAATATGTACATGTATTGTGTACACATTGTACAAGTGGTGTAGTGTACATATGGCATCATGTACATGTTGTGAAGGTGGCGTTGTGTACATGTGATGTTATGCACGCGTTGTGCAGGTGGTGCGGTGTACGGGTGGTACTATGTACTTGTTGTACATATGGTACTAGTGCACGTGTGGTATTGTGTGCCTATCATACATGTTGTGTTGAGGGCATGTGATACTAGGTATGTGCATTGTGTGGGTGCATGTATTATGTGGTGTTGTACATCGGGTATAGATGTATTGTGTTGTAATGTACGCAAGGTGTAGGTGTATGTATTATGTTATGCATTGAATGTAGGTGTATGTATTGTATTGTATACATTGGGTGTAGGTGTATGTGTTGTATGTCAAGTGTAGGTACATGTATTGCATGGAGTTGTATGTTGTGTGTGGTCGTATGTGTGTGATGCACACTATGTATATGTGCACCTGGTTGAGGAGAAGGTACTATGTGTTTGTCAGGTGTGGCTACCGATCCGATGCGTGTACGAAATAAGAAAAATGGCAAAAGTAAGGATCGATGAAGGATAAGTATCGATATTTTATACTTTATTATACATGTGGTTTATGATTATTGTTTATGATTACTACATGTGAATTATGATTATGGTTTATGATTTTGATGGTTATGTTTTGAGCTAACCTAATGTGATATTTTTATACATGTTTTGGTCAAATACGCTAGCTTGACTTGTTGTGACATGAAGCGAATAGGATTGCAAATGTACCTTATTGACTAGCTACCAATGAAGTATGATGTGAATTTATTTCAATTTATTTTAAATCGAATGGAAGTTATGTGCTTGGTACAAGAATGCATAAAATGACCGGTTGGGTGACCGAAATCGATTACAAGAATTAGCAGCAACAAAAGGAATTCAAACAGGCAGCAGTATGCTGGTAAAAAACTTCAATGGCAGGGCCATTGTGGGACACTGGTACCCAATAATGTCCATTGATTTCCATTGATACCGGTATGATGGTTTTGAGGTAGGGATATGCCTTGGTTTTTGTATATTCCAATGCGAGAAAGCCTTGCCAAGGGATGGACTACCCGAGATGGGGGTGCCGGTGGAACTTGGAAGGTGATTGACTGCATGGAAGGGATTGGCCAGATTGCCCGAGGGACTATGTAGCAGAGAAGGGAAGGTTGGGGATGGAATTTGTTTGGTCATTAGGATTTCCATATGGAATTAGATGCACATTGGGAGTACACCCTGGAACAATGAGTCAATAACTATTCACTTAGAGGACAAGTGGCGCAAGATTATAGCGTTGGACATTGGATGCAGATTTGACTTTGCAGTGGATTCTGAACTTCCTGGGAAAGACGTGAATCTTGGTATCACTTTGAGGGTGGAGGTGTGAGCCTCTGGATTCTCTTTTTGCAGATGCAGGCATCGTATCCTTTTATTTGTTGGCTAAGAAAATGTATATATGTGTATATTATTGTAGATATTGTATCGAGCTAGTTTATAAAGCTCCATAGATGGTATGGTTATTTGTTAGTTGAAGCAAATGTGTATGTGTATATGTGGTTATTGTAAATACCATAATGAGCTATGCTATAAAGCTTCAGTAAACGATATGAATGTCATGTTTCAGCAGTGGTCATTGTAAATACTGCAGCAAGATGTGTTATAAATCTCCATGGGCAGTATGTTTTGTCTTCAGCGGTCCTTTTGGTTATAAGTGTCATTAAACACCAATGACGGTGTTCCCCCAAGGGGGAGGGCTCCGTAACAGCCCTGGTGAAAATTCCATGTAAAAATATATATAAGGCCATGGTGATGGGACACGTATTCCAAGCTAAATGGTGGGGGAAACATCCTAGTGGGTGTTGATTCATTTTATTATGGCTAAGGAAATTGGCAGAGGTAATGGCTAAGGCTTTAGAAAGGCAAAGAGGCATAAATTGGCATTTTATTTATGAAAATAATGGAAATTAGGAGAAAAGGAAGGTGAAAGGTCACAAGTTGCACGTGAGGAGGAAAATGAAGGAAAATAATGGAAAATAGAGGCCTCATTAATAAAATGTCTTATGAGGATCAGTGGGAAAGGCTTGATTAGTTATGTTTTGGAGCTCTCTCATTATTCTCTCTCTCTCCCATACTCTTGGATACTTATAGTTTTCTTGGAGAACTCTTGGAGGGTGTGGCATACTTGGAGTTTTGGATCAAGAAGGCAAAGGAAAAGAAGGAAAGCGCAAGAGGGCATTGGTATCAGTAGCTACAACGGGTTTTGATTACATGTATCGAGTTGCATGTATGTTTTCCTCACTAGTTTTGGCATGCATGGCACATGCATGTGGTTTCTTGGTTATGATCTATCACTGGCATGGAGGATTTCCTGGATTGACAGTGGATTTTCCTAGCCTTTCCATTTCCTGGATAGCCATGGAGATTTTGGGTTTATTTCCTTGTTTTATTTTGGTTGGTTCTCATGTTTCCTTAGCTTGGGTTGAGTTATTAGTTCCTGGAAGCCTTGGTTGGACAAACGCTTTGGAAGCCCTGTAACGGCTTGGGTTGACTTACTAGTCCCATAGCCTTGGTTGGAAAAACTCTTTGGAAGCCCTGTAACAACTTGGGTTCAATTATTAGTCTTGGAAACCTTGGTTGGACAAATGCTCTAGAAGCCCTTGGTGGGTTGAGTTACTAGTCCTCGAAGCCTTGGTTGGACAAACGCTCTGGAAGTCTGACAAAAATTGTGGGTTAAGTTACTAGTCCTGGAAGCCTTGGTTGGACAAACACTCTGGAGCCTAGCGGCAGCCGTGGGTTGAGTTACTAGTCCTGAGAACCAGGTTGGAACAAACGCTCTTGAGACCTAGAAGGCTAGGATAGAGACCGATCTGATGATGGTTTTGTGATGTCCGATCGTGAGGTGGAATCATTGTTTGATGGGTTGAGGTGGCTGGCCTCTGGAATCCTTGGATGAGTTTTGAATGATGTGTTCTATGATATCCCACATTCATGCTTGGAATATGGCACGGGGGTGAATGGTTAAAGAGAGATTTGGCTCATCCATTCTATAATCAGGTGGGACGTGGAAGTCCCATCCCAGGTTTGGATTTTGCATCATTAATGAAAGGTGATATCTCTTGGTATTTCTATGAGTATTATGATGATTAATATGTGGTGTATATGGTTGTGATTTTATTGATATTTATGTCCCTATTATGCTGGTTATGTATGTATTTTATGACAATAACTATGTATGGCTCTCAACATGTTTTTACTTGTATGTGAATGGATAATGTGCCTATGACCTAATAGATGAATATGCAGTGAATGACATGAGGAATCAATGGTTCATAGTGATTCTCAAATAAGTATGAGATCCCTACACTTAATTCTATTGTTTACACCTGAAGGTTGCATATTTACTAAGTGTTTGACAAAATGCATATCATGGCTAGTGGGGGTCCAGTCAAGGTCTTGAATAAGTGTTTGCTTTAGTACTGTCATTTCCATGTTATTTTACTGATTTAGAGAGATGGTTCAATTATGGGCAGTGGCCTGGGCTTTGGGCCTAAAAAGGTGGCTTAATTCCCAGGGTCGCTGGCACAGAACTGGCAAGTTTGGTCCACCTCGCTGGCATGCAGGCCTATGAGAGTGACTTTGGGTTTTTGGTCGCTCCCTTGCCCATAGCATGAGAAAGGCTATGGCCTAAGAGGTCCAGAACAACAGTGGGACCCAGGGATATGCTGTCACAGTGGCTAACTTGTCTTCCGATGGTTCTGTTCATGATGTTGGATGACTATGTGTGATGTTCCGTTGATTACATTTCCTTAAGGTTACCGAGGAGTTTGAACCATATCATAGTGGCCTCTCATCGCGCATTTACCATGGCTGATCAGTTGCTTGGGTAGATGTGGGAGGAGGGTGTTACACTATTAGCCGTGGCCAAAACCTCTCCAAACTTGAGAGGAAAACACATTGAATTCTTCTTCTTATAGAATCTTCAATTGATTAATTCCAAGACCAAGATGATTGACCTAAGAAACTATCTAAGAGTAATTCACAAGGCTTCCTTGAATCAACTCTTCTTCTTCTTCAATTCAACACTAGTCAAACTGACTTCTACACCTCTGTTTTCAGCTTCTCTGGAATTTCGGCCTCTTTTTATACACCTGTAATTTTCAGCCTACCTCCAACTTTCAAGATGTTACATGTTTGAGGTTGATTGGGCAGATTTATGTGGCTCTTCACCTTTGTTATGCTTGCACACTTCTCTTGGTGAGTTCGGCTAGTAGTGATGTTCTTTTCTTGACCTTTATGTCATCTCCTTAGAGGATTGATGTAATCCTACTGCACTCACACGTGTGGGAGGAGAGACCCAAAAACAACACAAAGTCCTTTGATATTCTTCTCCTTGTCTTCGCTGCTCAAGAGGTTATCTTCCTTCCTTTCTCATACTTCTTTCTTCTTCGTGGATGCTTGATGGATGATCCTCCAAGTGAGGTTGAGTCCTCCTTTATATAGTGCTCTCTCCATGCAAATGAGCCGACTTCGCATATTCCTTAGGCCAACTTGTCTGTTTGATAAATCATTTTGCTTCTTTTAAGGACCGACTTGATTGTGCACTTGTGACAAAGTCTTGGAGAGTCTTTTGACTCTTATAATGACTCAGATAAATATGTAGCGTGCCCAAGAAGGGTCTCTCATACATGAGAATGACTCATTTGACTTGTAGACCACCTGACAAGCCCCAAAAGCTCTCAATGGGAGATTTATCTAAAAAAATAAAATTCCTTGAGCATGAAACACATGGTTCAAGCATTAAAAAAAAAAAAAAATCTATTTTTCTTCTTTACATCAATTGCATAAAATTATGATTACATATGTCATTATGAAAACCGAACCTAGTTACATATTTCAACAATCAGCACTAATACCTTTTTCTTCTTAATATATCCTTCTATCTTGAGAATCTGAGGAGTAGTAATTCCTACCAATGCATTACAAGATATGGCTAGATTCATTTCTTCTTTATTTGGGTTTGATTTTAGGTGTATATCCTCTTCTTTTGATGTTTCTTTTTCCTTTTCTTCCTCCTATTAACAATCTATGTAAAATAATTTCTTCTCAACACACTTATGACCTTTACTGTATTTGCTATCACAACTGTAACAAAGCCATTTTGCTCTTTTTTCCTCCAGTTGTTGTGGTCTCAACCTTGTAGGTTGTGGGAGGTTAGGAGCAGCAACACTTCCATCTTTATAGTTGTGAGTGGTAGACTTCCTGGTTGCCATAATTTTGCTTTCAACTTTTCTTGACACCCTAAATGTCGTCTCCAATGAATTAGGTTCCCAAAGGCAAACCTCAAGTTGGATGTTATCCCTTAAATTTCCTATGAAGGCATCAATCATATTCTCCTTTGGAATATTAGTTACCCTGATATTCAATTTCTGAAAGTCCTCAATGTGCTCCACCATTGAACCCTTTTGTTTCAAATTTATCAATTGGCTAAAGAAGGTGTTGTTCCTTGTATCCTCATAATGTGCTATCATTTCCTCTGTAAAAAATGACCAAGTGACAAGTGGTTTATGAGAGAAAAACCATTGATACCATACAAACTGATTGGGTTCTAAATATAAATATGCAATGCATACATTTTGTGGCTGTTGCACATCATATAGATCAAAATATTGCTCCATTTGTAGTATCCATGTTACCGGATCCTTGCCATCAAACTTCCTCATTTCTATAATTGGAATGTGGTTGGTCTTCAACCCAAATTTAGAGTCTCTAAAATCATGATTAACATTCTTTTTGTTCTCATCGTGAGTTTCGTGGAATACCTTGTCACCATTAGGAAGCATTTCTTATAGCAACTTTGTCAAACATTCATTCAAACCTTCCATATCTGCTTTTAACCCATCCTTCAAACCTTCCATATATACTTTTATTTTGATTCTAAATCATCCATATTAACATTCATCATTGCTTTCAATTCATTTTTTGTTACTATATGTGAGAGTGAAATTTGTTGCACTTGGTCTCGTAATTTTGATATATAATGTTGCATTTCTTCCTCTTCTTCATGTGTCATAGTAGAGATTTTTGGTTGCTTAATGGGAGTATCCATTTTTTTGTTTTGAAGCATACTAGAACCAAATAACGATATCAATGTTTTTCCATGCCCTTTGAATTACTTCAGACTAATTTTTCAAACAAAACTTATGAAAATTTAAAAAAATACACCTTTTTTTCTTACTTTTTGGAGCTTGATATTGAAACTATTGTATCTTTGTAATTTCAGCATCTCACAGTCTGAAATTCCATCTTGTAGTAGCCCTATGAGTATTATTTCCAAATCCACAAGTTAGACCAAGATTGGATTCTTCAAGATAAATTTAGGCCAAATCTCCCACAATGACCTGATTATGGCTGGTACTAGAGAGCGAACTTGTACGAGATGCCACATATCACTATTTCCACATTCGGCCTTGAAATTGATACATTAGAAACTACAACTTGTGAAATTTCAATAACTTTTTACGGAATTCAAATCTGATGCTTGAAAAGAAAGTTATGACAATTTTCCCTAGGTCACCTATTTGAGACTGAATTTTGGAGCATGTAGAAAGGCTAACTTCTTCAAACCATATCTCTGAAAAATATAATGAAACAAGATCTGAAATTTTTACACGAACCAAGATTTTGGATCCATGTGGTCAAAATTTCAACTTCGGAACCCTCGTAGAAAAAAAAATTATGGTGAAAATGCCAAGATGACATGTGTTAAAATTGGCAACTAGTGCCAAATCCCACCTTGGGACAACTCATTTGATGGAGATGATGATTGCATTGGATTCATCTTTTCAAGAGGTCCAATATTGATATAAAGATCATCTCATTCGGATAAGCAAAAGTATGATTTTGAATTTATGCCCACACATGTGCAAATTGTTCAGGTCGGCCTCATCATCATGTAGGCTCAAGAAGCCCAATGGATGTGTCTCTTCACTGTATAAATACAAGAGACCTCACACCTCATTGGCACATTCATCACTCAGACATTCTTCTCTCTCTTCATCTGATTAGTTCATACAACTATTAGGTAGCTTCTCTCTCTCTCACATGTGGCAAGGAGGACGAGTTTTCTAGGCAGAATTGCAGGCCAAAATTTCAGAGTTATGTGAAAGGTTTGACCAGCGTTGACCAAGGACTTGCTGACAGAGTTTGAATGTGATTTTAGCCTCAAAAATTTGATTTTTCTAGGTTGTGTCTTTGGGCACAAAAATCGAGAAATTATGGGTTGTTTGACCTATGTTGACTTTAGGGTTGACTGCAGAAAAAACTACAACAATTTTCTCTCCTTTGACTGAGTTTGACGAAGCTGTTTTGGGCTGAATTTATCCTCTATCAGGTCGAGTTTGACTGAGGAAGACTGTGTTGCTTTGAGGATGATTTGTTGTTGTTTTGACCAACATTGATTTTCTAGTTAGGGCTGAAGTTTGACTGTAGTTGACTACAGAAATTCATAGGGTTGTTTTGTCTTTGTATTGGGCAAGTCGATTTGACTTTTGTACTCGCTCTCTTTGTTGAAATTTTGATATAATAATAAGAAGAATTGATCAAATGGTTTTCCCCACTTTGGGGTTTTTTCCTTGGCGTTCCCCAAATCTGGTGTCCTCTTGTCTTGGCTTGTCTTCTCCATTTTGTTTCATGTTCTATCTGCTTTTACGGTCAATGTGATTATTGTGATTGCTATTGGAAATTGGAAATTGTTATTGGGCTAGTAAGAACATTGAAGTAAATTGTGTTAAGCATGGAACATACCATTGTTAACTAAAATTAACATGGTATCAGAGCCCGGGTGAAGAAAAAGACCACAAAAGAGTGAGAAAAGCAATCACTAAGGAAAGTTGTTGGACAAAGTATTGGTATAGATTCAATGACAACTACATCATACTTCAAATCTGGAAAAGCTTAAGGACAAATCCAACTATCATGCATGGGAGAGGACTTTGGATTTAACTTTGGAAGAGAATGATGTTATGGACCATGTAAAGGGAAGAGTGGTGGAGCCTCCTTCAAATGCACCTAATGCTGCAAAAACAAAGTACAAGAAAGGTGAGGTCAAAGTTATGAAAAATGTTGTAGGCTCCATTCAAAAGCATTTGGTTGCCTATATTTGTGATTTGGAAACATCTAAGGAGATGTAAGATAAGCTTGTTGGGATGTTCAAAGTAAACAATGTGAATCAAATCCTCTTTCTGAAGAACAAGTTGAAAGACATCAAGATGGATAGAGGAGAGTTTATTCAATCCTACTTCAAGAGGATTACCAAAATCAAGAATGATCTTCTATCTATTGGAGAAGTTGTTGGTGACAGGGAGTTCACTCTTATTGCACTTGAAGGTCTTACAAGAGCATGGGATGTGTTTAACACCACCATCCTCAACAATGACAGGATTCCAGGTTTTGATGAATTATTGGCTAGATCCATTCAACAAGAAATAAAGATGATGGAAAGACATAAGCCCTCCAATGGGAATGATCCTACTGCTTTCTCCACTCATGCTGAGAGGAAGGACAATGTTGGTCCAAGGAAACAAGGTCAAGGATTTAAGTCGGGATTCAAAGAAGGAAGAAAAGGAAGATGCTATAATTGCAACAAGTTTGGTCACTATGCTAGAGAGTGTCCTCACAAGAAGGATACTCCAAGGGATATTGACAGCAACAACTACAAAAAGGAACAATAAGTTCAACAATAAATGAAAGAGGAATACTCCCGCTACTCGATATGGAAATGGTCGTCCTCCCAAAAGATCAAGAAATTCCAGGTATGAGGAAAGTAATGTTGTAGATAAACAAAATTAATTTTATCTTATTTCTACTTTATCTATTGCCTCTCCTCTGGATACATTGGATCATTGGTTGATTGATAGTAGAGCCTCAAGGCACTTCACTGGGTACAAAGAGACCCTCTCAAATTTGGTTGAAAATAACACTAACTTACAAATCATACTTGGAGATAATGCCACCTATCTTGTGAAAGGAATAGGAACTGTCACTCTTCACTTGAATCAAGGTCAAACCATTCATCTACAAGAAGTATTGTACATGCCCGATTTGAAGAAGAACCTAGTATCTATTTCTACAATGGAAGATAAAGGCTTCAAGGTAGAATTCATTGATGGAAATGTACATCTTTGGAAAATAAACCCTAAATATGCATTTACACTTGGATTTAGGGTTGATGTTATTTATCAAGTTGGAGGAAGTCCTTTGGGAGCCATGTCTTGTGACACTTATCTTCAATCTGAATTATGGCATGAGAGATTTGCCCACCTTCATTACAAATCCTTACCTGAGGTAAGGAAGATGGTCACAGGTATGCCCGATTTCTACATGAATCATGAAGGTGTTTGTTAGGGTTGTGCAGCTGGGAAACTTACAAGGGGACCATTCCCTTCAAGCGAAAGTCAAACTTCTGAAATTATTCAACTGGTCCATTCTAACCTATCTAGTATGTTGCCTATAACATCATTAGGAAGATACTTATGTTATCCTATCTTTGTGGATGGCTTCTCTCACAAAACATGGATCTATTTCTTGAAGAAGAAGGATGAAGTATTCAAATGGTTCCATGCTTTCAAAGCCTTGGTGGAGAATCAAACAAGGAAGAAGATCAAAATATTGAGGATCGACAATGGGACCAAATATGAATCAAATGAATTCAATGACTATTGTAGAGAAGTTGGAGTTAAGAGGGAGACAGTCGTCGCATACACTCCTAAGAAAAATGGAGTTGCTAAAAGAAAGAATCGAACGATCATGGAAGCCACCCGTGCCATGCTTCATGATCTAGGTCTACAAAAGTTCTTATGTGGAGAAGCTGTAAATAATGTCGTATACGTTCAAAATAGGTGTCCACATCAAGCATTGAATTTCAAAACACCCGAAGAAGTTTTCACTGGTAAGAAACCTGATGTTTCTCACTTTAGGATATTAGTTGTCCTGTATATTTTCATGTGCCTAAAGAAAAGAGAAACAATGGGAGCATGTGGGAAGAAAGGAACATTTTTGGGCTACAGTGAAAACTCAAAGGCATATAGAATCTATGTTCCTGGTCAACGAGGTGTGGAAGTAATTCATGATGTTACATTCAATGAAGACATTTCTCTTGGGAAAGCTAGAGACTTTCCCACTCCAGGAAAAGAGAATGATGATGCTACAGGAACGCAGGATGAACCTATGCCCGATGAGCCTATGCTTGATGTTGAAGGCCTAATGGATCCCATTGATCCACCTCCTAGTGATCTCTCTACCTCAAGGAAAAGACCTTTGTGGCTCAAACACACTCTTGAAGATGTTGAAAAGCATATTGCTCTAAGAGGGACATTTCGTGAAAGTAAGAAGCCCATCAGGTATCAAGGGTACCTTGTTGCTATGAGTACCATTGTTCAATCTAAGCCTTGTACGTTCAAAGAAGCCATGAAACACCAAGTATGGAAGGATGCGATGAATGAAGAGTATGAATCCATCATGAAGAATGATGTCTGGGATGTGGTTCCTAGACACAAGGACAAGTTTGTGGTCACTTCTAAATCGCTTTACAAAATCGAACATGGAGTTGATGGCAGTGATAAAAAATACAAGGTGAGGTTAGTTGCTTGAGGCTTCTCTCAAAAGGAAGGAGTGTACTATGATGAGATATTTGCACCAATTGCCCGATATACCACTATCCATTCGATTATTACTCTTGTTGCCTCTCAAGGATGGAGCCTCACCAAATGGATGTGAAGACTGCTTTCTTGCATGGCTTGCTTAAGGAGGAAGTCCAGTTGAAACAACCTAAGGGGTTCGAAGTACAAGATTGAAGGACACATGTATGCAGATTAAAGAAATCCCTATATGGGTTGAAGCAAGCCCCCAGGGCTTGGTATGAGAGGATTTATAACTATCTTATGAAGTTGGGATTTACAAGGAGTGAAGCTAACCCTAACCTATATTTCAAGGTTGGAAATGGCAGGCCTCTCATTCTGTTCCTTTATGTAGATGATCTCTTTCTGACAGGTGAAAACCCTCTCATTTATCAATGCAAGAGGGAGTTGGATTCTAAGTTTGAGATGAAGGACCTAGGACTGATGCACTACTTACTAGGCTTGGAGGTCTGGGAAAATCCAAGTGAGATTTTCCTTTCTAAAGGAAAATACATTGTGAAGCTGCTCAAGAGATGTGGGATGGTGGATTCCCAGTCTGTGTATACAAAGATGGAACTCAACTTCCAGAAGCTATGTGGAAATGTTGTTGGGGCCAAATTGGAAAATCCTTCCAAATATAAATAATTTGTGGTACCGAGTTGCATGTATGATTTCTTCACTAGTTTTGGCATGCATGGCATATGCATGGGGTTTCTTGGTTGTGATTTGTCATTGGCATGGAGGATTTCCTGGATTGACAGTGGATTGCCTAGCCTTGCCATTTCCTATATAGCCATGGTGATTGGGGTTTTACTTTCATTGTTTGTTTTTGGTTGGTTCTCATGTTTCTTTAGCTTGGGTTGAGTTATTAGTCTTGGAAGCCCTGGTTGAACAAATGTTTTGAAAACCCTGTAACTATTAGCTCTGCTACATCTTTTAACATTTGAAGGACCAATTACTAGCTCGGCCGTGTGTTTATGCCGAAAGGGAGCTCGCAGCAGTCATTTACCTTCTTCTCCTTCCGCTTCCTCATACTCTCTTAGCCCTCCGTATTTTTGTTTTTCTCCAAAACCCTTTACAAACTCGCTTTAACTTTCCCCTCCGCCTCATATGTCTCCCTTTCACCTCCATTTCCCGGGTCACTCGTTAAAATCCATATAAGGCTCTTAACCCCGAGAGCAGAGCTTAAACTGTCATTTAACTGTTTTTGTGTTACCGCACGCATTCACCAACCTTTTCCCGCCACCACAGCCCTTTTTTTCCGCGCGTTAAACCCTGTTCATTTCCCCACCATCGATCGCATCCACCATGAGATCTAACGGTGATCGCGCCTCCCGCTCCCATAAGCTGCACGCATGATAACGCGCGGGGAAAGCGGTTTTGGCCCCATCACATCCGACACGCGTCACTCGCTGACTCGCATCGCTCCCCCTGTGTATGAATTCCACCCTCCTTCGAAAGCGGTGTAAGGAATACCGCTTACTGCCCTTCGTACCTTCACCCGCTCGTTATCGTCTACGCTATTCCTCCGCCCGATAGCCGTCGGATCTGCCCGACTGCAATCCGACGGCCCACGTTCATTCGTCCACATTTCCTCCCGATAGCTCCCTTCGATTTGATCTTCGTCGTTCATCTGTTGGATCCGACGGCCAATAATTGTTCCCATCATATTCACGCCTCCGCCATACTGTCTGTACCACCCCCGACTGTTCTCTGCTGCCGAAGAATGAAGGTGATCACCTACCTGTACCCTGCACAGTTAACCCTCAACAACCACATTTAAAAGAAAGCATGGCCAAGGAAGGAAAGTACAGAGCGTGAGCAGATAAACACATTTATCAGTCATGGAGCTTCTTTCAGTCAGCACGCCACCTGCTCAGAGAAGGACCGCCGAACAACAGAAAAGGTCAATTTGTTCATTAAAGCCAGCAGATCGTAGCAGAGACTCCATCAGAGAGTTAAGGTGGTTGGTGGTCCATTATGACCCCTCCACGCATAGAACAACAGAATATTTTTGTAAACAAACTCTATATATACCCAGAACACAGATGTAATGTTGGTTGATGGATGTTATTTTGATGTAAGGTTCAACTTCTGGAGACTGTAACTACTGTGATACCTGCAGCGTCTGGTCTTCATTTTCAACTAATACAAGCTTCTTTTGCTGTTAATTGCTCACTTTCCACTTCTATTCTGTTCTAGGTTGTGCCTGTTATGAATTTATTCATGTGATCTTGATATTTAGCATTAGAGGGGCTATCATCCCACCTTTGTGTTAGAATATAGTATGTATCATTGAATGTGTTATGCAGGTTTCTGTTTACTTAGTGCTAGAGAGCTGTCATCCTGTCTGTGCATTAGGAAATAGATTTGTAGACCTCTTTACTGGTTGCAGCCAGCCATCACATGGTCTTGTGCATCTGCTGGTGTGGTCAGTTTTCTCCATGTTCACTTAATCCTCAAACTGTGAGTAGTTGGTGGTCTAAAGCCTTGTAGTCTGGGGGTGTTCACCCATGTCTGGGGTTAAGCATAGTAGAAGTGGTTATTTGGCTTGAATATGCATCATTCCTTCCATTCATCCACCTATTTCCAACATTTTTGTTGAGTTTGTAATGTTCCCGAGCATCTCTGAGATACAACCTAGGAGAGTTTCTTGGGGTGATAACAGTAACAACTTGGGTTGAGTTACTAGTCCTAGAAGCCTTGGTTGGACACACGCTCTGGAAGCCCTTGGTGGGTTGAGTTACTAGTCCTGGAAGCCTTGGTTGGGAAAATGCTCTAGAAGCCCTGTATAAGTTGTGGGTTGAGGTACTAGTTCTGGAAGCCTTAGTTGGACAAACGCTCTGGAAGGCTTGGATGGAGACCAATTTGATGATGGTTTTGTGATGTTCGACCGTGAGGTGGAATCATTGTTTGATGGGTTGAGGTGGATGGCCTTTGGAAGACCTAGATGAGTTTTGATTGATGTGTTCTATGAGATCCCACATTCATGCTTGGAATATGGCACGGGGATGAATGGTTGAAGAGAGATTTAGCTCAACCATTATGTGGTCGGGTGGAACATGGTAGTCCCATCTCTGGTTGGTTTATTGCATTCATTAATGAGAAATTCATTCCCTTGATTTTCATGTGAAAATGTACTGATGTATATATGGATTTTGATGGTTGATATGTTTATGGTATTTTTGTTCCTATTATGTTGGTTATATGTACATTTTGTGACAACAACTATGTATGGATCTCAACATGTTTTTACTTGTACATGAATGGATAATGTGTCTATGACCTAATAGATGATAATGCAACAAATGTAATGAGGGAACAATGGTTCATAGAAATTCTTAGATAAGTATGAGATCCCTACACTTAATTTTGTTGTTTACACCTCTAGGTCACATGTTGATGATATGTTTGACAAAATGCCTGTCATGGCTAGTAGGGGTCTGGTTAAGGTTTTTTTGAGCTTATTGTTTTTGCTTCATTGTTTCCCTGTACTTTTCTTGATTTCAAGCTATCATTCCATTATGGGCAGTGGCCTGGGCTTTGGGCCTGAAAAAGTGACTTAAATCCTGGGGTCGCTAGCACAAAACTAGCAAGATTGGTCCATAGTCGCTGACATGCAGGCCTATGACAGCGACTTTGGGTTTTTGGTCTCTCCCTTGCACATAACATGAGAGCAACTATGGCCCAAGAGGTCCAAAACAAAAGTGGGACCCATGGACAGGTTGTCACAGTGGCTGACTTGTACCCTGAAGGTTCTGTTGATGAGGTTTGATGAATGTATGTGATGTTCCATCGATTCCACTTCCTTAAGGTCACATAGGAGGTCTAATCTAATCATAGTAGCCTCTCGTCTCATGTTTACCCCAGTTGGCATGGTTACTTTGGGTAGGCCTAGGAGGAGGGTGTTACAGAGTGGTATCAGAGCATGGTTCAACTCTCAAACTGGATGGGTTGAGGGTGTTGGTCATGCATGCATGTCAGTTGCATGTGTGTCTCTTACACTTATATACTTGTTGCAATTGCTTAATATTGGATTAGGGTTGTAATATGGTTATCATGTAGAATTTGATGTTGATTTTGTGAAATGCATTGTCATAAGTACGTGACTGCTTATGTATGGAATATATGTCACTTACATGTTGATTTTATGGCACCTACTTACATCCTTGTATGTTATGTTACATTCTTGAATATTTGGATTACATGTATCAGTCTTGTAGGTTGATTACAAGATTTGATTGCTTATGTTCAACTACATGCATTTATGTGTAGGTGTAGTTGATTTGACTGTGCTTATGCATATTTTTGGTTGCATGTGGCAATGTGTACAATGAAGTGATGGTTGTTGTCATTCATGAGGTCATAGCATGCATTATTGATATGGACTTGCATTGATGACTGGACCCTAGTTAGAATGATGTTTATGAGTTGATACATTTACTTGCGTATGTCAATATGTTGTTATGATTATGTTATACATGTATCACACTGATTTGGTGATCTTGTAGATAAGGTATCCTCCCCAAGCTATAATAAGGTACGTTGATTTATTGTGATTTGGTTTATCTAACATATTATGCCTTATAGGAAGAAATATCAAATGACTAGCAAGATGGTTGACTACAAAGACTCTCCCTACAAATCCAAAGAGCAGTATGGTGTTGGGAACTCTTCCGATTTGGCAGTAATGCTGAGAAGTTTAAAGGAAGAGATAAGGAGTTGTAAGGCAGATAATGACATAATCATACAGACATAGGAAAAGCTAGCAGAGGTAAATGCAGTGATACTCCAAATCTTGTCAAATTTGTAGTGGCAATGACCACTTCGGATCAGTTATGAGTAGGAGGACAAAACTAATGGGGAATATGGTAGTAGATCGCATGGCGGTCACCGATCAGATAGAGATGACACAATCTGAGATGGCAGATTGTTGGACACCCTAGAGAGGAGAAGTGATAGACACATATATGATGCTAGTTTTGATTCAGATAGACACTATGATCATCACCATTATCATCCTTGCAGGAGGAGTGATAGGGGATACTTGCGAGACGAGTTTAAGAAATCTAATCCACCTACTTTTGATGGAGAGGTAAAGAGATCACAGGATGCAGAGGCTTGGTTACTTGGTATGAAGAATTTCTTTAGGTTGCATGACTACTCAGAGAACATGAAAGATAGAGTAGCTACTTTCAGACTTAAAGGTAAAGCAGACATCTGGTGAGAAGATGTGAAGAATTTCAAGGACATAAATGAGGAAGATCTAAATTGGAGTGAATTTGAGTTGTCATTCAAGAAAAAGTATCTATCGGAGATATACTTTGATGACAGGGCAAAATAATTCTATGAACTAAAGATGGGATCTATGACAGATGATGAGTACACCAGTAACTATTGAGGTATGTGCCTTACCTCAAGGAGGATAAGGCTAAGATTTAGAGATTCGTTAGTGGACTACCAGTTGCATTCAAAGATAGGATTGAATTCGATGACCCTAGATCATTTGTTAGGATGGGGTCCCCTGGGTCAGTTTTGGGTTAAAAACCCAAGTTTTGATGTAATTGTTGTAAATAATGTAAAGTCTCTACGATTTGTGGATGTGAAGCTCATAGATGGTTAGGAGTCAAAGGTGTTTTAGCCCAATATTTGTAGAAATTTGAGTCAGTTTTGAGATCCACCCATGGTCCGTGGACCACGAGATTGTATGTAGAAGGCTATAAATAGGTGTGTCTTAGAGAGTCTAAGGCAAATATCAGATGATGATGGTTCTAATAGGTGAATAGAAGAGAAGTCTTAGTGTAGAGAAGTGGGTCAGATAGGAGAGAAAGGCTTGCAGCTGAGTGCACAGAGGCCTAGGTGGAGTTCGCAACTAGGTGTGTGGACCCCTGCAACTGAGTGTGTAGGGGAGTTTTGAGTCTGTATTTTGAATGGGAAATCAATAAAGAAGTTGTTTCTGGAGAAATCTTGTGTATTGTTGTTTACTTTTGTTTATGATTTATATTGTTGATGAATAATATGTTTATGAAATATTGATCTAATGATACGCGATTCACTTGAATAAGCCTTAATAATTGTATGCAATGCATGTTAAGTACTTTCGTGAAGACTCTGATAAGTTTTGTTATACTTAAGTAGATCTGCACGAGCTCTGATCTAGGGTTGTTTTCTGGTGCGCGTAAGTGGATGAATAGACTGTTAAGGGTCCGCAAAGACCAATCGTAGACCTTCACGAAGGTCTAAAGGCTGTTGGGATAGAATTGTAGTACCAAGCCCTAGGGGCTTATAGATCTGCGCGAAGGCAGATCTAGGGCGCTAAAAGACATCACACTGATCTCTGGATGTGGAAACTTGGTTCCAACATCCCCCCATACTGCTTCGGGTGAGACTGCAGCCTACACTACGCGGGTTGTTGCTGAAAGGGCCAATAGTGTAGGGTTTTGTTGGTTGGCACAACTAACTCTGAACCTGGGTCAGGACCCCCTAAGCCAACAAATGGTTCCATTGCCGGGACCGAGATCTGCCTAAGGAGATGTGTGATGTCGCATCACTGGAATCTGACCAAGAAGGAAATTGAAAAGTGGTTGGATAGAAAAATTCACGAATTCGTAGTGCAAGAAAACAAGAATCCACGCCTGTCAAAGGAGTAGTGGTTGGATAGGTATTTGTATACGGAAATACACAAAATTTTCTTCTACACCTTCCTGATCAAATTATACGAGTGGTTAGCTAAGTTGGCAGATGACCAAGGGAGGTGGAAGCTTGACGGTCCAATAGTGTGGACTCTGGAGCTAGTGCGACAATTAGAAGCCTCTGAAGATAAGATCGTGCGCGCTGTTGATCACTAGCTTGATCGAATTATAGGAGGATTTGTTACATAATTTGCAGTTGATACCTCAGTCAGCTACAACGAGGCGGAGCGAAGGTTTTTCAAAGGACCGCAAGGTAAGTATCTAATATCTTTGAATACTTGGATTAAAATGTTGTGGTGTGAAAAATGGGTTATGCCATTGCCTTGATGTTCGGGGCTACGCGAAGTGGAAAACTCTTTAGAGATCGAGAGAGATCAGGTCATGAATACAACCCATTGATTGGACCTCCTTCGAGTGATGACGAGGGAGCAGTACTGATCCGGATTTAAACAGGAATGCAACAAATTACGAAGATAACCATAAACACAGAGATGCAGCGGAAATAATACTTCATTTCATTAATGTAAAATACTGAAATATGCTTACAAACAGGAATGGAAATAAACCAGCTAGGGCGATGGTAGCTTATCTCTGAGAAGAGATGTGGTGGCTACATGCCTCTAAACTGCCTTACAATGAGGCTCAAGGGCCTTTTTATTATTGAACAATAAGAGCAAACCCTAAACAACCAAAACCCTAACCTGAGGAGATGTAACACCAAGAGTTTATGGGCCCCGTTGGGGTGAGTTGGACAGCCAACTTCCTGGGGTCGCGACTTGGTCATATTATCTCTGTTTGACGCGCATGATAGCCCATTGGAAAGATATCTCCGAGGACTACGACAAAAAAGACAATTTTAAACTGAAAATCATTGGCAGTAGATTTCCAAAAAAACATCGTTTAGGGCCTCAAAACGACTCCAGAAGTTTAGGATCCGAAAAACTGCTAAAAATAGTCAATTGTGCTACAATTAACGAAACTGAAAAACTGAAAGAAGCAATGGTGGGGGCCAAGTGGAATTGGCGAGTGGCCACCAATATCCACCTGGATCACGTACAGGCCTCACCTCAAAGTGTTGTTCAACTGATAAGACAGGGTTTTCCGCGAACACATCATCCATCCACTCCACCTCCACCTCCATCGCATACACCTTTGCCCACACCACCACCTTCATTCAACATGTCAAACACAATGAAGCTGTTGATTTTCAAGGGCATAGGGAGTGAAGATACATATCAGTTCTGGTTTGTTGCGAATGTTGTGTGGACAGCGCAGTAGATTACTGATGACAACATAAAGAAGGCACAGTTGGTTACTGCTCTGCAGGATCGCGTGCTGACGTGGTATATTAAGTATTGTTCTGATCATCCTGTGGCAATGCTAGCAGAAACTAAGGCTGCTTTAAACAAAGAGTTTAGTAAGCCTAAGTCTGACTCACAGTCAGTAGTTGGATTTAAGGAGATCACAATGAGGGTTGATGAGACGCCTTGGGAGTTAGATCAAAGGTTGAAATGTGTGATCTGCGAAGCTAATATGCAGCTCACAAATGGTCAGCATTGTGAGTGGTTTATAGCCTTGCTTCTGCCCCACCTGAGGATTGCTTTGTCACAGTAGAAGATAGGAACTCAGGCAAAATCCCTAGAAATTGCGATGAGGGTGCATGCGACGCCTATGCAGGATGCGACCTTGGGGGTACAACAAATTCGTTCTCAATTACAGAGCGTATGCTTAGAATTGAAGAGCTTGAAGAAAGATAAGGAGACTAAGTTGGAGGTGTGTGTAGAAGTCTTGTGTCTGAAATGTAAGAGCCAGGGGCATGATAAACACCATTGTCATGTATTTGTGAACTATATCACAGGAGGGGGACCAATTCCCCTAAGGCCATAATTTCCAGCAGGACCGGTATGGGGGCTGCGCTATGGTGCATTATTTGTTAGGTGGCTAGAAAACATGCAACAAATAATTACCATTTGCTCCAAAAGTTCGTTCGGACACCACAATAGTTGCTTTGTTACTTCTGCACATCAGTGGGTCACAATGAGCGCCATTATCACAGCTATGAGCTGATGATGGAAAGAACAACTACCTACCAAATGCAAGTAGAAACTCAGCCTCCAAAGTAGGGCACCAAAGGAGCGTGCAGAGGATATCAGGAACGAGGACAAGGCCGAGGAAGGGGAGGGCCTGGTAGAGATCGGGGATAGGTTATTTGTTATAACTGTGGAACACCAGGGCACTACGCGCGGGAGTGTCAGGATCAAACACGCCCGTCATGTCAATATTGTAGCCAGTTTGACCACACTATAGAGGAATGCTCGATGCTAATAGCTAAGATGTAGGAGAAAAAGGCGCAGCCCCAACAACCTATGTAGAACTTACAGATGATGAGAGATGAGCCCCGTGAGGAGGACCAGAGCATGAACATAGTGTTAAGGAGCGGGATAACAACTGGAGATGATAAGGGAAAACAACCTGAAGAGGATGGATGGATCCAGAAGGCGCCAGAAAAAGAAGTTGGTTTTGATTTGGCGCGCGATAAGAAAACTTTTATGGAAGCCAAGAAAAGCTTCGCTGAGGCCTCCACCTAAAGAAGCTAGAACAAAGTGCAAGAAACCAATGTGCCTACAGGTTGATCCCTCTATGCTTACCACGTTCTTGGAGACCTGCATGAAACTGTTGCACGATAGCAAAGTCGTGAAAGACATGAAGGAGTTAATAAACAAATGCACCAACAAAGAAAACGCTCCTGATGGAAACCGCGTAGATAGAAAAATTGGCAAACATAAGGCAAGAACAGGGCGAGAGATGAGGCTCACCACGCAGATAGGAGAATATGAGATGGACCAGGTCATTTTGGATCTGGAGTCTGACACGAACGTTTTGCCTAAATAGACATGGGAAAGAATGGGGAGGCCTACACTGCGATGGTCTCTGATTCAACTCGAAATGGAAAAACAACAGAAGATCATTCCGATGGGACGACTATATGGAGTAACATTGGATATAGAAGGTGCGAGTGCACTAGCTGATTTTGAAGATTGTTGATGACAATAATCCATACCCTACACTCCTCGGAATTGACTAGGCCATTGACATGAATGGAGTCATCAACCTGAAGAAGAGGACAATGTCATTTGAAAAGAAATCACTCCGAGTTGTAGTGTCGTTGGACCCTACAGAAGGGGCGTGCTACACTGAATCGATCTGTGATTATGAAGAAAGTGAGGATGATTTAGACTAGATCTACAAAATAACAACGCAAGATCAAGACTGGATCAATCCAACAGTATATGGATGGATTGCATGGGACCGGGAAAGTTCCTACACCTCTGATTCAGATGAAGAGTTGGAGCATTGGCAGAAATGGTTGCGTGAAGTATCTACACTGCGCTGCAATATGATGACTAAATTGCTGCGCTGCGTTTCGTTGGAGGTAAGGAATTTACCTTATTATGATGGTTTAACTGACATGGATAAGTTTTTGGATGCATTTGAACATGAAGTCCCTTAGTGTCACCACTTCCAAGTGTTAGACTTAGCACTGCGCGCTACGCCCGCACGGTGGTGGGGTACGCACAAGGATAACTTTGATGGATGGTGCATTATAGAAGAATGATGAGTTTGTGGTTTGGTCAACCTAACCTTCGATTGAATGAGAAATATGATGGGAAGGATGATCCATGCGATCACCTAGAGAAGTGGGCTAAAGCGTATGGAACAAAGCCGCAGTCGAAGTGGGTACACTTGTTTTTCCATACTTTAGACACAATCCCCATGAATTGGTATTTGGAGACAGAGCTCTGCCATGACACCGCGGAGTGGGACATATTAAGAGAAGGATTCTTAATGACCTTCAGTTTTGAAGATAGGTTCAAGATCATTGATGAAGCTTTGTAGGAGATTAAGGCAGTCATCTTCAGAACACCGCAAGAACCTCTAGAATGGGTCCAACCAGATTGGAGCACCCAACTATGCCATGCGCTGGAATTTTATAATGTGATAGCTGAAGGGGAGGATGATGATATAAGGAATATTAATATTCCAGAGGCAAAGGGGTATTGCGAAGTTAAAGGTCTGCAAATAGAGAACTTGGACATGACCACACCCTTGAAAACCAAGCAAGTAAACATCGGGACTGAAGCAGAACTGAAGTTTGCAAAGATTAGAGATTACTGGACGAGGCCACAGTGGATAAAGTTGTTGAGTTACTCTGCAAATATCAGGATCTGTTTCCTACCAAATTTTTGGACCTGAAGGGAATAATAGGTGACTTGGGCGTTATGAAGATTACTTTGAATCTGGACATGAAGCTTGTTAAGGAGAGACCATATCGCCTAAATCCTATGTATAAGGAAAAGGTTCGCTTGAAGTTGGATAAGATGCTGGCAACAGACATCGTAGAACCAATGGAAGAGTCTGATTGGGTGAGCCCCATGGTGGTACAAGAGAAGAAACATAAGGATGAAATAAGGATTTGCATAGATCTGAGGAAGCTTAATGATGTCTGTGTCCATGACCCATTCCCGATGTCGTTTACAGATGAAGTATTAAACAACGTTGGAGGGCAAGAGGCCTACTCATTCACTGATGGATTTTTTGGGTACCATTAGATCAAGATCGCGCTAAAGGATAGGAGAAAAACAACCTTCACAACATAATGGGGTTGTTTTCAATACACTGTGATGCCGTTTGGACTCAAGAATGCACCTGCGATATTTTCTCATGTAGTCATCACGACGTTCAAGGAGTTTATTCATAAGTTCTTGGAGGTGTACTTTGATGACTGGACAGTCTTTGGGACATACCGGATATTACAGGAAGTTCATCAAGGCTTATCTCAGATTACCACGCCCATCGAAAAATTGTTGAAGAAGGACGCTACATTATGATTCATCACAACTTGGACGTGTTTAAAGAGAAGATGGTCACCACACCGATCTTGGTCTTCCCTGATTAGAAGAAGGAATTCCATGTACATGTCGATTCTTCTTGCATTGCGTTGGGTGCAGTGCTAACACAGGTCAGTGAGGCGGAAATGGACCATCCTATAGCCTTCGCAAGTAGGAAATTATCGAAGGCCGAAAAGAATTACTTAACAATGGAGCGTGAAGGGTTGGCTATGGTGTACGTGCTTGAAAAGTTCAGGCACTATCTGTTGGGAAAACATTTCAAAATGTACACAGATCACTATGCCCTGAAATACCTAGTCAATAAGCCTGTGTTGAGGGGGAAGATATGCCGATGGTTGTTGTTATTCCAGGAATATGACTTTGAGGTCATAATGAAGCCAGGGAGGTTGAATGCAGGACCTGACCATATGTCATGGATCAAAACGAGAGAAGAGCCTAATAATTTGGAGGAAGGGTTGCCAGATGTGTAGCTCTTCGCGGTGTGTGTAGTGGACAATCATTTTGCAGATATTATTCACTTTTTTACTATGGGTATGGCACCGGAAGGGTATACAAGTCAACAAAAGAAGGATCTAGTAGTGCGCGCGACAGACTTTTCAATAATTGCGGGACATCTGTATAAGATGGGTGCATATGAGATATTGTGAAGATATGTGCCCAATTTTGAGATAAATAGCATTCTCGTTGAAGCTCATGGAGGGGCTGCGGAAGGACATTATGCATGAAAGGCGAGTGCGCAGAAGATTTTGTGTGCAGGTCTATGGTGGCCAACGCTGCATAAGGATTCTAAAGCGTATTGTAAGGCCTATGATGCATGTCAAAGGACGAGCAAACCATCATGAAGGGATGAATTACCATTATAGCCCCAAGTATCATTGCAACCATTCGAAAAATGGGCGATCGATTTTGTTGGGCCCATTCAGCCTCCAAGCAAGAAGACAGGTGCACACTATATCATCACCGCGACGAAGTATCTAACCAGATGGGTAGAGGCAACCCCGCTAAGGATTGTACAGGGGCTACAATAGCAAAGTTTTTGTTTGAATATGCCTTAACTAGGTTTGGCTGCCCGAAAGTGTTAATGAGCAACAAAGGTACACACTTTCTAAACAAAATAGAAGAATTCCAGGTCTACCATTAGAAGAGTACACAGTATCACCTGCAGGCTAACAGGATACAAGTGGGCGTGGGGTCAAGCGAGCGCAACACAAGTGAGCCTGGCCCCAGAGACGAGTCAAGCAGCGGAATTGGTAAGGACCCTAGATCTTCACACTGTTGCATTACCTGAAGGGTCCCTATGCGCAGAGTCGGCCAATGATCGCATCATATTAAGCACCCTTAAGAACATCGGGTTGAACATTGCAGTGCTCCCCAATGAGATTCTTCACGCGCTACATGCAGGGGTGACAAAGGAATTGAGAGCTCAGGAGCAGCGCGCTCTCAATATGTTCAACGAATACAGGGTGAACAATGAGCAGATGTTCGACGAGAAAATGTGTGCCTTGAAAGAAAAGGAAACAATGCAAGCACAAAGTTCTTGGCTGGAGTTCGTAGTTGCAGAGGCATGAAGAACGGTGCCTGAGCTTCACATTCCCGAGGACACACAGTCAAAAGCGAAGATCCGGAAGCTAGCCACTAGAGTGTGCGAGGCAAAGGCAGAGGTTGGCCGAGTTCAATTCGAACTCAACATGGAAATAACTAAGATGTAGTTAAAGTTGCAGCCCACGACTCCGCCCAAGGTCAGGGAGTAGCGCGGAGTCGCCATAAAAGAAGGGATGACCACCTTGGATGCTGCAGTCGCTGACTGTTCGGCATTATTTGAGCAGGAAATGGAGTTGGTGACGACTTTGCAGGAAGACCCAAACCTGCAAATACTGAATACAGAGGTTCGGGAGTTGCAAAAACAGTACGATGAAGTCCAGGCAATGACGCGTTCCATTGCCCCAGCACAACGCCTAGCCAAGTTGCAGGAAGGGAAGCAGCTCCTCGCGCAGGTCGAAGCAGCACAGAAGAAGGAGGCCTTGCTTAAGGCTAGGCTGGGGCCCTAGTTAGACGAAGCTTACCAGGTCACGACCAACATTCAGGAGAAGCTCACAGGCTTGTAGCAGACATAGCATACAATGAATTTGGCCACAGAAGGACCAGCTATAGAGAAGCTAATGGAAGAGGTCAAGCAGGTAGCTACGCAGAGCGCTGCTGAGGTTGCATTAGTTTAGGTGGAGCTGGGGGATCTTCCCAGCAAGATCGTAGCGCCAGCTGAGTGGCTCAAGGGTGAGTCACGATCTTTGTGTTGGGAGCCTATTGGGATGGGGTCCCCTGGGTTAATTTTGGGGTTAAAAACCCAAGTTTTGATGTAATTGTTGTAAATAATGTAAAGTCTTTGTGATTTTTGGTTGCGAAGCGTGTAGATGGTTAAGAGTCAAAGGAGTTTTAGCCCCTTATTTATGTAAAAAGTTGAGTCAGTTTTGAGATCCACCCATGGTTCGTGGACCATGGGATTGTATGTAGAAGGTTATAAATAGGTGTGTCTTAGAGAGTCTAAGGCAGATATCAGATGATGATGGTTGTAATGGGTGAACATAAGAGAAGTATTAGCGTAGAGAAGTGGGTTAGATAGGAGAGAAAGGATCTGCAACTGAGTGCGAAAAGGCCTAGGTAGAGTCCGCAGCAGAGTGCAGGGGGGTTTTGAGTTTGTATTTTGAACGGGAAATCAATAAAGAAGTTGTTTCTGGAGAAATCTTGTGTATTGTTGCTTACTTCCGTTATGATTGATAAAGTTGATGAGTAATATGTTTATGAAATATTGATCTAATGATACGTGATTCACTTGAATAAGCCTTAATAATTGTATGCAATGCATGTTAAGTACTTTCGCGAAGACTATGATAAGTTATATTATGTTTATTAAATACTTAAGTAAATCTGTGCGAGCTCTGATCTAGGGTTGTTTTCTGGTGCACGTAAGTGGATGAATAGACTGTTAAGGGTCCGCAAAGACCAATCATAGACCTTTGCGAAGGTCTAAAAGTTGTTGGGATATAATTGAAGTATTAAGCCTTAGGGGCTTATGGATCTGCGCGAAGGTAGATACAGGGTGCTAAAAGACATCACACTGATCTCTGGATGCGGAAACTTAGTTCCAACATCCCCCCATACTACTTTGGGTGAGACTGCAGCCTACACTGCATGGGTTGTTGCCGAAAGGGCCAATAGTGTAGGGTTTTGTTGGTTGGTGCAACTAACTCTAAACTTGGGTCAAGACCCCCTAAGCTAACATAATTAGAGGAGGCCATTCGAAAGCTAAAGCATTGCTATGAATAATCAAAGCGAAACACTGAGACTAAGCTAAGCTGGAGAGGTAATGAAAAAGACTAAGCTAAGCTGGAGAGGTAATGAAAAGAACAAAGGAAAATGGGATAAAAAGAGAGCAAGGCCACAAGGTACAGATAACAAGGAGAACATTACACCACCTAAGAGGTTCAATGCATCAGATAGAGGACAGGGACATCGATCTGAAGAAAAGAATAAGGACGAAGGCTGGAAGCCTATAGAATGTTGGACTTGTGGCAAAGATCATCGCAGGAGAGATTGTCCGTAGAATCAAGGTGGTAGACCTTAGATATATAGTGCACAAGAGGCGCAAACCATTGGGGATGTAGGCCAGAGTATTCCTCGTATCTATGCAGCCGTGGACAACAGGCAGGGATAAAACCAGTCATCTATCATTGAGATGGACGGTAAGCTTTGTGATCAAGTCATTTCTATTTTGATTGACCCTGGATCTAATTATAGTTATGTTAGTCCTGACTTGGTGGATAAGTGTGGTTTGAATAAGGAGTTGCATGCAGAGTCTTGGTTAGTGCAGTTGGCTACAGGTACAAAGAAGCGAGTGCATCATTGGGTAAGAGCTTGCACATTTGACTTAAATGGTATGCCTACAACAACACATTTAAATGTATTACTGTTGGGTTCATACAATATGTTATTGGGCATGGATTAGTTGTATCTACATAGAACCAAGGTAGACTACTATGATAAAGCTATTGAGTGTGTTGATGACAATGGAGAACCAAGAGTCTTACAGGGTAAGAAGAAAGCCACATCAGTTAGGATGGTGATAACTATGTAAGCAAAGTGTAGTTGTACAAGCTATTTGCAGTACACATTTCTAGTGATAAGGGTAAGGAGGCTAAAGATGCAGATGTGTTGAACAAGTACCCAGTTTTGCAGCAGTTTCAGGATGTATTTCCTTGAGGACATTAAAAAGTTTCCACCTCACAAGGAGGTAGACTTTTCTATTGAGTTAGTGCCAGGGGCAACTCCAACATCTAAAGCATATTACAAGATGAGAACACCTGAGTTGGTTGAGTTAAAATTGCAATTGAAAGAAATGTTGGACAAGGGATTCATTAGGCCAAGTGTATCACCATGGGATGCATCGGTATTGTTTGTGAATAAGAAAGATGGTACTCTCAGATTATGCATTGATTACAGGAAGTTGAACAAAGTGACTATCAAGAATAGATACCCTTTGTCAAGGATTGATGACTTGTTCGATCAACTGAAGGGAGCAGTAGTGTTATCAAAGATTGACTTGAGATTCATATACCATCAAGTACACATCAAAGAAGAGGACATTTACAAGACTGCATTCAGGACTAGGTATGAGCATTATGAGTTTATTGTTGTTCCATTTGGCTTAACTAATGCTCTAGCTACATTAATGTTGATGGATGGTATGTTGCGTCCATATTTGGATAAGTTTGTTATTGTGTTCATTGATGATATACTGGTTTATTCTTAAAATGGGGAAGAACATGATGGGAATTTAGTAGCAGTATTGAGGTTGTTGAGGGAGCATCAGTTGTATGCTAAGCTCATCAAGTGTAGTTTATTTCAGACTAAGGTGCACTACTTTGGACATGTCGTCTCCAAGGAAGGCATTACAGTGGATCCAGAGAAGATAAGGGCCATCATGGAGTGGGTAGCTCCTAAGAGTGTGGATGAGGTGAGATATTTCATGGGTATGGCGGGATATTATAGGAGGTTCATCATGAAATTCTTGCAAATTGCTTATCCCATTACATCCTTGTAGAGGAAAGGTAAGAAGTTCGAATGGACTGAGGAGTGTGAGGCTAGCTTTAAGCAACTTAAGTAGTTGTTGACACATTCACCAATACTACAGATTACAGATCTGGACAAAGAGTTTGTGGTATGCACATATGCTTGCAAGAGAGGGCTTGGTGGAGTCCTTATGCAGGATGGACAAGTAGTATGCTATGAGTCGCGGAAACTAAACGAACACTAGCAAAACTACCTCACACATGATATTGAGTAAGCAGTGACCATGCATGCATTAAAGATGTGGAGACATTATCTTCTTGGTAGGAGATTTGTACTTATGAGTGATCACATTGGGTTGAGGTATTTGTTTGACCAACCGAATCTGAACGCCAGGCAGGCTAGATGGTTGGCCATGATTAGTGAGTTTGATTTCGAGATCATGTACATCAAAGGTAAAGAAAACAGGGTGGCAGATGCTCTCAGTATACAGATACAAGTACATCACTTGGCAGCTATGAGCTCCTATTGGACAGATTTACAGGATAGGATCTTGCACGCAAGACAACAAGATGTCAGGTATATGGTGATTGTACACAAGTTGCAACAGGGTGATAGTATAGGTACAGATATAGGTCATGGTACAGGTACATGTAGTCGTACAGGTACACGTGGCAGTATAAGTATAGGTACATGTACATATATAGGTACAAGTGCAAATGCACAGGGCATGGACTATTGTCTTACAACAGATGGATTGGTCAGGTTTTGAGACAGGATATATGTATTGAATAGCAGTGAGCTCAAGAAGGTGATCTTGAGGGAATTTCATGCAAAAACCATATTCAGGTCACCCGAGTTATCAGAAGACACTAACAACTGTGAAGAGGTATCACTATGAAGAGGTTATAATGCATCTTATTTTTCTGGAAATACTATGGTAGAATTTGCTTTGAAAAGAGGTTTCAAATTGAAGTATTCAACCAACTATTATCCACAAGGTAATGGATTAGTCGAATCAACAAACAAAAACCTTATAAGAATCATCAAAAGGACTATTGATCAAAATCATAGGAATTGGCATAAAGCATTGACATTTGCTCTTTGGGCAGATAGAATAACACAGAAGGCCTCAATCGGTTCTTCTCCTTTTTCTTTAGTTTATGGGAAAGAAGTCGCTCTCCCCACAAACATAGCAATCCCATCTCTCGCCCTAGTGCAGTTTATCAATGAAATCCTTCCTCTTCTCTTTAAGCAAGACAATTTCAGATCCTTAAACTCGAAGAAGAAAGAGAAAAAGCTAAAGGTACCTATTCCCATCATCATTAGTTAGTCAAGGCCTCTTTTAATACAACCTTTGCCAGTCATAAAACTTTTGAAGTAGGTGTTATAGTTTTGAAATGGGACAAAACACATGAGGAAAAGGGTAAGCATACCAAGTTCCAAAGATTGTGGCTTGGACCATTCCAAATCATTGAGAAAATTGGTCAATCAACATTTCTGTTGCAAGGCTTGTTAGGAAAAATTGATTCCTTGCCCGTTAATGGGCAAATTCTGAAAAAATACTTTTCCTAGAAGACAACCTCTTCTATTTTTGTATCATATTGTCTTTAAGATTCTTAGGAAAATAAATGTTAATGTAGTATTTACTTTTGGCTTCTCAAAATAAAATCTCTGATAATATTTTGATTTTTTGCTTCTATAAGTAGGAAAAGTTAAAGAAATAATTAGAGCATTTGAGTATCAAAATGAACCTTATTTCTTTGAAAAAACTTGACCTTGCTAGAAACATTTGTTCAATGAACAAGCTCTTATCTTTATAAAGTATATATGTCTTGTTATCAGTCAAAGAAAAGAATCTTTAACCCAGTAAGGACTTTCTACAGATGAGTATCTCAAAACTCTATCATTATCATCCAAAACTCTTTAAAAGGGCCAGTGATTCACCCCATCAGATAAAATTTTCTTTTTTCACAATGTAATTCTAAAATATATAGAACTTAAAAGATAATAAGTCTCATCACGAGCTTGTTTACCATGATCATAGGGGAATAACTAAACTGATATTACCAAAACTACATATCAAAACAGGGTAATAGCCAATGATCTAATCAATCAAAGGACAGGGGGTCTCATCAAGAGCCAGCTTGTTCAGTTTAGTTACAACTGGTGAATGGCATTGTCATTATTAGGTTACTAAGCCTAGACAATGTCTTTTAAATTTCAAAAGAAAATTACATGAAAAGAAAAGAAAGGTCCTAAGGAAAAAGAAAAAGCAAATGAATATCACTTTGAATTTTGAAAATTGCTTCAGATGGGACAATGAATCATTGTTGGTTAAAAGGTAACCCTGTCGAGGCTATGAACACCTGCTGGCAGCAGAGGCTCCATATGTGATAAAGTAGAAAACCAAAAAACTAATCTGTAGAAATCACTTGCTATATCTCTTCAAATCTTAGAATTGACTGATGCAAACATATGTATTTTTATCACTACAAGAGTAAAGTAGTTGAATACATAGATTTAGTGAGTGATTATGATTTCAGAGGAATATTGTTTAGGTTATAACTCATGTAATTATTATCCCTATAACTTTTCTTATTTTGAAAGTTTTTAGAAATTTCAAAAGATCAATTAGAGATAGCTGGTTCTCCCAAGTGAATCGCCAATTGTTGTACTATGTAACAACCCCCCCATTTATACGAATAATAGTTGATATTTGACATATAAATGGGGACCCTTTTTAAAAAATTTAGTCTTTGAAAAATAAAATCCTAACTCTAAGAAATTGCCTTGAAAACCCTTAGAAAACAACCCAAGTTTAGGATCTTTGTCGCAAATCGCATTTCACATTTTTCCCATGTAATAATTATAAACATCTTTAAGAAACCCCGAATTGCGATATGCGATGAGATCCCCCACTGTGATATACTGATCAAAAAGCCTTGAGAACACGTGATCGCACTTCGCAGAGTCGCAAATAAATAAGCCATGCCATTGTGTCATCCGTTAACGATTTGCGAAATGCGATATTGCGATTTTCACAATCGCATTTCACATTATAAGCAGACAACGCTATATTACAACGTTTAAAAGTTGCGATGCACGAATAAAGCACCAAGCATGGGAAGTTACTGTGTTTTAATATAATAATGAACGGTTTGACAGGGTAATTAATGTTTAGCAGCCCGAGGAGAAGTAATGATGTTTCAAGTTATGGCTAGTTAACACTGAATATCTCATTTGAAATCCTCCCACGATTCAAAGTCATTTCAGAGAGATTTTAGCCTTAATTTCCCTATATCGTCTGCGCTGATATATCTCTTCCATTTCAGGCGAGCTTCAAAAGACATGTCATTGCGGAAGGTGATGCAAAAGCATAAAAAGCAGAGCATCACAAAGTCTGAGCTATCAGAAATGTCTCCTATATTATCTGATACAGTCTACACCGCCGATGGGGGAGCGACAACATGGGAGGTCATATACAATAGGCTTGAGGATGAACGTACCAAAATTATTGTCGTAAAGGAAACGATCGATTCAATAAAACCTTTGGGAGTCTAATTCAAAGATGTTGCTTGTTCTTTCCTTCATAGAATAGGAGTGAGAGTGAAGATCCTCCCCTATATTGATATGATTAGGTGGGTTGTGGAAAATCTCACTATTGAAGATAGGTAATTCAAGAACTTGAAGATGGAGCTCATGGGGTCATTTAAAGCTAAAGACCTGAAGCAAATGTACCATATACCTGACCCTCAGGACATATATGACAAGTCATATGTCACCAGCTTTGCAAAGAAGAATGAAGAACCTTTCAAAATGATCCAGGGCTGGAGAGTATTGGAGAACAAGTTCGAATTTGACAAAAAGGCTATGTATCCTATAGCCTCCTTAGAAAACCCCTACAACTATGCAACAACTATGTTATGTAGGCTATATGGATTACCTAACAATGCTAAGTTTTCCATAGAATGGATCCCTTTGATTGATGCCTATGTCAATTCCCACATTATGAATTGGGCCACTATCCTATCTAATAACCTAGACACTGCCATCATTGAGTATCGTCAGAAGAGATCCTCCTCAGCAGAAAACCTCCCTCCATTCTATTTCAGTGTCTACATCATGGATGCCATCTGTTTCTGCACTAAATTTCCAATCATGGGTTAGAAATGGAACTTGCAAGACCCCTACCCTATCCATCTCAGCCATAAATAGATTTGGGAATCCCATTATATACCCCATTTTTATAAAATATGCCATGTTGTTATTTTTCCATTGCATCAATTAATTTTTAATAAGAAAGCCCCTAGGTTTTCCAAAGAAGCCGCTACAGACCTTCTAGTAGTGGGCAAGTATTTTATTGAAGAATGTTTTACATACATTAAGGTTTTTGGCAGTACAACGGACCCGCATGTCCTCCCTTTGTATGTCTCTGATAAATTATTAGCAAGAGAAATAGCCCACCAGACTGTGGGAAAAGGCTTGACCAAGACCCTAAAAGAGAGCAAAAATTCATTATGGCCATCTTTTCCTATTCGGTGTGGTTCCTTTTCATTAGAAAATTTTAACCATGCAGTCAAGGAGTCAGCAAACCTAGAAAGCCTCAGGCTCCATACTTTGCTGAAAAGGCAATTTGATCCAGACAAAATAGCACATAACATTACTATTTCAATAAAGATCAAGCCTTATAACCATGAGGCTAATAATTCTGAAGACCTTTACAGTCATCTGAATCCTTCAAACAAGCGTTCGAGTGGGCAAAGGCAAATCTGAGCCCTGAAGATTTTGAAAGCTTTCAGGAGTTTAGAAACAAAAGGCTTGAAATAATTCCGCTGCATTTGCTAAAAATGAAGGACAAGCCTACACCTAGTGTGACTGTCAACAGCGAGGGACCTAATTCTTGCATAGAGTCTCAAGTGGATACAAGGAAAGCACTGGATATAGGGAGGGCCCAAGACACCAAGAATACAGCGGAATCCAGCAGGAGGTCAGCCGAAAAGCAGGGTATGAGCAGCCCAACTAAAGATATCGGTTCTGAGATCAAAAGCAACAGTTTGGAGCAGGAGTGGGATCAATTCAATAAAAAAATACAAGACACTCCTAAGACAACAAATGTTCAGGAAACCACAGAATATCACACTCCCCTGCATACCCAAAAGATTACAAATTCTGAGCCGATGGATGAGCAAGGGACAAGTTCGCAATAGACATAAATCATTCCCGCTTTGCCCACATCATAAATTGTCCTAAAGGTGACTGAAATTCCTCCTTTAGATGTGTTCTACAACCCACTTCATAAGGTTGTAGTGAGGAGACAGAGGAAAAGAAGGAGGGTAGAGACACCCGAGATCCCACTTGGGAATGAGCCGATGGACATAGTCTGGAAGGATATTCCTTCCAATCCAGCTGAGAACTTGACCAGACTGTCACAGTTCATAGGTGCATGTGCAACTGCCACCATGGATAAAGCTACCAAAATATCTATTTTGTTGAAGGAAAAGGACAAGAAATAGCACAGCTCGAGCAACAACTGTAAATTGAAAAAGCAAATGTGAACCAGCAAGCTACTGAACGAATCGCTCAATTGCAACAGAATATGGAAGTGTTAAAGATAAGCTATGAAGCTGACATTTCTACAAAGAATGTACAAGTTCAAGAATTGCAAAAGGCCATGGAAAAATATGAAGATATCCCTACTGTTAAGGAGTTCATCAAAGAGGCACTAGAGCTAAATTCCCTCCTACTAAAACAACAAGAACAATTTTTCCAAAAGATGTCACATATCACTCCTTATCTGTTCACTAGTGACCAGCGAACAAATAAGGTGATTGACCAAAGAACTGAATTTACTAATCTAAACACAAGAATCTCAAAATTCATCGAGTGGCAAGAAACAGAAGAGGGAAGGAAGGCTAATCTTCCTGAGATCGAGGAGACACATAAGGACATTCTATTCATATATTGGGATGTGAGGATCAAACAAGTTGAGTTAGTAGTCGGGGTGTCAAAGAACATAGTAAAAGCAGTAAACCATGCTTTGTATGCCACCAATCTGGAGAAAGAAGGCAACCCGAAAATACTGCCCGATTTAAATGATTTGCATAAAAGCTAGAAGGAAAGAACGGAAATTCAAAGGGAAGCAATCACAAAATTAGCAAAGACTGACTGGGAGGCATATTAGCAATACCTTGTCAATCCACACAGCCAAATCATGACCCTTAACTTCTCACTCCATTCAACTCAGCAGATGCTGCCACCTCTCACAGATGTTATTTTCGCAGGACAGGTCAAAACACAGTTTGGGGCACCTCCTCAAGTCAAACCGATGGCCGATATATGTGATTTAAAAGAGAAGTTGGTAGACAAAAAATCATCATCATAACCTCTGCTCATCAAGTCACTTTTATTTTTAGAGTTAACTAGTTAGGAGGAAGGTTGTTTGAAACCTACTCAAATTTTTGTATAATCTATTTTTGAAAATTAGTTAGAATAGTATTTATACCCTTCTCATGCATTTAGAGAAGGGTCCAAAATTTTATAAAAAACATTTGCAAAGAATGAACTTCTGTAAGTTTGTTAATGCTTTGATGAAATTATGGAACATGATCATTTCTCTTAAATATCAAACTACTTCCCTTTGTTGATGCACTATTGTATACTTGGAAGACAATTTGATTTGAAGAAAGGAGTTGATCTATGTCATTAGTCAAATGAGCAGAACTTCACATATATGGTACTTCTATCTTGTATGATTAGTTCTGTTTTTGTTTAATTAGTGATAACACTTCATTTTCATGAATTGTATATGAGATATGTTCTTTCCATTAAGCGTTAATTGCACTATTGTATGATGCCTAGCTGAAATCATTTATTTTCATATATAATCATCAGATATATGCGATATAGTTTATACATTTCTTTGACTAACTATTTAGTCAAATAAATTATCTTTACACGTTATCATCTTTGTTTAATGTGTGATTGATCTTTATTATCACATATCAAATAGATATCTTTTTAGATCGCATATCACGCAGAAATACCCAGGGTTATATTAGATTAAGTTAGCTAGGGATTTGCATGATAGAATAGGCCATTTAATTATCACTATCCTTATTGCAATCACTTGAAAACCACCCACTCTCATTTTAAAACCCACACTGGGAAACTGGTCCTATTATCCCCAGTCGAAGCCACCACTTCAAACGGAAAAGGAGTTGTCTTAAGGTCCGGACTGGGTGGTTATCCCCCATGTTGGAGCAACATAAATTTGAGGCTTCAATGGAAGTATGTTAAGGATGTTGATCATGTGATTGACTGGTCTGTATCGCAGGTGGAACCAGATGGAGAATTCCAACCGGAGCCTCAGTGTATATTGCAGAAAAATGTGCTCATGCTCCAGAACTAAGCAGTCAAGCAAGTGTAAGTGCAATGGAAGCACTTTGGGCCCGATGAAGCTACATGGGAGATGGTGGATCAGATGTGGGCATGTATCCTTCCTTGTTTGCCAATTGAGGCAAAGCAACTTGATATGGTGGTGTGCTATATGCTTTATGGTGGTTGATATATGCTTTATGATGGTTTGATATATGTTATATGATGTTTTGATATATGCCTAGGCATGGTGTCTAGTGTATGTTTGATATATGTTTTGGTATATGATTTGGCATATGTTTTGGTATATATATTTATGGTGATGTTGCTCTATGTATCCATGTGTATGGATGTAAATACCATAACAAGTTGTGTTATAAAGCTCCATTATGCGGTATGGGTGTCATGTCAATATGGTTATGTTATCATGTTATTATGATATCATGTAGTTATGTTATCATGATGTTATGATGACATATGAGTTGGTACTTAGCAGGATGATCATTGTAAATATTGTAATGAGTTGTGTTATAAAGCTCCATTATGTGGTATGTTGTCATGTTGTCATGATGTTTTTTTCTCTTGAGTGGATATTTCATTGTAAATACTGCATTGAGCTATGTTATAAAGCTCCATGAGCAGTATGTCTTCTTTCAGCAGGTTGCTGAGGTGTATGTGTGATTGAACACCGAGGATGGTGTCCCCCAAGGGGGAGGGTTCTGTAACATCCCTGGTGAAAATTCCATGTAATAAAAGTTAAAAACAATAACCATGGTCAATGGGACACTTATTCCAAGCTGAATGTTGGGCAAGACATCCTAGGGGGTGTTCATTTGGTTTTTTATGGCTAATGAAATTGGCAAAGGAAATTGCTAAGGCATTAAAACACAAAAGGCATTTTGGCACATTTATTTATGAAAATAATGGAAATTAGGAGAAAAAGGAGGTGAAAGGTCACAGGTTTCATGTGAGGAGGAAAATGAAGGAAAATAATGGAAAATGAAGAAAATATAGACCTCATCCATAAGAAGGATTCTGAGGATCAGTTGGTAACCTTTTGTCAGTTCAGTGTTGGAACTCTCTCATTATTCTCTTTCTCTCTCATACTCTTGGAAACTTAGAGTTTTCTTGGAGCACTATTGGAGGGTGTGACATACTTGGATTCTTGGAGAAAGAAGGCAAAGGAAGAGCAGGAAAGCGCAAGAAGGCATCGGCATCAACAACTACATTAGATTTGCTTGCAGGTACCGAGTTGCATGTATGATTTCTTCACTAGTTTGGCATGCATGGCATATGCATGTGGTTTCTTGATTGTGTCATAGGCATGGAGGATTGCCTGGATCAACAGTGGATTTCCTAGCCTTGCCATTTCCTATATAGCCACGATGATTGTGATTTTACTTTCATTTTTTGTTTTTGGTTGGTTCTCATGTTTCCTTATCTTGGGTTGAGTTATTAGTCCTAGAAGCCCTGGTTGAACAAACGTCCTAGAAGCCTTGTAACAACTTGGGTTGAGTTACTAGTCATGGAAGCCTTAGTTGGACAAACGCTTTGGAAGCCCTGTATAATTTGTGGGTTGAGATACTAGTTCTGGAAGCCCTGGAAGGCTTAGATGGAGACCAATCTGATGATGGTTCTATGATGTCCGACCATGAGGTGGAATCATTGTTTTATGGGTTGAGGTGGATGGCCTCTGGAAGCCTGTATGAGTTTTGATTGATGTGTTATATGAGATCCCACATTCATGCTTGGAATATGGCATGGGGTTGAATGGCTGAAGGGAGATTTGGCTCAACCATTCTATGGTGGGGTGGAACATGGTAGTCCCATCTCCAATTGGTTTATTGCATTCATTATGAGAAATTCATTCCCTTGATTTTCATGTGAAAATGTACTGATGTATATATAGATTTTGATGGCTGATATGTTTATGGTATTTTTGTTCTTGTTATTCTGGTTATATTTACATTTTGTGACAACAACTATGTATGGCTCTCAACATGTTTTTACTTGTACATGAATGGATAACGTGTCTATGACCTAATAGATGATAATGCAGCAAATGGCATGAGTGAACAATGGTTCATAACGATTCTCAGATAAGTATGAGATCCCTACACTTAATTCTGTTGTTTACACCTGTAGGTTACATGTCGATGATATATTTGAAGAAATGCCTATCATGGATAGTAGGGGTTTGGTTATGGTATTGTTGAGCTTATTTATTTTGCTTCATTGTTTCCCAGTACTTTTCTTGATTTCAAGCTATCATTCCATTCTAGGAAGTGGCTTGGGCTCTGGGCCTAAAAAAGTGGCTTAAAACCCAAAGTTGCTGGCACAAAACTGGCAAGATTGGTCCATAGTCATTGGCATGCAGGCCTATGAGAGTGACTTTGGGTTTTTGGCCGTTGCCTTGCCCTTAGCATGAGAGCGACTATGGCCTAAGAGGTCCATAACAACATTGGGACCCAGGGACAGGCTGTCACAGTGGTTGACTTGTCTCCTAAGGGTTTTGTTGATGAGGTTGGATGACTGTATGTGATGTTCCGTCGATTCCACTTCCTTAAGGTCACATAGGAGGTCGAATTTGATCACAGTAGCCTCTTGTATCATGTTTACCCTGGTTGGCATGGCTACTTTGGGTAGGCCTGGGAGGAGGGTGTTACAGTTTCCTTGTTTATTTCAGCGTTTACTGTTTTAGCAGTTTTTCGGGTCCTAAACTTCTGGAGCATTTTTGACCCCCTAAACGACTTTTTTTGAGGTCCATTGCTAGCCTTTACTGCCACAAATCTTGTAGTACTCAGAGAAACCTTTCCAAAAAGATATTGTATGCGCCAAACTGAGATAATATGACCAGGTTATGACCTTGGGAAGTTGGCTGCCCAACTAACCCCAACGAGGCCCACAAACTCTTAGTGTTACATCTCTTGGGGTTAGGGTTTTGGTTGTTTAGGGTTTTCTCTTATTAATTAATAATAAATAGGCCCTTGAGACTAATTGTAACACAATTTAGAGGCATGTAGTCGCCACATCTCTTCTCAGAGATATGCTACCATCACCTGAGCTAGTTTTTTTCCATTCTCTTTGTAAGCATAGTTCAGTATTTTTTGATTACTGAAATGAAGTGTTATTTTTGTTGCATCTTTGTATTTATGATTATATCTGTAATTTGTTGCGTTCATGTTTAAGTTCAAATCAATGGTATCAAAGCGATCTGCTCTTTCTCTGTTTTTCTTTGCATGACCCCAATGAGGTCTGGGTATAAGGAGTTAGGGCTCGATTTGGTTGAACCGTTACAAGACCAGCCTTGCAAACCCCGATGACCTCCTAGAAAAAAAAAAAAAAAAAAAGATGAGTGGGCAATAGATAATTTCAAAATTTTGCTTGAGGAAGCCCTCGAGCAACAGAGGAACACGATGATGGATAACTTTTCCCATAAACTTCGATGGCTACCCACAGGCGATGCATCTTCATCCAACAACCACTGTGGAGGCGCCACTTCATTTAAGGTACAATTTAACTTCGATATTCCCATATTTGAGGGCCAGATAGATGTAGGCACCATAGATAAATGGTTAAATCTATTGGAAGGATAGTTTTCTGTTCGTGACTTTTCTAATCAGGAAAATATTACTTTTGCACTTCTCAAAGTTGCCCCACATGTCAAGGACTGGTGGGAAACCTACTGTGAGCAAAAGGACGAGAGTGAATCCTCGTTGTTTTCAGCCACACCCACTTGGGATTCTTTTCGAGACACCATTAAGGAACAATATTACCATATTGAGAGCTATGAAGATAAATACATAAAGTGGACCATGCTACGACAGGGAAGGGACCAAGATGTGTCAGAGTTCACAAATGTTTTCCATTCCCTTTTGCATGAAGCTGGGCATCAAGTATTATGAGCATCATTTGGTACTCAAGTACCATGATTGTCTACACAAGTACATGCATGACAAGATGGAGTTCCTAGACATTGTCTCGCTCGGCACGACGTACTGATACGCTGTCAAGATTGAGCAGAATTTTAAACAAAAGAAGCGGGACTTTGGATATGTGAATCCGAAGTAAGAAAAAAATGCCCCCAGACCAAAATCAAAGGATAGAGCCAAGGCGAGGCTACACAAGACAACCCGTCGAAGTCGCAAGCAAAGAAAAACACCACGAAGATAAAGAAGGACACGGGAAAAAGGTGTGAGTTCCACAAGAGCTCCACTGACAACACAATTGAGTGTCAGGCCAAGCATTCACTCGTGGCTGAGCTGAAGGCCTCTGAATCAGACACATGTTCTGACTCAAAGTCATAACCCAATACGGAGAAGATAAAGGGAAGAAGATCATTGATGGGGATCCTAGTGCCACCATAGCCACCACCAAGATCTAGAAGAACAAGCCTGAATATCTGGAGGAGGGGGAACACCTCTTCCACTCACAGATATGGGTGAAGGGTTCTCCGCTGCAGTTCATTGTCGACAGTGGGAGCCAAAAGAACCTCATTTCAACAGAGGTCGTGAAGCGACTAGGCCTAAAGACTACAACACATCCACAGTCGTACATGATCAGGTGGCTTCACCAAGGACAATATCTCTGCGTTAGCCAGCAATGTTGCCTTCCCTGCAACATCAAACCCTTCATAGATGAGGTACTGTGTGATGTTGCTCCTCTTGAAGTTTGTGATATATTATTAGGACAACCATACTTGTGGAAGCGACATGTTGTATATGAGTCTAGACCTCGCTCAATGATTATTACTTTGGCCAATAAGTTGTACATGATACTGGGGGTAGCATCACCTATCACCATCTCTTTGATCATTGCAAAGCAATGTAGTAAGATCATTTCCCAGACCGGGAAATTTGTTTTCCTTATGATTCACCCTTAGGGAAAGAAGAAGGTTGTAGTTAGGGCTTCCATACAGGGATCCTCCGCACAACAGTAGCAAATGGACAAGGTCGTGGAGGAGTACAGGGACATTTTTACCTCACCTACAGGGGTACCTCTACACTGCCAGGTCAAGCACTCCATTGATCTAACCTCGGGCGTGCCACTGCCCAATGGACCGATCTATTGACGCTCGATTCTGGAAAATGATGAGATCAAGAGACAAATTCAAGAACTATTGCAGAAAGGGCACATCAGGCCCAACTCATCACCCTGTGGGAGCCCAATTGTATTGGTACAGAAGAAGGATGGGACTTGGAGACTTTGTATTGACTATCAGGCGCTGAACAGGATCACTGTATGGAATAGGTACCCAATCTTGTGGATTGATGACCTTTTGGACCAGCTCAAGGGGGCCAAATATTTCAGCAAGATTGACTTGAAGTCAGGTTATCGCTAGGTGCCTATCGAACCCTCAGATGTGTGGAAGACTACCTTCAAATCCAAGGAGGTCCTTTTCGAATGGTCGGTCATGCCTTTCGAGTTGACGAATGCCCCTGCAACCTTCATGAGATTGATGGAAGACATATTACAACCCTTCACCAATGCATTTGTGGTCGTGTATTTAGATAACATTTTGATCTTCAACCAGAGTTGGGAAGAGAATCTCCACCATATTCGATAGGTCCTTCAAACCCTGCGACGACACAAGCTGTGTGCTAACTTTGAGAAATGCACTTTTGGCCTGACACAAGTTCAATATCTGGGGTACATCATTGATGAGCAATGTATGCATGTGGACCCAGCCAAGATGCAAGGCATTCGGGATTGGCCCGCCCAGACCACTCTAACAGAGCTCCGCAGATTTTTGGGTCTTGCTAATTTCTATCGTAGGTTTGTGTTGGGATTCTCTCATATAACTTAGCCTTTAAGTCAAGTCACTAAGGGCGAAGTAAAAACAAAGTTTTTTTGGTCTGAAACCTAAAAACAAGCATTTTCCGAGTTGGAGCATTACCTCTGCTCTGCACCAGTGCTCACGTTACCAGACCTGCAACAACCATTTGAGATTGACACAGGAATCTTTGACTATGCTATTGGTGCAGTTCTTACTCAACAGGGGAATCTAGTGGCTTACCATAGTGAGACAGTTTTAGACACAGTCCAGAAGTATCCCACTTACGAAAAATAAATGTATTCCATTGTGAAAGCATGTTGTCAATGGAAGCATTACATTATGGGGAAGGAAACGGTCATCCACATAGACCACTGACCCCTGCAGTTCATACAAACACAAGGGAAGTTGCATAATGATCGCCATCAGAAATGGTCCACCTACCTGCAACAATTCCATTTGAACATTAAGTACAAGAAGGGCAACACTAATAATGTCACAAATTATCTCAGTCGACCACCAGTCATGGCATTGATCATTGTGCTTGACTCATGTGGGCACAAGACTTCAGGGTGGCCGCATCTTTACCATAGCGATCTAGAATTCGACAGCACATACCAGACACTCCTGGAAGGGAAGAAAGTTCCAAATTTTCACCTTCAGGATGCATTGTTATGCCACCTGGGACACATCTGTGTTCCTTCAAGCAAGTGTGCCAATATGATTTGGGAGGCGCACTACAATCGGGTCACTAGACATTTCAGAGTAGAGAAAACAATGGTGGTATTGTAGAAGTATTTTTAATGGCCGAAACTTCATCAGGATGTTGGCAAGTACATTATATCCTAAACTGCCTGCACCATTTCCAAACTAACCATCAAGAAGCAAGGCCTATATACTCCTCTACCTACTCCTAGTCGACCTTGGGAATCTATCTCCATGGATTACATGTCGGGCCTTCCTTCTACTAAGCACAACAACGACTGTATTTTCATGGTCGTTGAAAGATTCTCTAAGATGGCCATCATGGCGACCTGCAAGAAGAATATCACAACAGAGGCCACTACTAAGCTCTTCTTTGAGCGAGTGTGGGTACACTTTGGGATCCCACAGTCCATTGTCTCAGATTGGGATAGCAGATTCCTGAGTGCATTTTTTTCAAGTCTCTGGTCGATGCTGGATTCAAAACTTACTAACTCCATGACTTTCCATCCCCAAACTCATGGCCAAATAGAGGTTATCAACATGATGATCGTACACATTCTTCACATGTACAACTCAAAGCATCCATGCACATGGGATGAAAGTCTCCCCTATGTCTAGCACAACCACAACAGATCTCTCCACATCTCAACGAGCCACAACCCCTTTCAGGTAGGGCTGGGATTTCAGCCATTATGTCCCATTGATGTGGCCATACCATTTGTAGCCACTCAGGCAGATTCGACTCACGTCTAGTCTAAGGCCGACAAGGCTATCATTGAGCGCATTCAACACATCTACTAGCAGGTCCATGGTATATTGGACAGAGCTAATGCTAAGTACAAGCAATGCCATGTGTTTGGTCTTTACTTACTAAGGTAAGTTAAACTCATAATTCCTTTATCAACTCAGGAAAGTACACTTAGAGGTGCTCACCTAAAGTATATAGATCTAGAAGGATCTAAGATTCTAATGACAGCCTAGTGAATGAAATTAATAGTGCTCTCTTACAAGAGATCCTTCATTGTCTTTTCAATCAATCTAGATAAAACAATCTTATGTAATTCTAATTGCCTAAGTAACAAGAACAGAGTATTAATGACTGGTTAAAATCCTAACATTCTCTTACAAGAATACTGCTCAATAGAACTTTTCCCAATCATAACAATCCAAAGTAATTTTGATAACAAATTAAACCAAACAGTGAATAAGATGAGTAATGTGACAAACCGATAACAGTTGAATCTTTTACAAGAATCACCTATCAAACTGAAAATTGAATTTGACAACTACAATCTAAATCACTTGGAAATGAAACCAGAACTGTTTTCAAAGTCAAAGCCAATAAGCAAGTATGGAATTTGTATGACAACAAGCATATATATCAATTTCAAGATCAGAATTGGTTGAATCCTTTTACAAGGTTCTTTTCACAACAAATGCAAGCTCTTCTCAATTGATAACTCTAATAACATAACCTTTACTTCTGCACATAAAATAACTGCTAATTTTCGAATTTGAATATAAAACTAGTGAGGAAACTTAAAAACAGAGTGTACCAGCGTAGTGATGAGGGCCCTTCAACACTTCACAAGCACACAATAAAACGATTCAGAAGAATGTAACCACTAGATCTTGAGACATAAACTTGGTGATGAAGTCTGTATTAAGTCTAGAATAAAAAATGCACAAGTTGTACTTTCATAAGTTCACAATCTAGCTCTAAAACATAGTCTTCTTTCATCCTATAACAAAAGAAGTTATTCCTCCTCCTTATTATCCTAACAGAATTCTACTAATTACATCCAAGAAGGTCTAAATTGAATCAATTCCTTCATTTATGCAAAAATTCTTAAAATAGAAATTATTCTCTTCACAAAATCTGGAAAACTTGTTGAAGTGGTTGGGTTTGACCAGCGTTGACCGACACTTGTTTTCTTCAAAACTGAAAGTGGATAGGTGATCCACCATCCATGTACATTTTACTTCATGCCCACAATCTTCAAATTCACTCACATATTGTGCAACATGTCAAACAATGGAGCATTTACAGGAAGTCACAACTTCTTGTAATTTTCTGCAAAAAAAAAATGCCATTTTTAACATAATAATTTCAAAAATTAATTCCAAGCTAAAAATAATGATAATGACATCATATCATTTAGTTTCTAAGGATTATAGCTGGAATATGAAGGTTAAATGGTCAAAAATGATAGTCAAAAGAGAATTTTAAGTGGAATGGACAGTCATAATTTGATACCAACATTCCCCCAAACTCAGGATTTTGCATGCCCTCATGCAAATAAGTTCTAACCTATCAAATTATGACTTCTGCCTCTGCCTCTGCCTCTACTTCTGCCTCTGCTGCCTGAAGTAAAGCATTAATATTCATTTGGGCTTCATACTTTGTCTTCAAGATTTGATACTTGGTTTTAATTGCTTTCTTTTGCTTGTAAAATTTGTAGGCCTTCTTACAAATTTGCATTTTATAGGCTGTGAATTTCTTAACCTTCTTTTTCAATTTTTCATTCTCAACTTGAAACTTCTTGCTTTTTATTTTGAGTGTCTCATTTTCTCTTTTTACTACTTTTTCCAAAACCTCTGATTCCATAAGCTATTGTTGTAACTTCTCAACTTTCCTTTCTAGTTTTCTTTTCTTTTTACTTGAGACCTTCTGTTCTTGTTGCTCCTTTTCCTTGTCTTTACTTTCCAATCCCTGTATGTATTCATACTATGCCTGTTGTAGAACATCATCCTCCTCCACCGTTTTCCCTCTCTGACCTATCTTAGTCTTTCTAGACTTTCTTGTGTAATTAGAGAAAATTTTATCCTGTTCAGCCCTTTCAGCCTCCTCCCTTACCATCCTCCTTGTTCTGATACTGCTGCTAGATGGAACAGAGTTACTTAGTCTGTACTCTGAAAAGTCTTCCTCTATAGCATCTACATCAATCACTAGTTCTGCATGTTGTTGCCCTTCCTTTGAATTATGTTGCTCTTCTTGTGAATTTTGCTGCTTTGCTTGCTCCTCATCTGTCATAAACTCATTAGTTACCAAGAACTTCTTCTAGGTTACATTCATCTTTTGCAGTTCAAATTCAATCAAGATTTTTATCAAACCAAAATGGTGTAGACTCTTATCCTTGTTTTTCCTTTGTTTTTGTATGGTCTTAGACATTTTAGTCAAACTTTGTAAAAGAAAATAAGGCAAACTTATAATGCAATCCCCTCTTAGATGCATTAACAATTTGATATGATAAAGAAATACAATGTTGTATCTTCCCTCACAAGTTATAAATTTCTGAATGACATAAACTATTTCATCCCATGGATGAATGAGCCAGCTCCTTGGTATCCCTGATTTCCAGTCAACTGATGATACCCTTGTCCTAGATATGAAATGTGTCCATGTTTTCTCTTTGAACTGCTTGGTTTTAAAATACTTTTCTCCTTCTGGGCTTATACCTATTGCTTGAGCAATTGTGTCTTCTGAGACCCTAAAAGACAAGTTTCCTACAATGGCTCTCTCACCAGTAAATGAAGAGGAAAACTCCCTTGTCGTTTGCTCATTGTGCCCACTGTATTTTTCTAAGAATGGCAGCCATTGTTTTGCCCTAAAAATGTCTATGCAGTCCTTATGGTATTTGGAAGGGTCAAATTGTTGTGGCTCTGCTCGGTTTGCCATGAGAGAAATTTTTTTATTTATTTATATATATATATATATATATATATATATATTTTTTTTTTTTATCTTTTGTTACCCTGTGTGTAAGAAGAGTTTACAATTGTAAAAAGAATTCTACCATAGTTTGTAGAAAATTATTGTATTTCCCTTATGCTGTAAAAACAAATTTTACCATAGTTACGATAAGAGAACTACCTGGGCCTGAGTATTATGCGTATCTCTTGTTTAATGGAGGATGCTGCCAATAAAATCGCAATTCCCTTCAACCGGTTCTGGTGGGTCTCCCCTGTGTCGTGGCCCTTTTACTCGTATGTTGACATTGTTATTGTCAACATACTCATAACGCTATACCCTTATGAAACTCAGAGAGGATTGGTTTATGACCTTTAAAATGGCAACAACTCTAATTCACAGCGTTTTCTACAGGTCGAAACTTCTACCTATACTTCGTAATGAATACAGTACTTACTTCCTTCATTCATTACTTGTTTATGCAATGAACCCTCAATCTCTTCACGCAGCATACGCTTCACTGATACTCCCTTCAATGCCTTACACAAGGATTTTTAATGATGGCCTTCGGAGTCCTGGCAGTGGTCTTTGAATGATAAAATCGGGTATACGGACCATTATGATGCCTTCAGGTCATAAGAGCATCGGGTCATGATGATTTTGCTGAGCTAGTCGTTAATCCTTTCTTATGATCACATACCCTTTGTTTATCAATTATGTTTTATTTTCTAGATTTAAAAAAATTTGTAGGTTGAAAACCATACAAATTTATAAATCCTTCGTATTCGTGACCTGTTCTGTGGCTTGATAAATCCTTTGTATTCATGACCTGATCCCTTTCTTCAAAATTCAGTCCTTAAGTATGCATGCTTAGTTTTGGTAGGTCTGTTGGTACTTATGACTATAGGTTGATTAGAATTGTATGTACAGGATCAAAAGGTAGGCCTTAAGGATCAGACCTTCAGGAATATATACAAGGTAGAAGATAGGACTAATGTTCAAAAATAGGAAATAGGTTATAGTTATAGGATATAGGTAGAAGAGTAGGACTGACTCCTACAGGATATAAGAATGAATGATATAGGATAAGCTGGGTATTTAGAAACTGAAATCAATAATTATCATAAACCACCATCTAAAATTTGAAATTAATAAAAGAAATTAAAAATATTAAAATGACAATTCTTACAGCCCTCTAATATCTCTTTGCTTGGAAGCTGGCTTTTGTTGCTTGATATGTTCAGGCAGAATGTGATGGTGTCCATTTCTTTTTTAAATGTAGTCTCTGTCTTCTTAGGTGCAGTCCAGTCTTCTTCTTTGCAATCTTCTTCTTCTTGGATGCGATCTTCTTCTTTGTTGATGCAATCTTCCTCTGAATAGATCCCATTCTGAAAATGTGCTTAGAACAGGTCCCTTGCCTAAAAATGATAACAGGTCCCTTTCTGAGAAATTATGTTGAACAGGTCCCTTTCTGAGAATAGAATTTGTATATAACAAGTCCCTTTCTGAGAAATGTTCTGAGTTTACAAACAAATCCTTTTGGAAAATACTGAACAATAATCATTTCTTAAGAATCCATTAGAAAATGTAAAGACAAATCTCTTCCTCTGCTGGAGATGAACTTAGGGAGACAGAAAAGCATGAACAAGTTCAGACTTTCTCCTCCCCAACTGATGATTTGACTTGTCCTCAAGTCATATTTCTTTCAGAATCCCTTTTTTTTATTTTACTATTTACACTAAGCTAAAAAGGAATTCTTACAAGCCAATTTCTTGGTTTTCTCATAAGAATTCGTGTTTAGATTATGCCATCTTTGGTTTTCATATCTAAACATTATTTTATATTTTTTTTAGTTTTTTTTTTGTAGAAAATAGAAACTATTTAAGGCTTGGATATTACAGCTAACTGTTGTACTATCTGTACCTCCTGTTACTGTGATATTGTCTTCATGAAGTCTTCTCTGCTAACAGGCTTATGGTAGATCTTTAGCCTGTGTCCATTGACCATATATGTCTATCTCTCTTGGTTAATTGAAGTTATTTTGATTGATCCATTCTCAAAGACTTCAATGATTTCATAAGGGCCCATCTAGTGGGTTGTAAATTTAGCTTTATAATCCTTGAATTTTGAGTCAAAGAGTAATGCCCAGTCACCAACTTGAAATTCCTTCTTCTTAATTAACTTGTCATGCCACTGTCTCCTTTGTTGTTGTATCATTGTTGTCCTTTGCACTGCCTCTTGTCTCATCTCGTCCAGCTGGTTCAATTGCATGATTCTTTCTTGCTGGGCTTCAGAGAGGTCTATTCCTAAGTCTGCAACCAATTTATATGTATGTATTTGAAATTCTATTGGCAGCATGACCTCTTTGCCATACACTAGTTGATAGGGTGTAAACCCTGTTGTGTTTTTCCAAGTAATTCTATATGCCCAGAGTGCTTCATTTAGCTTGTCTGCCCAATCCTTTATGTTTGTTGCCACTATTTTTGTCATGATCCCTTCTAGTGTTTTATTTGTAGATTCCACTTGGCCATTGGCCTGCGGATGGTAGGGTGTGCTTCGTCTATGCTTGATTTTGTACTTCTCTGTAATTTCTTGAACTAGTCTTGATGTGAATTGAGTCCCTTGATCTGTTACTATCTCTCTGGGTACTCCATATCTAACAAAGATTTCCTCAAAAAGGAAATTGACTACTATTTGTTCAGTTGCCCTTGCAAGTGCCTTTGCTTCAGCCCATTTAGTCACATAATCGGTACATACAAGAATGTACTTCTTACCTTTGGATGGTGGATTGATGGGTCCAACAAAGTCTAGAGCCCATTTTTCAAATGGTTCTAGATGCACTTGTGGCTGTAGTGGCATCTCATTGGAAGTGGTTGGTCTGCCCATGCGTTGGCAATTGTCACAACTTCTTACATATTTCTTTCAATCTTTGAAAATTGATGGCCAATAGTAGCCAAGGCTAAGAATTTTGTGTGTTGTCCTCTTAGCTACAAAATGGCCACCACAAGGTTGATCATGGCATGAGGTTAGTATATCAATTATTTCATCCTCTCTAATGCATCTTCTAATGATCATATCATAACCAGTGTAAAACAAATCACCATTAACCCATGAATATCTTGTGCTTTGTTTGATCAGCCTTTTCTTCTCCTTTGAACTGAAAGATGGTGGTACCTTTCCTGTGGACAAGTAGTTAGCTAAATCAACATACCATGGAGTTAACACTGAAATTGCAAACAAGTGTTCATCAGGAAATGAATCTTCAACTTGGACAGTTTCACCTGAATTTTGTAGTCTAGAAAAGTAATCTGCTACCTGGTTCTCTTTCCCTGGTCTGTCTAGTATGGTGAGATTAAATTCCTGCAGTAAGAGTAACCATCTTGTGATCCTGCCATTAGTAATAGGTTTGTTCATTAAGTATCTAATGGCGGAGTGGTCCGTGTGAACGAGGACTTCATATCTAGTTATATAATGATGAAATTTGTTCACCGCATGTATAATTGCAAGCATTTCCTTTTCCGTTACTATATAGTTGAGTTCAGCAGGAGTCAAATTTTTACTGATAAAGTAAATGGCATAAGTTAAAGCATCTTATTTTTGCCCTAAGGAAGCTCCTACTGCTGTGTCAGATGCATCAGTTGAAATGTGAAAAGGTAAAGTCCAATTGGGTCCCCTTAAAACTGGAGCAGTACTTAGTTTCTCTTTGAGTTTCTCGAAAGCTTTTTGACAAGCCTCATTCCAATTGAATGTTACATCTTTTGCAAGAAGTTTAAACAGTGGCAATGCTATCTTGCTAAAATTTTCAATAAATCTCCTATAATAACTTGCATAACCAAGAAAACTTCTCACATCTTTTTGATTTGTTGGAATTGGCAATTCAACAATAATTTGTATTTTGTTTCAGTCTACCTTGATTCCCTCAAGAGAAATATGATGTCCTAAGACTATTCCCTCATTCATCATCATATAACATTTTTCATTGCTTAAAGACAAATTGGTTTCTATACATCGTTGTAAAACTTTCTCAAGATTTTGCAAAGAATTGTCAAAGGAATCACCATATACTGAAAAATCATCCATATATACCTCAACACATTCGTGGACCAAATCAGCAAAAATTGCTAATACTGCTCTTTGAAATGTTGTTGGAGCATTGCACAAGCCAAATGGTAGTACGTTGTAAGCATAAGTTCCCCAGGGACAGGTAAATGTTGTTTTATCTTGGTCTCCTAAGGCAATGCTAATCTGATTGTAGCCACTAAAACCATCTAGAAAGGAAAATGACATTTTTCCAGCTAATGTATCCAAAACTTGGTCAATAAATGGCAGTGGAAAGTAGTCTTTAAGGGTGGCTTTATTCAGTTCTCGATAGTCAACACAAACTCGCCATTTACCGTTTTTCTTGGGAACTATTACTAATGGAGATACCCATTGGTTGTCAGAAATGGGATAAATGAACTTTACTTTTAGTAATTTCTGCAATTCATCTCTTACAACCTCTTTGAGCATGGGGTTCATCCGTATTTGTGGTTGCCTCACTGGTTGAATACTAGTGTCTGTATAGATATGGTGAGTGCAAGTTTCCAGGTGAATTCCCTGCATGTCAGTGTAGTCCCAAGTGAATGCCTTTTGGTATTTGGTGAGCAAGTCAAGCAATTTCTTTTCCTGAGATGTTTCTAGAAAGGCCCCAATGTTCAATGTTTTTCCTGGGCTGATTTCTATTGTCTTTCTTTGTGTGTTTGTAATGGAGTTGATTGGAAATATTTCATCAAATATTGCTTTTAGAGAGTACATAGTGCATGTTTCCTGAAATATTTGTGCCAACATGTAATCTGCAGTAGTGTATTGTTCATTTCTCAACTCTTCTAAAACATCAGTTTGGAAGAAAAACATTTCCACTAAATCTGCGTTGTTGTTTTCCTCAATATCATACATTTGGTTTATGCTTAAAACAGAGTATATTTATTCCTGATCATTATACTTGTCATCAAGCCATAAGTTTTGTGTTAATGTTTGGGCTTGGGCTGATGGATACAAGGTAAGTTGTTTTCTCTCCATGCCTCTAGAAATGATCATGTTACCAAATCTACATCCAATGAATGCATCAATAGTTGCCAACCATGGTCTGCCAAGTATGAGTGGGTGTCCTCCCAAGTTGGATTTTGGCTGAAGTACTAAGAAATCAGCTGGATACTCCCAAGAGTCCAGTGAAACTATTATATCTTCTAGTACCCCCTCAGGAATGACTTTAGAGCGATCTTCTAATTCCAAAACAATTGGGGTTGACTGTAAATTTGTTAACTGCAAAGTTTTCATTGTGTCCAATGTCATGACATTTATTGCAGCTCCTAAATCAATCAAAGTGTTTGGAATTGAAATTTTGTTGATAATTTTTGTGACTCTAGGTATGCCTGGGTCAACATATTTTTCCATGGAAATGACATTTGACATCAAGCCAGCTAAATTGCCAATGACATGTATTGTTTGTGGATCAAATCTTTTCTTTGCAGGCTTCTTGAGACAGAGCTCTTTAATGGCTTTGGTATAAATCGAAATATCCTTGATTGCCTAGAGTAATGGCATTTTGACATACACATTTCTCAATTCATCAAGAACATCAAATTGTGGCAATGGTGTGGGTAATTTTGGTTGAAGTAATCGTTCTGGAAATGGAGGTGGTTGTAGTGTTTTGATTTGTTGACCCTGTTCTAGATTGTTTTGTGTTGGGTCACTTTGTTTGCTACATGGTTGGTTTTCTTCTTCATCATTTTGATTCTCTTTTTGTGACTGTGTTTGAACAGGTGGAGGTTCTTTATGCAGAGTTTGACCTGACCTTAGTTCAATGTTTTGCAGTGGCAGAGTTGGGTACAATGGTCCCTCATCTACACTGTAAGTTGGTCTATCTATTCGGTTGTTTGGGTTAGCTATGGGTTGAGCTGGTAGCTGTGTGGGTCTAGGAGGTTGGTTGGATGGTAGTTGTAGCTGAGGTGGATTTATTTGTGGAGGAGCAGGTAATGTTTGTTGAGGATTCTGCTGTTGATAAGCTACTGGTTGCTGAGGGTATTGTTGTGGATATGGCTGAGAGTATTGTGACTGATAGTGTTGGGGATATGGTTGAGCAAATGGTTGCTGATATTGCTGAGGTTGTTGTTGAGTAAATTGCTGAGGAAAAGAATATCCTTTCCATCCTTGTTGTGGGTATGTTTGTTGTTGTTGATTAAACCAATTTTGCCAAGGCATAGGAACATTCCAAGAATTTTGAACAGGCATGTTATAATTTGCTGAATTTGGATTTTGATACATACCTGGAGGTCTTGGTTGCCATGGCCTTCTAGCTCCCATGAAATACATGTTCTCCATTTCTGCATTGGCTTCCAAATTGTAATTCTGCAAAATTTTCATCTTTGTGCAATCCTTAGTGTCATGATTTTCTGTACAAAACCCACAAACTTGCACATTATCTAAAGGACATTCTTTCAAAGCATGTTTTCGTCTGCATTTGGGACAATATATAGATAATTCTTTCTCTTGTTCGTCTTGTCTTTTCTTTGTTTTCAAAGTATCTATTTGGTTTCCCAAAGTACTTAGAAGGTCTGTTTTGAAATCTTCAAATAGATTGCCTAGTTCAACTCTAGTAATATTTCCTGTAGCAGATTTTGTGATCTTTGATGTCATGGCTCTTTTCCCATTTCTTGCCCTACTCCTAGAGTACTTTTGACACAATTCAGCAATCTCCTCAAAAGGTAAATTAGAAATGTCCCCTTTACCCATGAGATTGAGGTCATCTAGATACTCATCCCAGATGCCTTTAAGAAATATTGTTCGAATAAGATCAATAGACATAGTTCTATGTTTTGATTTTTGTAGATTATATGAGAATCTTTCCAAGTATTCTTCTAAGGTCTCTTCTTCTTGTTGATTCATTGTAAAGATGTCATCTTTAGAATCTTTTGATCGACAATAAGGTTGATACTTTTTCAAAAAGAATTTTCTCATGTCATCCCAATTAGTGACTGAATGTTCACCTAATCCCATGAACCACCTAAGTGTTGTTGCTTTTAAGGTAGCAGGAAAAAGTCGAAGTCTATGTGCATCATCGGTATATCCATAGGTTCGACATACTATGTCAAATTCGAATAAAAATGAGTCTGGGTCTTCGGATGCCATACCATAAAAGTTTGGTAATACAGATGGCGGTATGTTTTTCATTTTAATTTCCTCATCCATTTGCTCTCCTCTATCTTGAATTGGAAATTTAAATGTGGATTCCTCTGTTTCTGGTGGATTTTGATTTCCTCCAAACAGAGTATCATTTTGTTGTTTTTCTTCATTCTCCCTTCTTCTTCTCCTTTCTTCCATTTGTCTCTCATACTCTCTTAGTTGTTCAGGTGTAGGGCCTCTGGATCCTCCGTCTTCAACCATTGTAATTTGTGATTCGGCTAAGGTTTCTATCTCTTCTTCTTGTTTTAGTTCTTGAGGGAAGATTTGTTCATAGATAGGCTGTTGGATTTTTATACTACTCTCTTTTAATTTCTCTACTGTAGAAGTCTCAGGGATATATCTTTTCTTTGCTTGATGTGCTAGCAGGATTTGTCTTTCAATGAGAGTGAGTCTTTGGCCTGATCTCTGTTTTTCCTCAAGTTTTTCCACAGTAACTTTTCCTGTTGGTGTTGTGTACTCAATATTTTCTAATGGTTCTGCTCCTAATGGTGGATTAGTTGTTGGTTGGGGGGTTTTTGTGAATCTTCCTTTCTCATCCCTAAACCTAGACATAAATAAACATGACTGAAATTTAAATTTAACTCTATGTTTTTGTTGTTTTGTTGATTTTAAGTTTTTTTTTTTAATCTTTCTAGTTGCACCTCCCCGGCAACGGCGCCAAAATGTTTGGTCTTTACTTACTAAGGTAAGTTAAGCTCTTAATTCCTTTATCAACCCGAGAAAGTACACTTAGAGGTTCTCACCTAAAGTATATAGATCTAGAAGGAACTAAGATTCTAATGACAACCTAGTGAATGAAATTAACAGTGCTTGCTTACAAGAGATCCTTCATTATCTTTTCAATCACTCAAGCATCAATCTAGATAAAACAATCTTATGTAATTCTAATTGCCCAAGTAACAAGAAAAGAGTATTAATGACTGGTTAGAATCCTAACATTCTCTTACAAGAATACTGCTCAATAGAACTTTTCCCAATCATAACAATCCAAAGTAATTTCGATAACAAATTAAACCAAACAGTGAATAAGATGAGTAATGTGGCAAACCAATAACAATTGAATCTTTTACAAGAATCACTTATCAAACTGAAAATTGAATTTGACAACTACAATCTGAATCACTTGGAAATAAAACCAAAACTGTTTTCAAAGTCAAAGCCAATAAGCAAGTACGGAATTTGTATGACAGCAAGCATATATATCAATTTCAAGATAATAATTGGTTGAATCCTTTTACAAGGTTCTTTTCACAACAAATGCAAGATCTTCTCAATTGATAACTCTAATAACATAACCTTTACTTCTGCACATAAAATAACTGCTAATTTTCGAATTTGTATATATAACTAGTGAGGAAACTTAAAAACAGAATGTACTAGCGTAGTGATGAGGGCCCTTCAACACTTCACAAGCACACTATAAAACGATTCAGAAGAGTGTAACCATTGGATATTGAGACATAAACTTGGTGATGAAGTCTGTATTAAGTCTGGAATAAAAAATGCACAAGCTATACTTTCATACGTTCACAATCTAGCTCTAAAACATAGTCTTCTTTCATAGGTTATTTATCATGAATCCTATAACAAAAGAAGTTATTCCTCCTCCCTATTATCCTAACAGAATTCTATTAATTACATCCAAGAAGGTCGAAATTGAATCAGTTCCTTCATTTATGCAAAAATTCTCAAAATAGAAATTATTCTCTTCACAAAATCTGGAAAACTTGTTGAAGTGGTTGGGTTTGACCAGCGTTGACCGGACACTTGTTTTCTTCAAAACTGAAAGTGGATAGGTGATCCACCATCCGTGTACATTTTACTTCATGCCCACAATCTTCAAATTCGCTCACCTGTTGTGCAACATGTCAAACAATGGAGCATTTACAGGAAGTCACAACTTCTTGTAATTTTCTGAAAAATGTCATTTTTAACATAATAATTTCAAAAATTAATTCCAAGCTAAAAATAATGATAATGACATCATATCATTTAGTTTCTAAGGATTATAGCTGGAATATGAAGGTTAAATGGTAAAAAATGATAGTCAAAAGAGAATTTTAAGTGGAATGGATAGTCATAATTTGATACCAACACCATGATCAACATCGAGTGCTGCACAAGTTCCAGGTGGGTGACACAGTTTGGCTACATTTGCAAAAGGAGCACCTCACTAGACCCCACCGCAAGCTTCGCCCGCTCCAATATGGGCCCTACACCATCACCAAGGTTGTCGGTGATAATGCCTTCGAGATCAACATCCCACCGTTCCTTGGTTTGCAACCAATGTTCAATGTAGATAGCCTTCGGCCATACTTTCCACCATTGTTGGACACATTCGACATTGCAGAACAACTCACACCAATAAAGCTCAACCCAATTGCATGGAACAAGCCACAACTGAACAACTCATGGACACACAGATCAAGAACACTTGCCAACAGAGTATCCAACTATATCGAGTTGTCAAAGTAGGCCAACTCCTTCACCAGGACAAGTGGTTCACCAAGGACCAGGTTCAACAGAAATTTCGTCACCTCATGGAGGCTCTGCAAGTAATGGGGACCATTGCTTCCTAAGGGGGGAGGAATGATCCAAGTGGATATTGGTGGCCACCCGCCTATTCGACCTAGAAATCCAGTCAATTTCATTTGTTTCCTTTCTTATTTCAGCATTTACTATTTTTAGCAATTTTTGGGTCCTGAACTTCCGGAGCAGTTTTGACCCCCTAAATGACATTTTTTTAGGTCCGTTGCAGACTTGTAGCCATAGGTAGGGGCCCGACGCAAATTCTGTAGTACTCAAGAGAGACCTTTCCAAAAAGGTATCGTATGCACCAAACAGAGATAATATGACCAAGTTACGACCCCGGGAAGTTGGCTACTCAACTAACCCCAACATGGCCCATAAACTCTTGGCGTTACATCCCTTGGGGTTGGGGTTTTGGTTGTTTAGGGTTTTCACTTGTTGTTCAATACTAAATAGGACCTTGAGCTTCATTGTAACATAGTTCAAAGGCATGTATCCGCCACATCTTTTCTCAGAGATAAGCTACCATTGCCCGAGCTAGTTTATTTCCATTTTGTTTGTAAGTATAGTTTAATATTTTTCTATTAATGAAATTAAGTGTTATTTCTGCTGCACCTATCTATTTATGATTATATCTGTAATTTGTTGCGTTCCTACTTAAGTTCGGATCACCTCATCACATACATTAGATTGTTGCTAAGAATCTCTTGAGATATCTCTGGGGCACAATATATTATGGATTGAGATACGCTGCTAGGAATTTAAGGCTGCATGGATATACATATGCGTACTGGTCTGGTAGTGTGGTGAATCGTAAGAGCACGTCTAGATGTTGTTTCTCATTAGGATATGCTTCAAATTATTTGATGAGCAGGAAGTAGAAATTGGTTGCACTAAGCACCGTCAAGTCCGAATACATTGTAGCTAGTATGGCATGTTGTGAAGCTGTTTGGTTGAGGAAGCTCTTCAATGAGCTATTTGAGCACGTGTTAAATACCACCATGATCTTCTGTGAAAACCAGAGTGGGATTCACCTTTCAGAAAATCCCGTGTTCCATGACCGCTCCAAGCACATTGATATCATGTACCACTTTATCTGGGATATGGTACAACGGGGAGCAATAAGGCTCCAACACATCAGGACTGATGAGCAGGTCACAAATATCCTCACGAAGCCTTTGGGGAAGGTCAAATTCTTAACCTTCTGAGAGAGACTTGGAGTCATGGAAAGATCCTCTCATGAGGGTCCCACTTGATTCGTACACTAAGCTCTGAGAGCTCCTAGGGGCTTGGGGTACTTCTTGGAGCTATGAGCAACCATAGGGTGAGTGGTTCACCTTCCCCTATGTGGTGCGTTGTGTACAGGGTGAGTGGTTCACCTTCCCCTGTGATACCCCATGGTGACATGTGTGTAGGGTGAGTGGTTCACCTTCCCCTACAATTGACATATGCATAGGATGAGTGGTTCACCTTCTCCTATGGCATATGAGCAGGATGAGTGGTTCACCTTCTCTTGTTGATGCCCCAACATACATACTACTCACGTAGTCCGAGAATCATGGGAAGTACCTTTCATCTGACCAATGAGTTGGGAAACGTGGATAGGGACCATTGCACTACTGATGGGTGCATCATGTATTATCATACTCCTTATGTCTAGGGTGCATGGTGTTCAACAACTTGATTTGGGATCATTTGAGGTTTCTACCTCTGAACTAACTTTTGTCAGTGGAGAGTGGAAAGGTCTTCTAACTCACTCTCGATCGATTCTTCTTCATTATTACTTCATGGTTCAACAAAGCAGAGATGAGATGGTAGAGATGGTGATCGATGACGATAGATGGAATTCTCCATAGTTGAGAGGGAGTGTTAAAATTAGCAACTAGGGCCAAATTACACCTTGGGACAACTCATTTGACGGAGATGATGATTGCATTAGATTCCTCTTTTCGAGAGGTCCAAGATTGATATAAAGATAATGTCATTCGGACAAGGAGAAGTGTGATTTTGAATTTATGCCCACACATGTGTAAATTGTTCATGTCAGCCTCATCATCATGTAGAGTCAAGAAGCCCAATGAATGTGTCTCTTCACCGACAACGAATTGTATAAATACAAGAGACTTCATACCTCATTTGGCACATTCATCAATAACACATTCTTCTCTCTCTTCATTTGATTGGTTCATACATTTATTGGGCAACTTCTCTGTCTCACATGTGTGGCATGGAGGATGAGTTTTTTGGATAGAATTGTAAGTTGAAATTCCAGAGTTCTATGATAGGTTTGACTAGTGTTGACCAAGGACTTGTTGACCGAGTTTAACTACGATTTTGGCCTCAAAAGTTCGATTTTTATAGGCCGCATCTACGGGCACAAAAATCGAGAAATTTTGGGTTGTTTGACTTGTGTTGAATTCAGGGTTGACTGTAGTTTGATTGTAGAAAAAATTACAACAATTTTCTCTCTACTTTGACTGAGTTTGATAGAGATGTTTTGTGTTCAATTTATCCTCCTGATCATGTCTAGTTTGACTGAGGAACACCGTGTTGCTTTGAGGATGGTTTGTTGTTGTTTTGACCAGCGTTGACTTTCTAGTTAGGGCTTAAGTTTGATTGCAATTTACTGTAGAAATTTATAGGGTTGTTTTGACTCTGTATTAGGCAAGGCAATTTGACTTTTGTACTCTCTCTCTCTCTACTGAACTTTTGATATAATAATACAAAGAATTGATCAAAGGGTTTTCCCCACAATGGGGTTTTTTTCCCGGCATCTACCAAATCTGGTGTCTTCTTGTCTTGACTTGTCTTCTGCATTTTGTTTCATGTTCTATATGCTTTTACTATCAAAGTGATTATTATGATTGCTATTGGAAATTGAAAATTGTTATTGGGCTACTAAGGAACATTGAAGTAAATTGTGCTAAGCATAGAACATACTATTGTTAACTAAAATCAACAACATGTTTGAAGCAATAAAACCCTAGAATCCAAAGCTTTGATTCTAACTATTATGCGACTAGGTTAAAAAACAAAAGAAAAAATAGATCAACGACTTCAAAATTAACTTCTTTTAAGGGGTAACCTCCTTTACATCACATAAATGAACAATTATTGGATGAGACAAATGACAAGACCTCCTTGGTATATATAGGAGTTTAAGAGGTCACAATATAATAAGAGCCTACATAACAATAATAATGTAAGTGCACAACAATAACAATAGTGGGCTTCTATGGGGCACAACAATAACAATATGGGGGCTACATGGGCACAATAAAAACAATAAGGGAGCCACACTAACAATAACAATAAGAAGGCTAGACTAGTATTATTGGGACCTAACACCTTCCCAACTGTTGCAAGCTAATCACAGTTTATGTGACCTTCACAAGATAACTTGTGATTGTGTCTCATTTGGTCATTACTATGGATATGGGTTTGTTCCAAAATATCATTTTCTTGTTTTTGTTCTAACTTTGGAAAATATTAACCAAGGCATCAAACATCTCCTTTGTCATCTCTTCTTAGATGCATGAGAGATCATATGATCCTTTGTGTCATCTCTTCTTAGATGCATGAGAGATCATATGATCCTTTGTTGCATCGAAGATCATCCTATTGGCCTTCACCTCGTCGTTGTGGGGTACCGATTGCTATGGATCTATAGGTGGAGTCATAACGTCCTTGTCAATATCCCAACAATCATTTCTTTTAGTAAAAGTGTAATCCTCAACTTCCATGCTAAGAAATTTTAGGCACCATCCAAATTGTCCTCAAACCTAAGGCTAGTTAATGCCATATATGAAATCGACTACACAAACTCCCAAATACAATAACTTAGTTTGAAATCCTCTAACCGTTGGTTTTTCATTCCAACAATTGAGTTACCATTGCAAATCCTTGAGAATCTAAATCAAAGAAGTTAACTCTGATACCATGTGGAAATTTCAAGCCCTAGGTGACTAATGTCCTTATGATCTCAATCAAACAAGTAGATTGTTGTATTTATTTAATGCTGAAATTAAATTTTAGGCCATAGCATCAATCACATAACAGCTAGAAAGTAAATAATGGAAGCGTAAAAATGAGTTCACACATACATTGATAATTACTCATTCAAAATAAGCTTTACATTCCTTTGAAAAACTTACAAGGAAACCTCCACATGCTACTCACAAAAACAACACTACACAACTACCAAAATCACTTCAAACTGAGTGGAACAACTTATTGAGGCAATACAACTATATGGCTAACAATACAAACAGTCCATACTACTTTGCAAAATTGTATGATCACATCTATGTGATTATATAAAGTTTTGTATGATTGTATGGAAATATTCTTCATTGTACATATCCTTGTATGGGACTACGTTTTGCCCAAAAATCTCTTTCCTACTTGCATTTTCTCCCTCCCTCTCTCACTCAACTTACTCAACTATATGTTGAAATCCTCAACCTTGACATGTCTTTATATTTTTAGTAGAAATTTATTTTTAGATTTACTTTTAATGTAAGTCATGCATGAGATGCACTTATATATTGAATTATTAAATACAAGACTTTCACTTTTTTACTCAAATAAATTACAAAATATAATTATTTTTTTGATAATATATTGAACTACTTTTGACATGTTTTCCACTAACCCTTCAACATGGGGCTATTAAGTAAAGGTTTGGAATGATGGATGACAGTCCTGATGAGTTGGGGAGAGTGAAGATCCAAGGCGAGCAAATGAAATGATATTTCATATTCAAGGCATTATTATTAAACTGTGGTGTTTTTGGTTTTTCCAATATTTCTACCATTTGTTATGGTTGAGCAAGGTAAGAAAGAAATCTCATTATACAAACTTGTCAAGTGATATCATTATATCGTTCCAGAAGAAAAAGGTGCAAAATTAAAATTCAAATTAAGAAAAAGGTGCAAAATTCAAATTTGTTTTCCTCAGAAGCTTCATAAAGGACAACACAATATAGTGTTACTCCAGCTTTGGCACCATCCATATCTTTGTTCTTCATAATTTTTTCTTTATAGAAGAAAAAGGTGCAAAATTAAAATTTGTTTTCCCTATAAACTTCCTAAAGGGACAACACAACATAGTGTTACTCCCTTCTTTATAAAGAAGCTTTGGCACGATTCATATCTTTGTTTTTCATATTAAAATGCACCTGCAATGTGATATTGAAATTCATAAAAACCCTCAAGTAAATAAAAAACATACTCGACAAAAATAAACACTCAGACAAACACCTCCAACTAAATTTCCAAAAATGGAGAGCCACTCCCAAAGTTCCCTAATCCAATGCCTTCTTTACCATATCAATAACCTCCAAGGTTCCATAGCCATGGGAAATGCGATACTTCCGCTTACCCTAATTTCCCAGTCAACGAAATATGTTTACCATTTTTATTCTTTCTCCTTGTTCTAAAACCTCCTCTCTATAAATTAAAGTTGGAAACCCTAATTGTGGTTATATCTTAGGTAGGGGAGTGGACTATTATCGAACCCTTAAACCCCAAAACTCACAGAACAGAGGAATTTGCGAGGGAGACGAAGGTCCAGGAACAATGGTTTCGCTGAAGCTTCAGAAGCGGCTAGCGGCGAGCGTTCTGAAATGCGGGAAGGGAAAAGTCTGGCTCGACCCCAATGAAGTCAGCGAGATTTCCATGGCCAATTCCAGTTAAGTTTGTAAACCTTATCTAGAGTTAGCGATGGATTTTTATTTATTTTTTATTATTTTTGGTTTTTTGTTTTTCCTTCAGCTCCCTTTTAAACGTTTTTCCTGAATCGGTTTCTGTGCTATGGCCGTGGAGTAACACATGCATATCTTCTTTAGGGAGCTTGGTTTAGGTTTAATGCAATCCTATTTCTCCCGTTTGGATCTGTGATAAAATTCCGGGTTTTTATTTTTTCGTGCAATTATGTATCGTGTGAGTTGTTTTTAAAAGGTTTATGGTGGTTATAGCTGTTTCTTAAATGCCTGCTATTTTTGTTATAACATAAATTCCGGCCATCCGTTCATTAAAATCTGATGCTGTAACAGCAGACTTTCTACTCTGATTAAATAAGACATACATCAGGGTAAAGGGTAAAGTGCTGTGTCTGTTGCCTATTGTTTAGATTCTACCCTTTTTTCGTCTGATTGGTCGTTTGGGATTGAGTTTTGGTTTTCTATAGCATGGGTTTTTTCCCTAGATCTGTATCGATTCCAGATGTGTCCTCACATGATCTTGTACATAATAAAGTTCGTATGTTGGTCAAAGGTGGTTTTATGTCAAGGGAGTGTCGGTTCTGCGGTTAACCGGGAAGGGGGGTGATATTTACCCACCAAATTTCAAGTTCGTGATAGACTTTTTTCGTTCTGCATGGGCTGCCTTGCCTTTGCTAATAAGCCGTTTCTGGTGTTGGATTGAACCCAGTTGCAAGTCTTGGGTGACTTTGGCAGATTAGATAACCTTACCCGAGCCTAAGGAATCTTTCTTCAGTGTTATAAGATGGTGTATTCATTTTAATGCCCTAGGAGATTCCCCCACCCGCCCTTTAAGAATCTTCCTTCCTTGAGTGTTGTAAGTTGGCTTATTCATTGTAATATACTAGAATGGTGAAAGGGAATGCTTACTACACAGTGAGAAGAGGGAAGCTGATGTGGTTTTATTTTGGTCATAGTGTAGTGTACATGTGCAGGGATATTTTTTTTCTTGAACTTTTGTCAAAAGTTGTGCCCAATTTTATATTTTGTTATTGCAGGGCAAAACATTCGGAAGTTGGTCAAAGATGGATTTGTTATTCGGAAGCCAATGAAAATTCACTCTCGTGCTCGTGCTCGTCGTGCTTTGGAAGCAAAAAGAAAGGGTCGTCATTCTGGATATGGTATGTGCGATTTTATTGTTTTTCATAATATGTATTGTGCTATTGCAAATCCTTAAGGTGTAGCAAGTTGCTGTTAGTGTGTGTCGATATATATGATTGATTTATCAATTTGTCTTTAAGAATGTTGTATCAGTCCTATATTAAAGTCCATGTTTTCATCTGCAACTGCTGTGTGCAAAGCTGTCTCCCATTCATAAAATATGCTATAGCTGTGTATTTATATTCTGATGAATACTCAACTATTTTTGATGTTTGATTGCCACAGGTAAGCGCAAAGGTACTAGAGAGGCTAGGTTGCCTACAAAGATTCTATGGATGAGACGGATGAGGGTTTTGCGTCGATTGTTACGTAAGTACAGAGAATCTAAGAAAATTGACAAACACATGTATCATGATATGTACATGAAAGTCAAGGGTAATGTGTTCAAAAATAAGCGTGTCTTGATGGAAAGTATTCACAAATCCAAGGCTGAGAAAGCCAGAGAGAAGACCTTATCTGATCAATTTGAGGCAAAACGTGCAAAGAACAAGGCAAGTCGTGAAAGGAAGATTGCTAGGAGGGAGGAAAGATTGGCCCAGGTATGATTGCATTTGCTGGCAATTAATTATCAGCTGAACTTTTCTCCTGTCATTTGTTTTGTCTATGACATGATGAGATATTTAGAGACACAGAGCAGTTTGTGCTATCTACTATTCCTGCAAGAATAAAATTGGAAAATAGTGCATATAAGTTTGTCATGTTAATCATACATGATTTCAATCTGTCTCTGATGTCTATGGAAACTCTGAATCAGGGACCTACTGAGGCACCGACAGCACCTGCACAACAGGCTGCAGGGTAATGATCTAATATTAAAGTTTGCTTTTTTTGTTAATTATAATTAAACCTGATAAACTAATAATTTATTTTTCTGTTATGCTTATGTTAAGAGTCTTTTCTAGTGGTAAATGATGGAGATGATCAATCTCAATGTTTGTATTGCAGGGGAGCAAAGAAGAAATGACGTGTCTGCTGTAGAACTTAGTTTTGCTAGAGTTTTTCCAGGCCTTGCTGAGCTTTCTAAGAGTTAATTCAGAAGTGAAGAATAGAGAAACCAAAACTGTTGATTTTTTAATTGTAGAGTAGCGCAGCCTTGTAGCAATTTTGATTTTAATGGGATCTCGATGTGATAATCTTGGACTGATTGGATGCATATGATGATATTTATTTACTTTGCCGTGGCAAGAGCTAATTTCTGGTTAAATTGCTCGTTATCTACCCTTGCAATATCTTCTTGGATTAAAGCAGAATTCTTTACTTGTCATCTTCATCTTTGTAGAACATATTGCAGTGCTCTCTGAAGTTTGAAAATTTCATATAATATTAGAGGCTAGCAAAAATGTGTAACTTATGTGTTAAATGCTCAAGTAGAAAAGATACAAGCCATGAGAATTTCAAGGCTTCGAGGGATTATACTGAAGTTGAACTGCTCGTTTGTAAGGTATAACTTTAGCTAGATTGAAACTCACAGAAATTATCTGAAAATTTAAACTTCATTGGCTGTGCAGTTTTAGAGAAACAGAATGTGTAAATGGTTCTGATTTTATACTAAAATTGATTAAATGGGAAATAGGCTTCTCTTGTTCTCCATGATGCACGTTACTGTGGATGTTGTGATGCATTGGTGCAATGGTTTGCTAATAACAGTTAAAGTACCTGAAATTCACTTCTAGCACAAAGCAGGTTTATGAATTTGACAAAACACTAGTTTTGATTTTAGTTTCACCATCTGAAATCTATAACCGCATTTTCATCATGATTCCAACCTATGACAATGGTTGCAAATTTTTACTGAAATACAGATGAGAACTCTATCAAGCAATGTGGTTGTTTCCACCGAGTCTATGATTTTATCTGTAAACTATGATGATTGTATTAGATGTGTTGGCTATGGAAGTTTCAACCCTTTGAACCAAGCTTTGCAGTTTTAAGGAAATATGATAAATAGTCAGTCACGTCTACTATTCGAAGGCATTTGTGAAATGCACATAATAATCAGCTTGAATGTAGGGACTGAATTTCTGCATTCGGTGGTTTTTATTTCAAAGACTTTTTGTTTTGTTTTCTCTTTTATATTAAATTTCTATCTGTTGTCTTAAAGGTTACCAACTGTGCATTGCAATTATGACTGGTATTGATTACATGTGTTTGGCAAAAGGTTGTATGGAAAGGCACAAAATTATGTATTAGATAAGATAACAAGCCCTACAAGGTCATGGCATAACAGTAGTTAGCTGTCTTCAACGGAAACAGAATTCAGCAGAACCCCTCCCACATAGAAAGTACGAGAACTGCAGCCATAAAATAACAATAAACAGGATTGGAGGGATAAGTGAATCAAGTGTTAGGGTAAGGTGAGGATGCAGATTTTTTTTCTTTTAATCAAATTTTTTTTTCTCAGAAAATATAATGGTAATTCTATCGTAAGATTAGCGATTAGATTGTGTAGATGCTTCTATAGCATTGCAAAACTATATCCAAAAGGATCCTGTAAGACATTCAGTGAAACCATATACTCTGCCTAAATGGTTGTAATATAGAAAGGAAGACTTTTCAAAATATATCATCTGATGGGTTTGATTACTTCTGTGCAAAATTATCCAGGACACTGCAAGACTGCCTAAATAATTTTGATACACCGGAAATCACTTGGCAGATTTGTCGAAATATATTCATGATAAGTATGCTCTCTGAAAACATTAATATAGAGACATGGTTAAATGATAGAGAGAATTCTCACTCACCCAAGGATTGGCCTTGAAAATAAATTTGACAATTCTATTTTGGCTGGTCATACAATTTATTACCAATTGAGAGTCCTTATCTCAAAACTCGGATTGGCCTTGAAAACAAATTTGACAATTCTATTTTGGCTGGTCATCCAATTTATTACCAATTGAGAGTCCTTGTCTCAAAACTCGGACTGGCCTTGAAAACAAATTTGACAATTCTATTTTGGCTGGTCATACAATTCATTACCAATTGAGAGTCCTTATGTCAAAACTTGGATTGGCCTTGAAAACAAATTTGACAATTCTATTTTGGCTGGTCATCCAATTTATTACCAATTGAGAGTCCAAAACAAGGAATGGCCTTGAAAACAAATTTGACAATTCTATTCTGGCTGGTCATCCCATCCAGTTGAGAGTCCTTGTCGCCAAACTCTGGACGCTTTTTTCAGTTGCAAGTTCGAAAAGAATCTTTAAACTAGAGTTGAGCAAAGTTGTGAGACCCCATTCTAAAAGAGGATTGAGGCAAACGAAGTATTACTAGTTCGAAAAGAATCTTTAAAGCAGGGAGTTGAGCAAAGTTGTGAGGTCCCATTCTAAAGCAGGGTTAAGGCAAACGAAGTTAGATGTCACTGTGACAGAAAATGCCTCTAGAGTCACAAAGTGGGATGCCTTGGTTTGCACTTCAAACTAAAACTAGACCTCAAACCCTGTAGTTCATGCCACTATCAACTAAAACTAGACCAAAAACCCTGTAGTTCATGCGTCTGAAGCGAATGCAGTAACGGGGAGGGCCACTGGTTAGAAGATGGGCTATGGTCCCTAATTCGTTATTGCATAGGGAACATTTGTTTGACCGTGCTTGCTGCTTTTCTAGAGAACATGGTACATCTTGATGTGAACATGGCACATCTTGACTTTAGCCATATTGTGGGTTAATCTATTGTTCTTGCACATGGAATATTTGATTGGATCATAATTGTTTCTTTTCTAGAGAACATCTCCATGTTTGATTGGATCATAATTGTTTCTTTTCTAGAGAACATCTCAAGTGCTTTGTTTGAAATGTTCCATTAACCTTTTCTTTTTCATTTTTAATATGAAAACACATTTTAAGCTTTTAGCTATATTGTAATATACTCTCTTTCTCATTATTCTTATTCTCATTATTCTTAAACCATGATTGTTGTGTTAATAGAGACACTCTGAAGTAAAGTGCTTTATTTGAAATAACGAGTCATATTACATAAATATGAAACAGAGAAGCCATATTATTTAAATATTTTAGATTACAGAGGTGATTTAATACATATTACTTAAATATATGAAACAGAGAAGCCATATTACATAAATATTTTAGATTATAGAAGTGATTTAATTTTCCATATGATTGTGCATTTTTTTTTTGTTATAAGTGTGCATGACTTTGTATCAAAATTTTGGAGTTAGTGCTCCAAAAAAGGGATCATGGTTCTAATAAGTTCATATTTTCCATCTTTGATATGAAACATCTTAAGGTTAGCTATATTGTTGATCCGAATGGAAAATGACATCCACCCATAGTATTTATTTACCCATTGTATTTATCTGTGGTATTGTAAGTGACATCCACCAATAGTGTTCATCCACCCATGGCATTTACCCACCCATGGAATTCCCTTGTAGTATTGGAAAAGAAAATAACTATAAGTAACAAGTCATATTTGTAAAATAACATATTGTCTACAACAATCTTGTTTTTACAATTATTCTTTATTTTGATAAAAAACTTCTTGGTGGTTTTCTTTATGGTGTGTTCTCCTATTTTCTTTTGACACTTCAATTTTTTAAATCTTGGGTGCCTCCCACCGAGATTAGGATCAATAGTTGGGCCTATTGACCACACCGCACTTGCAGTTATACACCATCGAGTGGTTTCATTAAGGATGAAATTTCTGTGTCAACCAGTAATGTCGTTTTCCCTTCAACATCAAACCTCTCATGAATGAGGTACTATGTGACATTTTTCTTTTTGAAGTTTGTGATGCATTATTAGGGCAACCATATTTGTGGAAGCGTCATGCTATGTATGAGTTGAGACCTCACTATTATTATTACTTTAGGGGGTAAGTTATATAAAATATCGGAGGTAGCCTTACCTACATCCATCTCTTTGATCTTTGCTAAGCAAAGTAGCAAGATCATTTCTCAGATCGGAAAATTTTGTTTTATTTTTCGTTTTCAAAGGGAAAATCATGGCCACACCCATGGCCCTCATGAAGGGATCTACCGCACTATAGAAGTAGGGGGATTAGGTCGTGGAAGAATACAAGGACATCTTCTCCTCACCCACATGGCTATTTGCATTGTCTGGTCAAACATTCAATTGGTCGGACTCTTAGAGCACCTCTACCTATTGCGTCGATATATCACCACTTTATTGTGGAAAATGAAGAAATCAAGTGGCATATCTAGGAGTCGCTGCAAAAAAGGCACATCTAATCAAGTTTTTCACCTTGTGGGAATCTGATTGTATTTGTACAATTGAATTTTATGAAGGGTTAGTGTTGTGATTCTCTCATATCACTTGGCCTTTGAGTGAAGTTACCAAGGGAGAAACAAAAACAAGTTTTTCTGGCTTGAGTCTCAATAGAAGATGCTTGTTGATTTAAAGCACTGCTTGTGCTCTGCACCAGTGCTCACACTATCAGACTTGCAACAACCATTTGAAATTAAGACATACACCTTTTACTATGCCATTGGTGTAGTTCTCACACAACAAGGGGTATCTAGTGGCCTAACATAGTGAGACTTTTTGACACAATTCGAAAATATCCCAGCTACGATAAGGAGATGTATTCCATCGTGCAGACTTACTGGCAATGGAAACATTGCAATTGCATTTTGGGGAATGAGACAATCATCCACATAGATCACCGACCCCCGTAATTTATATAGACCCAAGGGATGTTGTAGAACTATCGCTATTAGAAGTGGTCCACATATCTGAAACAATTCCATTTGAATATCAAATATAGGAAGGACAACACTAATCATGTTTCAGATTGCTTCAGTGGGCCATTGGCTGCAGCGTTGACTACTATTTTCAACTCTTGTGGCCACGAGACCGCTGGATGGTCGCAACTACATAAAAATTATCCAAAGTTTGGCACCATATACCAGATGCTAGTGGATGGCAAGCAAATTCCAAACTTCCACCTCTATGATGTATTATTACACTTACTTGGGACATTTTTTTGTTTTTTCAAGTGAGCATGCCACGCTGATTTAGGAGGCACACCACTGTCGTGCAACAAGACACTTTGGTGTGGAGAAAACTATGGTCATACTACAAAGGTAATTTTATTGGTCAAATCTCTGATAGGATGTTGAAAAATACATTAGATCTTGCACTGCCTATGCCATCGCCAAGCCAACTATTAAAAATCAATGCTTGTATACTCTTCCTACTCCTAGCCGACTCTAGGAATCTGTTTCCATGGACTATATATATGATCTTCCTTCAACCAAGCATGACAATGACGATGTATTTGTGTTCGTCAATTTTTTCTTTTAAGATGACCATATTGGCTTCCTGTAAAAAGAGTATCACAACGGAGGCCACTGCCAGACTCTTCTTTGAATGAGTGGCTACATTTTTGGATTCCGAAAACCATTATATCAGATCGAGATAGTAGGTTTCCAAGTGTGTTTTGGTCGAGCCTTTGGTTATTGTTGGACACCAAGCTCACAAAGTCGACTACGTTTCACTTCCAAATTGATGGCCAGACAAAGGTTGTCAAAATGATGATTACGCACATACTAGGGATGTACAACTCTAAGCATCCATGGACATAGGATGAGATTCTTCCATATATGCAACATAACTATAATAGATCTCTTGATAGGTTAACTGGCCACAACACTTTTGAAGTGGGCATGAGATTTCAACCATTATGTCCCCTTGATGTTGCACTACTTTTTGCAACTACACAGGAAGAGTTTGCCCATGTTCACTCTGAAGTAGATAAAGCCACCAAGTTTATTGAGTGCATTCAACACATACACCAACAGGTTCACAACATCCTACAGAAAGCAAATGCCAAATACAAACGACATGATCAACATCGGGTGCCCCATAAGTTTCAAGTGGGCAACAAAATTTGGTTATATCTGCAGAAAGAATGCCTCACTGGAGCCCATCGTAAACTTCGACCACTCTGATACAGGCCTTACACCATCACCAAGGCTGTGGGAGACAATGCTTTTGAGCTAAGTATCCCCCCATTCCTTGGCTTGCATCCTATTTTCAATGTGGATTGTCTTCGACCATACTTTCCACCATTGCTAGACATATTAGATGTTGCTAAGCAATTGACACCAACAGAGCTCAGCCCAAAAGGCATTGAACATGTCACCATTGATCGGAGCATGGACACAAAACTCTATCTCATCCTGTGTATCGATATGTTGTCAAGATCGAGCAAAAATTTAAATAAAAGCCACATTTTAGATCTGTGAATCCGAAGCAAGGGAAATACGCCCCCAAACCACAAAACAAATGACAAAACCAAGGTGGGGTGATTCAGGACAACTCGTCAAAGTCGCAAACAAAGAAAAACACCAAGAAAACAAAAAAATACACAAGAAAGTGGTGTGAGTTATATAAGAGCCTCATTCACAACATAAATGAGCGTCGAACCAAACAAGTCTCTGATGGCCACGCTGTAGGCTTCAAAGTCAGAGACATGTTCAGGCTCTGAGTCAGGACCTGATAAGGGAAATGATGAAGGGAAGCAGATTATCGATGCAGAGCCCAACGCCACCATTGCCACTACCAATATCTAGAAGATTGAGCTCAAAGATCTAGAGGAAGAGGAGCGTCTCTTCCACTCGTAGATGTGGGTGAAGGGGTCTCTGTTGTAGTTCATTGTTGACAATAGGAGCCAAAAGAACCTCATTTCAGCAGAGGTCATTAAGCGGTTGGCCTACAGATCAGACCACACCCACAACCATACACCATTGGGTGGCTCTTCCAAAGACGAGATCTTTGTGTTAGCGAACAATGTCGTCTTCCCTACAACATCAAATCCTTCGCGAATGAGGAGCTGTGTGATGTATTATTAGGCCGACCATACTTGTGGAAGTGTCATGTTGTGTATGAGTCGGGCCCTCACACTGTTATTATTACTTTGGGCAGTAAGCTACACAAAATATTGGAGGTAGCCCCGCCTACCGCGATTTCTTTGATCTCTGCAAGCAATGCAGTAATATCATCTCCCAGACCAGGAAATTTGTTTTCTTTTTTTGTTCTTAAAGTATGGGGAAGATCGTGGCCACATCCATGGTCTCCGCGAAGGACTCCACCATGCAACAAAAACAGGTGGATAAAGTCGTGGAAGAATACAAGGACATCTTCTCCTTGCCCACAGGGGTACCTTTGCACTGTCAGAAAAACATTCGATCGATCTGACTCCTAGCGCACCTCTTCCCAATGGGTTGATATACCACCACTCTATTATGGAAAATGAAGAGATCAGGCCACAAATCTAGGAGTTGTTGCAAAAAAGGCACATACGACCAAGTTCCTCACTTGGTGGGAGCATGATTGTATTTGTACAAAAGAAGGATCAAACATGTAGACTCTACATTGATTATCAGACGCTAAATAAAATCATCGTCAGGAGCAAGTATCCAATCCCACAGATTGATGACCTCTTTGACTAGCTCAAAGGGGCAAAGTACTTAAACAAAATTGATTTAAAGCATGGTTATCACTAGGTTCCAATAGAACCCATAGATGTATGGAAGACCGCCTTCAAATTTTTAGTGGTTGGTCATGCTTTTCGGGTTAACAAATGTCTCTGCAACTTTATTGACGCCGATAGATGGCATCTTACGACCCTTTAACAACTTGTTCATGGTTGTATTTCTGGATGACATCCTCATCTTCAACAAAAGTTGGGAAGAGGACTCACAACACCTTCGACAAGTCCTTCAAACACCGTGGTGGCACAAACTATGTGTCAACTTGGAGAAAGACACCTTTGGCATGAGACAAGTCCAATAGCTGGGTTACATCATTGATTAGAAAGACGTTCATGTGGATCTAGCGAAGATCCAAGTCATTTGGGATAGCCAGCGCTGACCACTCTAATAAAGGTTTGTAGTTTTTTGTGCTTTTGCAAATTTTTATTGGAGGTTCGTGTTGGGTTTCTCTCATCACTTGGAATTTGAGTCAAGTTACCAAGGGCGGAGTGGAGCAAAGTTTTTTTGGTCTAAGTCACATTTCCAGACTTGCAACAACCATTTGAAACTGAAACATACTCCTCCGACTATGCTATTGGTGGAGTTCTCACCCAGTAAGGACAACAAGTGGTCTATCACAATGAGACACTTTCTGACACAATTCAGAAATACCCCACCTGTAACAATAAGGATATGTATTCCATCGCGCAGGCTTGTCGGCAATGTAAACATTACATTATGGGGAAGGAGACGGTCATCTACACAGATCACCGACCCTTGTAGTTTATATAGACCCAAGGGAAGTTGCAGAATGATCGCCATCAGAAGTGGTCCACATATCTGCAAAAATTCCATTTGAATATCAAATACAAGAATGACAACATCAATCATGTTGCAAATTGCTTTAGTCGGCCTCCAGTTGCAGTGCTAACCACTGTTCTCAACTCTTGTGGCCAAGAGACCTCTGGATGACCGCAATTATATAAAATTATCCAAAGTTCGCCACCACATACCAAATGCTAGTGGATGACAAACAAGTTTCAGAATTCCACCTCCATGATGCATTATTATCCTACCTAAGCCACCTTTGTGTTCCTTCAAGCGAGCATTCCAAGCTAATTTTGGAGCAATACAGTCAGGTCGTAGGACACTTTGGTGTGAAGAAAACCGTCGTTGTAATAAAAAAGTATTTTTATTAGCCAAATCTCTGATAAGATGTTGGAAAATACATCAGATCCGACAGTGCTTGCGTCATCGCCAAACCAACTATTAAGAAGCAAGGTTTGTATACTCTACCTACTCCTAGCCAACCCTGGGAATCCATCTCCATGGACTATATATCTAGCCTTCCTTCAATCAAACATGGCAACAACTGTGTATTTGTGTTCGTCGACAGATTTTCTAAGATGACCATATTGGCTTCCTATAAGAAGAGTATCACAATAAACACCACTGCCAAACTCTTCTTTGAACGAGTGTGGGTACATTTTGGAATTCCGCAGACCACTATATCAAATCAGGACAGCGGGTCCCTAAGAGCATTTTGGTCGAGCCTTTGGTCATTGTTGGACACCAAGCTCACCAAGTCTACTGCATTTCAGCTCCAAATTGATGGCCAGACAAAAGTCCTCAACAAGATGATTGTGCACATACTACATTGGTATAATTCTAAGCATTCACGGACATGGGATGGGAGTCTTCCCTATGTGCAAACACATCTATATCAAAATTCTTCATAGCTCGGCTGACCACAACCCCTTTGAAGTTGTAACATCCCTACGTTAAAAGTTCAAGTAATAAAAGTTAATAAAGGTAAAATAAAACCAAGGTCATGGGGCACGTATTTCAAAAAGACATCAAAAAAGACAAAGTGACATTAATTGACATTTTATTTATGACAATAAATGAAAATAGGAGAAATAGAAAAAAGAGATGAAAAGTCAAAGGTTTGCACGAGAGGAAAATTGAAGGAAAAATAGAGGAAATTGAAGAAAATAGGGGCTTCAATGATAAAAAGTTTTCTGAGGACCACTTCACAACTTTTGTTAGTTTTAGCTTGGAGCTATCTCTATTCTCTCATACTATTGCACACTTGGAGCATTCTTGGAGCACTCTAGCATTGGAGAAAGGAAAGCAAAGGAAGGGCAATAAAACAAAGGAAAGCAAGGGAAATTTGGATCAAGCATCTTCAACATGAATACTTGTAGGTAATATGTTGCATGTGTGATTCCCTAGCTAGTTTGTGAATGCATGGTGCATGCATGTGTGTATTCGGTTCTCTTGCTATTATTGGCATGGGTTTTGCCACGTGTGACAGTGGTTTCAGCCTTGTCTCGCCATTTTTGGATAGCCTTGTTGTGATGGGGTTCTTTATTTGGTTAAGCTTTGGATTTCCGGATGGTTTTGGAACTAGGTGAGGGGGTCTTAGTAAAATTCCCATAAGGCCTAGGAATCCCTTGACCAGTTTTGGTAGAATTGCAGTAAAGCCTGAGGGTGGAGATGAGAAAATTCATCAAGGTATTGATGAAGAAATTGTGAGGCATCTAAGCTTGTTTTGGGCCTAGAAATCCCTTAACCATTTTTAGCAGGAATGTGGTAAAGCCTGAGGGTGGAGGTGGTTTAATCTTCAGGAAGCCCTAGTTGTTTATGTATTGGTTTTGGGCCTAGTAATCCCTTAATCGAGTTTGGTGGGATTGTAGTAAAACCTGAAGGTGAAGGTGGTTTAATCTCCGGGAAGCCATGGTTGTTTTTGTCTTGAGTCCCACATTCATGCTTGGAATATGGCACGTGAGTGATTGGTTAAAAAAAGATTTGGTTCAACTCAATCTATGTTTGGGTGGTATGTAGAAGTCATTGACTTGGTTTTCACATATGTTAATAACAACTATTTTTCTCTTGTATTTCATGAGTACTTGTATTTATTATTATGTGGCTTTGATGGTTGTTCTATCATGGTTATTATTCTAGTCACATGTTGATTATAAGCATGGTTCCATAACAGGTTATAGCTATGGTTTTTGATATGTTTTATTGGTTGATGAATGGTTAATGAATGCATGAGCTAAAAACGACCGTTATTTGGTAAACTTATGTGAGATCTTAAACAATTATTAAGGTATTACAGACTTGTGTGCATGGATTTCCCTACATTACTTAGTGCAACAGATCGATAAGATTGTGAATAATATAGGCAATGAAGTAGTTAAAAAAACATAATAGAAAAGACACGTAACACAACAAGTTTAATCTAGAGTTCACCCGAAACTCTTGGGCTACGTCCTCTGGTCCAGCCTTCAGTGGTGACCTCTCTATTATGTCTTCAAGAGCAAAGTTTTATAAAGTGTGAGCTCAAATTGAGTCTCAACACAACAAATACAACAACAGGAGTTTTGCTTGAATCCCTCAAGCCTTTTTGAGTACACAAACTCTTTCTATCACTCTCTGTTTCTGTTTTCTCCTTATCTCGGCATTGCCCGCCTCTATCTTCTGTCTTCTGTGGCTTTAAAGCCAATCGGTGCTATCTGTTCGTTTCTCCTTCTCGGGCTCTCTGGCTTCCGGCCTTTGTCCGCTCGAATCCCCTTCTGAGCGTTAGTAATCATGGCATAACGTCTTCAGGGAAGGTGGCCACCTGTTCTGCAATGGAAAGGACCATTGGGCCTTTGAAATCCCCAAAAATAACGTTCTTTGTTTACATAGAGAAATACACTAATAAATGTGAAAATCTGCCAATCTGCTGTTTATCAGATTTGAAACATTATAAATTCCGCCTTATAACTCCTATCTGGTCCACCTTTATATCGCCATTGCATATCCACCATTGATCTGAGAGATCTTGATCCAACGACTGAGGTTCATTTCGGGCGGTGCATACGTACGGGGGTTAACCGCTCGAAAAGGGTGGTTTTTTCTCTCTGGTGCCTGGCCACATGGCAGCTAGTGTATGGGCTTGGGCAGAACTCGACCAAAACCACTTACTGCCTATGGCCCGCCTGAAATCCCGCTTGTTTCGGAACTCAAAACATATATATCTGCATGTATAAACCCTTTCGGGTTCGGTTTATCACTTTATTCACATTTTCTTTGGTTTTCGTTTATTTAACGAAAACGCGAATTTACATAGAAAAATCCCTGTTTCCGGATCTCAAAATATATCAAATATCATTCATAATTTTATCGGGTCCGGCTATCGTAGTCACAGTTGTTATCGGCCCCGCTCCTTTGCATAGCTCCGATGCGATATTGCGATGCGATTGATCACAATCGCATATCGCATAGACCCTCGGGTCGTTTGTAAGCGCTCCTCTGTAATCGTCGATTGCGATATCGCGAGTTAACCTGGGCCGTCGATCTGCGCGCTTGATCGACGGTCCTTGTTGACCCATGCTGATCGCGATCGCAATTGTCATATGATAGGCTCCGATATCCTCCGCCTACCACCGCCGATTGCGATATGCCGATCGGATCTAGACTGTTGATCGGCCAGATCCGACGGCTCCTGTGCGTCATTCCTTTGACCTCCGATAGGCCTTATTTCACTGTTTTCTTCATGTTTTTGCCTCCCGATAGTGTAATCTGCCTTTTTAAAAGGTTCTTCTCATGTGATAGTCTTGAATGTTTGAAGACTTAGAGGGTGTTTTGGATCCATTTTGGATCACGCCTTCCCACTGAAAAAGCTTTTGGACCACCAAAAGTTGGTTTTTAAGCATCAATCAAGTGAGGATACAACTTCCTCACTTGTCCAATCTCTATCCATCTTGCACTGCTTGGTTTTGAACCTTTGAGTCCAATTCTGAGGTACTCAACATCCCCTCTGCGCGTAGTTCTCACCTTCCTGTCCAGAACTGTATCTTCCTGCAACTCATTGAGATATTCAGGCAACAGATCATTAATAGAAGGCAACTCTCTTTGCTATTTAGGATCTTCAATCAATGAAGGTTCAAACAGTCTCAAGTTCTCTGCATTAACTACTGAATAGATGTGCATGTAAGCTGACAAATCAAGGCAAAAAACATTCTCACCAATTTTCTCAAGTATCTTGAAAGGCCCATACCTTATTGGTTTTAGCTTTTTACCTTCACCTTGCATTCTGTCTTCGCTGATGTACAACCAGACTTGATCACCAACTTGGAAGCTATGCTCAATTCGATGCTTATCATGCCTTGCCTTGTACTTGACCTGACTTCTCTCCTGCTGTTCCTGCACTGCCTGGTGAATTTCTTGGATCTCTTCAATGAACTTGGTTGCTTTGTCCACATCACTATGTCCATCAACTGCTATGTCTTTACTAAAGACAAAATCCAAGGGAGACCTTGGTGTAAAACCAAAACAAGTCTCAAAAGGAGATCTCTGTGTAGAAGAGTGTTTGGCACGGTTGTAAACATGTTGCACATAACACAAATGTTCATCCCAAAGCTTGGGATGCTTGTTGCAATAGCCCCTAAGCAACTGGATCACTGTCCTGTTGACCACCTCTGTTTGGCCATCTGTTTGTGGATGAAATGCTGTGCTCTTCTTCAATCTGGTGTCCATCAACTCCCATAGACTATACCAAAACTTCCCAACAAATCGGGAATCTTGATCAGATACAATGGAAGTGGGTAACTGGTGGGCTCCAGTATTGTAGCAATAATGCTACAACTCCTGGAGCTTCCTTCTTTAATTTTATCAACCCGGTAGTTCGTAACAAACTTGGAAGCGACGGTGCTGTATGCACAAGTACTAGCTCTTGCCGCAGCTGTCACTTGGTCAGCTGGCACAAGTCCGCTAGGGGCTCAAGCCAACTTCTATGAGCTCTTAGAAGAAGCTTTTTAACTGATGGGCAAAAGCTAACTCAAAGGAAGCTAATCTATTTGCAGAAAGGGACTGAAAGCCAACAAGAAACGCAAACCCCCCTAATTCTACCAGCTAGTCTTACTGATGCAGAGATGGGAATGCAAACTACTGAAAGAGATGCCATTACTTCTATGAAGGTAACATGCATGTGTCTAGACTACCTCTATCTGAAAAAAAACATTTTTTTGTATTTTTGTTTCAATTATTAGAGTTATCATGCATGTGCTTTTAACTAGCCTTTTACTGTGCAGAGGTGGATCAAGGAGGAGAAGCGCTTGAAAAAGATTGGGAGGGTTCAGAGAGGGTCTAAGGGGTCCCTAACACCCTTCCAGAGAGTTTCACAAAGCTTGGCTATCAAGAGACCGCGTTTATGAGCTTCTACAGGAAGTCTGCAGGGGTTCTACAGGATGTTTCAGAATTTCTACAGGATGTTCAGTAATTCCTACAGGATGTTCTACAATCGGATTTTGGGTGATGGGTGAGTGGAAGAGGCTGCATGGGTGGATAGGGAGGTAGGAGAGGGGTTTGTAATGACTTAGTGACAGAGAGATGAGATGATGAGGGGGTGTGCTAAGCTAGTTTGTCTAAAGGAGGGTAGAGGGAATGGGAGGCCGAAAAGGTAGGATAACGTGGGCAGTAGAGTAGTTGAGAGACAAGGGGTCTAATTGGGAGATGAGCGGTTGGCCTGGGCAAGGCTTAGAAGGATGAGAGGGTGAGGGAGTAGCACTTCACAGTGTACACTGAACCAAATCATCCACATCCTGCACATAATCAAAACATTCCTAACTGTTTAATGGAACCAATGAACAACAACGTTATTTCTAAGGAAAACCATGTATGGTACTGAAGCAAAGAAACATTCCAAGAGGTCTGAACGCATGGACAACTTCTACAAACGAAAATATTGCACCAAAGATTGCATGAGTACGTAAACCAATGTTTTTGGTGGGTAGCACTGTCTGCAATTCCAGCCCCTAGAAAGAGGTGAAAATGAGTGTGCAGGCAACCCTTTTCTGGAACTTTTATCAACTCCAATCTCTTCACTCTATTCTAAACAGCTGAAGCAACTCTATCTTCTAACAATGACCTACTTAACCACACCAAGAAATCTAACTCAACAAACTGTGTTTCAAATGCATGTAAGGAAAACCATAATGCTGAAAGAAAAGATAACAATACAGAAGAAGGAGGCCATAGGCTCTCAGGTTGGGCCCAACCCCGAGAGCTATGGCTCATTTAAAAGCTCAGAATTGAGATCAAATCTGACTGCTTCCCATTAAAAATAATAATCATAAGTCAAATAGCACGCCAATAATGGCTACAAAAGAGCAAAACCAAGCTAGCAGCTCGAAGTGCAGAATGTGCAACAATGTTTCAAAAGTCCTTCTTGAAGGCTAAAGCCTTATCATTTATACATCACGAGGCCCCAAGCTGGCCTCCTAAATCAGTGGGACTTGGCTGACCAAACTAGGAGTGAACTGCTGCTTCCTTAAAATCCGTTTGGCTGCCTTCTAAATCCGGTTGTGGTGGTTGTTGGAGCTCGGAGTTGGGGGTGAAGATCCCGAGGAAGGCCATTTAATGCTGTGGACAACCCTCCTACGAATCCTCAACCCCATCTTGGCTGTCTCCTGGTCCTTATCTGCTCGGTTTTGTTCCAATCATGTGTCAAAAAACCTGAAATGAGCACGTGTTAGCCACCTAGGAATAGTGACTGCCCTTATTCGTACAAATGACATAAACATACTAAAAAATGATGCATAAGTTATGAAAAATGAAGGGTTGAGCAAAGGTAGTTAGGCCAAATGAGCCCAAAATGTTACCAAATTTGGGGCTCATCATCACCCCCCAGCTAAAATGATTGCTCATCCCTGAGCAACTAATCCAGCTCCTCGTCCTTCATTGCTTTCACCGCCACCCTCACATCCCAGGCTTCTGAAGTGGTCTCCTCCTCACTGGCATGGAACCCAACCTTCCTTTCCACCTCTTCCCACTACTTATGCTCTTCTTTTTCTGTGCTGCCTTCCATCAATCCTAACAGCAGAGGTGGGCTTAGCTTGAGGCCAATCCAGCTGGCTTGGAGGTTCTGTATGGACTTCTTGTAGAGGGGCACCCGTGCTAGAGCTTCCCTCATTCGAGTTGGAGTATGATATTCTCTGATTTTAAGGCTGTGGGACAATGTGTTCCATCGGCGGGTGCAAGCATGAACACAGTTGTCCCCTAATAGTCGCTCCATATCCTCGAAATGTGCTATGGCCTGAGCCTACTGATCCATGTATTTCAATAAAGTTTGAGGGTTGGTGGCTAAGTGTTGGTGGGCCGATATCAATGTAGTGGAATCCCCTGGCTCTGCTCTAATCAGCAGTGGCTCATGTAATTCTCGGTCCATGACCTCTTTGACCTCTGCTGCCCTCTTTTCTTCATGGTTCAACCATGAGGCAAATGCCATCAACTGCATATCCCCTACAACTATGTTGGGATCCCATGAAGTCACATTAGGAAGGGCCAAATTATGGAGATAGAACTCCAAGAGTTTGGCCTTATCCTCTGATGAACTGCTATTGCATAACGCTGTGAACTGCTGGGGGTCTTGGAGTTGGGAGATACCCCTCTGTGCCAATGCATTAATCTGAAATTGCAGCCAATGGTCTCGTAGGTACAGGCCATAAGATTTGGCCGGCTGTCTGCATTGTAGAGCATCCATGGCCCAACTGGCCATGCAAGTCAGTTGTGCCTCTTTTTGCTGCAACTGCTGTTTGAGAGCTTGTATCTTGATTTGTGCTTGCAGTTCCCTTTCCTGTAGATGCGAGGTTGGCTCCCCAAGACCAAATTGCAGTCCTTCTCTGCCTTGATATTCTGCTGTAGTGTCCCCTGAGGATGTGCCCTTTTCCTTCTTCAGTTCCTGTAGCTGCAGTTTAAGTTTCTCGTTCTCTTCCTGTAGGAATACCCGCTGGCAGTTTGCCACGTGTTTGGCCATAGCTAATTCTTTTCTTGCCTCCTTGAGTTGTTCCTCTAAGGGGCCTATATATGCCACTCCTTTTGATTTAGCTATTTTCATCCACGTGTGGGTTCTCACTATTTCTTCCTCCAACGCAAAGAAAAGCGGCACTGTGAATTTTTGTGGAATAATTTTCCCAGCCTCCAAAAAGTTATAATACGAGCTCAAGCTTGGCTGGGGACTAGGTTCCGGAATATGCTCTTTCTCTTCTTCCCTTGGTGGCTCTACTTCGTCTTCCCTAAGTGGTGATGAGGGTGCCTCTCCCTCCATCCTCTTTGTCTCCTTAAGCCGGACTAATGTTTCCTGTAGAACGGCCTCAGCTTCCTGTAGCCGGGCTTTTGAAGCCAACCTGTCCATTCTCTCCTTCCAAGTAGTTGTCTTCGGGCTCCCCCGCTCATAAGTGACTGATATTTTTGAGGGGGACCTCTCCCTTGGCGAGGTAGGGGTATCTTCTATAGTAATTGGGCTGCTGGATGGAGGTTGGGGCCTGCCTGTTTTGATTCTCACACTTCTCCTGGCTTTGAAATACAGAGGGATCTCCCTCTTTCGTTTTTCCTTCGGCTTAGGAGGTGTACTAAGGGTGGCCAGCACGGCTGCTGCCTCCCTTGCAAGAATTTTGGCTGTCTTCTCCTTTGGTTTTCCTTTCTCAGGGCTTCCTGTAGAAGGCCCTGTATCAGCTGATTTCTGGCTTCCTGTAGAAGCCGTTTTTGGTTTTCCTGTAGAAACAGGTGGCACCGTTTTAGCCTGTTTGGCTGAGGGTGCTTTGCCTTTTGACTTGGTTAAGGCTTCTTTCGAGGTGTCTTTACTGACGTGGACTTGTTCCGTCCTTTCCACCCTACTCTGTAGCCTTTTCTCTCTGGGTGTCAATGTGGATTTGTCACCCTCCTTTTCGGAAACCTGGGGTTTCTCTTGCCTCCCCTTTTGTTCTTTCTTCGGTGCTTTGGCCGCGGGTTCTTGGCCTTTCCCTTTCTTCTCTGTGTGTACTGACTCCTTCTCCTCGCTGCTGGAGGAGGTGAGCTCCTCGGTCAACATTTTGATATCGCCATCCTTAGTCAGATTTCGGAAGGCTTCCCACGAGAGAGGGACTGTGTAGGTGTGGAGTGCATCCTCCACGAGGAGCTTAATGAGCCCATGATGGGCTACCTGGTCTGGCGTGCCCTCTCGTAATTTGGTGGCACATTCAGTCATGGACTGCAGGAGGAAGTAAGGAATACTTAGCTTGTTTTCTGAAGGTAGGTCCATTTGGTGCCTCAATTCTGTGAGCAACCGGAAATGGTACCCATATACGATGCTGAATCGTCCTTCGCACGTGATATACTTCATAATTTGGAGGCTGACCTCACTCCAAAGCGGCTGTAGGCTAGCTCTGCGAACCCCGTTCTTATCCTCTGAGAATTGCTCCTCCGGTGGAAAGAACTCCTTTTTAGCCTTCTGGCCTAATTTCCTCTCCTCCTTGTCCCACGGTACCCCCATTGGGAGGTCAGTGACTCTGCTGATGAACTGTGGGGTGAGTCTGAGATTCAAACCCCTAAAATTGACAACGACCAACGTTTTTGATTTTGGCTTCAAAGCTTGCAGGAACTCCTCTGCCACCTCATCATCATAACCTTGAAGCTTGTCGCAGAACGACATCCATCGCACAGGAGTGAACAGTTCTACCACCTCCGGGTTTTCCCGTAGCTTCTTTGAGTCTGTCGGTTCCTTTCTGATGAATCCACCCGGCATGGTGAAAGCCTGCTATGTTAGCCGGAGGTGGCGGGTGCGTATCAAAAGATGGCCTTTCGGATTTCTTTGGGTAGAGCGCAGAATTACGCCTCTATCAAGCACACAGTGCGTGAATTCTCGGTTATCTACAGGTGAGCCTTGACGGGGCCTTAATTACGAACCAAATCCTGTAGAAAACCCCGCATATACTACGATGATAATTTTCATGCAAAAGGAAGACGACGCTTGCAATTTTATGCTCAGACTGTAGTTTTACATTTTTGAGGACGTCGACTTCGCCACCCTTCAAACCAATTGCATGGGAGGAACAGGTTCAGGCTTACCTTTTCCAATTCGCCACCTTTGACGTGAATAGATCAATTTTCCTCCGTAGCGGCGAGCTTCCTATAGCGCAGCTTCCTGTAGAAGTCGTGCACAGGTTCCGGAGAGCACGTCAGTGGTTTTGCGCCTTCTGTGCCACCACCAGACGTCTGAGCGAGCCGAGGACTTGGAGTAATGAGCTTCAGAGAAATTCGGAGGCTTACTCGACTGCAAAACGGCTGGTGATAAATGAGTGGAGTGACGATCTAGCCGGTGGATTTGAATCCCGGCCAAACTCGTGGCGCGGGGGTGAGCTGTCCCTGCCAGACCGTTGGACGACGTCACCTACTCATTTCACTGCAAGTCTCCCTGACTGCCGCCTCATTCCTTGCAGATCTGCCGCCGCCATTTCCGTTAAATCGCCGCTTCTCCCCGACTGGACGCTTCTCACGTGTCCATTACCCATTTTGCTTGCCACGACCAACACTTTCCAAATCTGACGAGACCATCTGACTGGTCGTGGTGCCCAGTTGAATGGCTACCTGACTGCTCAACCCATTCATTTCCACACTTGCAAAAATTTCAGAGCATTGTTCATGTAATTTGACGAAAAAAGGGTGAGGCACTTACCTGTGTGGCCGCGACGTTATTTTTAGGTTTCGGGACGAGGGTGATTGGATTTGCTTGTTGCTGCTTCATGCACAAGCACGGGGCTCCCTCCTTGCAGATTGCTGCTGATTACGAAGCTTGTTACTTGGCTGCGGGTGGTGCATGTGCCCGCTCTATGTGTTGCAGGCGCCTTGATGGTGTACACTCTAGCTGGATGAACTGCTACGGGATTCCTGTAGGATGTCCTGTAGCAGTTTTTCCTCCTCGGGTGCATGCCGAAACGGTGGAGACGGTGGCATCACGGTCACGATCGCAGGGCCCTCGGATGGCTTTGATAAGTAGTGCATGGTGTCTCTGCATCTTTTTTCCATTTGAGAATCGCTTCCTCTGATAATTCAATGTTCTGATTTGACTGTGCAGGTATTTCCATTGCATGGCAACTGGGGTGGTAGAAGGAGGCGACAGCAGTGCGTGATGGAGAAAACATTAGCTTGCATGCCTCCGTGTCGGACCTCGGGCGTTAGATCTCCCCACACAGTCGGTTCTGGGCCGTCCAAAGATTCTACAGGAAGTTTCCTGTAGAAATACAGAACTTCCTGTAGAAGGCTAAACGGTGATCAAATCATGCCCAGACCTTGGAAGATATGAGTGTTTCTGGAGGGAGTGCTGGTGAGGTCACCCGGTAGCATAGTAAGGACCCTTGTCTTTGAGTTGAGGGGCCTCTTTTCCTGCATGGAATACCTGCAACCTGCATGCATTGCCACATTGTGAACTTGCTTTCCCTGTTTTTTTTGTTTGTTTGTTTGTTTTTTTTTCTCTTTTTTTTTTTGAAAGACAGCAGGGGCGCCTCCATGAGGTTTTCACCCTTACCATCTGCCTTGAGCGCCTCAGAGAGGTTTTCACTCAAGGGTCTTTTTCACACATTTTCAGAAAGACAGCAGGGATGCCTCAATGAGGTTTTCACCCCTACCATCTGCCTTGGGAGCCTCAGAAAGGTTTTCACCCAAGGATCTTTATTATTATTATTATTTTTTTTTTTTAAGATCTTCAGGGTATGCCCAAAACAGAGGCAGAACCCTTCTCTATGACCAGCACTGATTTTTCCACAGTTTTGATGAATTCTTGCCTTGAAAGAGGTTTTCTGTAGATCTTTAGTCGATGCCCATTGACAAGCATATGGATGGCCTCCTCATCAATGGTCCGAATAAGAACAGATCCATTGTCATTACATTTTTCCACTGCATATGGTCCCAACCATCTGGTTCTCAGCTTCCCCTTGAAATCCTTATGCCTGGAATCATACAACAACGTCCAATCTCCCGGCTGAAATTGCTTGTCATTGAGGTGTTGGTCATGCCACACCTTCCTCTGAAGTTGAACCACTTCTGAGTGGAGAAGGGCCTGCATTCGGTGCTCGTCCAATCCATTCAGCTGCAATGACCTTTCTTGTTGGGCATGGCTGAGATCCAGGTCCAGCTAAGCTGCCATCCTCAAGGTGTTGTACTCGAACTCAATTGACAGCAAAGCTCTCTTCCCATATACCAGCTCATAAGGTGTGAAGCCGGTTGTGGTCTTCCAAGTGGTGTTGTAAGCCCATGTGGCCTCAACCAGGCGATCTGCCCAATCTTTCCTGCTGCTGCTCACCACCTTAGTCAAGATCCCTTCCAATGCTCTATTGGTGACTTCCACCTGCCCATTTGCTTGAGGATGATAGGGGGTGGAAGTCCTATGCTTGATTTTGTGATGAGCGAGTAGGTCTTCAATTAAGTTGGAGGTGAACTGGCTTCCTTGATCGGTGACTAGCTCTCTTGGGTAGCCAAATTTGTAGAATATGTTTTCTCTTAAGAACTCGGCCACCTTTTCTTCTGTCGCTGCTTTGATTGCCTTGGTTTCTGCCCACTTTGTCAGGTAGTCTGTGCACACAATGATGTAAGACCTTTGCCTCGAAGGAGGATTGATTGGACCCACAAAATCCATACCCCACTTCTCAAATGGCTCAAGAGTCACTTGAGGTTGGAGAGGCATTTCGTCCCTTGGAGTCGGTTTCCCCATCCTTCGGCATCGGTCACATTGGCTGATATACCTTCTGACATCCTGATGAAGCGTGGGCCAATAGTAGCCTGCCTGCAGGATTTTGAAGGTAGTCCTTTTGGCTGCAAAATGTCCTCCACAAGGCCCGTCATGACAGGTTAGGAGGATATCAAAGACTTCCTCCTCCCTTACACAACGCCTTAAGATCTGATCAGGGCCAAGCTTGAACAGGTTGCCCCCGATCCAAGTGAATGAGGCACTCTTCCTTACGATCCTGCTCTTCTCCCTTGAGGATAGGTGCGGAGGGAACTGTGCTGAGACAAGGTAGTTTGCTATATCAACAAACCATGGAGAGAGTACTGAGATAACGAACAGATGTTCATCTGGCATCTGGTCATCCACTGTTCCATCCTCACCTGCGGGTAAATCCAATCTAGACAAAAAGTCAGCAACAACAATTTCTTTACCTGGCTTGTCAACAATAGTCAAATCAAATTGCTGCAGCAAAAGTAACCATCTAATAATACGAGCATTCACATCCGGTTTATTCATTAAATATCTAATTGCAGCATGATCAGTATGCACAAATGTTTGATATCCAGTGATATAATGTCGGAATTTGTTCAGTGCATGGACCACGGCCAAGAATTCTTTCTCAGTTACAGTGTAATTCAGTTCTGCCTTGGATAAGTTTTTGCTGACAAAGTATATGGCGTATGGAAGTTTTTGTTCAACTTGTCCTAAGGCTGCCCCTATGGCTTTGTTTGAGGCATCAGTGTGGATGCGGAATGGTAGGGCCCAGTTTGGGCCTCTCAAGATTGGGGCAGACACCAACTTGTCCTTTAATTCATTCAGAGCCTTCTGACAATCGTCAGTCCATTTAAACTCAACATCCTTTGCCAAGAGGCTAAACAATGGCGAGGCTAGCTTGCTGAAGTCTTTAATGAATCTCCTATAATACCCTGCTAAACCTAAGAAACTTCGAACATCTCTTACCTTCTGAGGAGGTGGAACCTTCTTGATGAGAGCAATTTTGTTGGGATCCACCTGTAATCCTTGGCGAGAAATGGTATGGCCTAGCACGATCCCTTCAGTCATCAAGAATTCACACTTTTCAGGACTAAGGGATAGGTTCATCTCAATGCACTTGGTTAGGACTTTTCCCAGATTGGACAATGCTTCCTGGAAGTTGGACTCATAAGGAGTGAAGTCATCCATATAGATTTCCACCGAATCATGGACCAGCTCAGAAAAGATGCTCAAGACGGCTCTCTGGAAGGTGGCAGGAGCATTGCACAGTCCAAAGGGAAGAACTCGGTAAGCAAAGGTACCCCAAGGACAAGTGAAGGTGGTCTTATCTTGGTCTTCCGGGCTGATCTGGATCTGGTTATACCCGCTAAACCCATCTAGGAAAGAGAAAAACTTCTTTCCTGCCAGTCCATCCAACACTTGATCTATGAAGGGTAGAGGAAAATGGTCTTTCTTGGTGGCCTTGTTCAGTTCTCGGTAGTCCACACAGATTCTCCACTTCCCATTTTTCTTGGGAACCAACACCAGAGGGGACACCCATTCGCTGTCCGAGATGGGGTAAATGAATCCGACATCCAACAGTTTTTGTAATTCCTCCTTGACGATGTCCTTAAGGGCTGGATTCATTCTCCTTTGGGGTTGCCTAACCGGTTTACAGTCTTCTTTGATGTAGATGTGATGGGTACAGACCGAAGGATGGATTCCTTTCATCTCCTTATAGCTCCAAGAAAAAGCATCTAGATGACTGGCCAATAGACTACACAACTCCTTTTCCTGGGAAGGAGATAGGGAGGAGCTGATCTTCAACGTTCTCTCAGGGCCGAACTCCACATTTTTGACTCTAGGAGCGACAGGGTTGGTCACACAAAGGTCCACTAAGGTGCTGGCTTGGGCATCCTCCACCAATTCCTCTAAGGATGATGCACTGGGAGGTGGATTCTGGATCAAGGTCTCAATCAAATCATCCTCGGTTGGGAGGTCTCCCCTAGTGGTGTCTAGGGCGCACAAAGGTGCTGAGTACACCTCATCCTCTTCTCCTTCCTCCAACCAAAGTGGTAAGTCATGCTCTAATAAGGGTTGGGTAGGAGGGTACATGACTAGCTGCTTGGACATAGGACCATTTTTGATGGTCATGTTTCCTACACGGCAGCTTATGTAAGCATCTGCAGTGGCTAACCAAGGCCTTCCCAAAATAAGGGGGTATCCAATAAGCTTTGCCTTTGGTTGCAGAACCAAGAAGTCTGCAGGGTACTCCCAAGAGTCAACAGAGACCAAGACATCCTCTACAATCCCTTCGGGAGTCACGGTGGAGCGATCTGCTAGTTGCAGGAATGTCGAGGTCTTTCTCAAGGAACCCTGAAGGTTGACTTTGAGCATGGTATCTCTGGTCATCACATTAATGGCAGCCCCCAGATCAATCAATGTGTGTGGTATGATGGTGTCGTTGATGTGGACATCAACTACAGGACTCCCAGGATCCAGATACTTTGGGCAGATGGCCTGCCCCAACATAAGATCAGACAGCTGTCCTATGACATTGATGGTTGAAGCATCTCTTTTTTGCCTGCCTGGGTGTCTGAAACACTTTTCCTTAACCAGTTTGTTGTATATCAGTACATCTTTGATGGCTTGGAGAAGTGGTATTCTCACACACAACTGTTTGAGTTCTCCCAGAAGCTCATCCTCCTTTGGGTTGGGTTGTGTGGTGGCCGTTAGTCTCTCAGGAAAGGGTGGAATGGCCTTTGGTTCACTTTCCTGTTTATCTTCCTCGTCCTCTGGGGGAGGAGGTTGGCGATCCGGAAGAGTCTTTCCAGATCGCAGATTGATCTCCTGGATCTCCACAGCATAGGTAGGGCATGATGTTTCCCCAGTATATACCTGCTGGGCCTGTCTGTTGTTGGGGTTCAGGTTCGGTTGAGCAGGCATTTGGGGTTGCCTTGGAGGAGCAAGAGGTAATGGTTGTGGTTGAGCTGGTGGTGGAGACAAAATGGCGAGAGGAGTATTGTACTGGGGCCTCCACCCCGATTGAGGTGCATTCCACTGAGGCTGTGGCTGGGCATGTGAGTGAAACGAATGAGTAGTGGGCTGAGTATGGTACTGAGGCGGGTAAGACCATGGAGGAGGTATAGACCAGGAAGGATGAGCAGGGGGACCCCAGGAAGGCATAGGAGCGGATTGGTTGGGGCTGTAATAAGCTTGAGGTGTCCCTTGCATCCCCTGTTAGTAAGGTCTAGGTCCTTGTGGCCTCCTTTGATTGAGGAAATAGAGAGGTTCAGTGGGCGCTTCTGTCCCTTGATACATGGCTTTAAGCCCAGGTAAGGTCGGACATTGGTTTGTGGGGTGGTCCTCATCACAGACAAAACATACCTCAACCGAATGTAATGGGCACTCCTTCTTAGGGTGTTTCCTTGTACACCTAGGGCAGAAGATAGCCAAAGCCCTCTCAGCTTCCTCTTTCTTCTGCTGGATTCGGAATGTATCAAGTTGCATGGCGATGGTCTATCTCACCTCACTCTTGAGGTCCTCTAATTGATTTGCAAACTCATGTTTGGAGAAAGGAATACCAGCTGAGAGGAGGTTTCCTTTACCTCTTTTCCGGGCTGCCCTAGAGTGGTTTCTAAACACAGTCTTTATGTCCTCATAAGGCAGTTGGTAAATATCTCCTCCAACTAGCATGTGAAGGGTATCTAAGAGGTCTTCAGGGACTCCTCGGAGCAGGACCAACTTAAGAGATTCAGGGTCAAGTGTGCACCTGACCCGTTTATAGCTAAGTTGGAACCTTTCCTCATAATCTTCTAAGGACTCATCATTCCCCATGGTCATCCGAAAGATTTCTCCCTTGGTTCCCTTGGACCTACAGTAGTCCCGGTATTTGGTATTGAAAGCTTGCTGCATCTGGGCCCAAGTGGTGATACTGTTCCCAGGTAAGCCCATGAATCAACGTAATGCTGCATCCTTAAGGGTAGAGGGGAAGAGTTTTAGTTTTTGCTCATCCTCGGTATAGTCATAGGTTCGATAAAGGACGGCAAACTCAAACAGGAAGGTATCAGGGTCTTCAGTAGTCAGTCCATGGAAGTGAGGTAAAGCGGAGGGGCTGATTTTCTTCATTTTCATGTCTCCGTTGGTCTCTCGGATGGGGAAGGCACCTTCAATTCTCTCATCTTCTCCCCTATTGTCAGCCATAGCTTCAGATGGAGTGTTCTCTAACTCTTATTCTGCTATAGGATCTTCGTATATCTCAGGAGGTTCGCCTATAGGTTCTTCTGGATCACTGTCACCAAAGAAGAGAGAAGGGTGACTCAGTGATGTGGTGGGGGTGTTGGGTAAGAATTTGCCTGTTTTATCTCGATTTCTACGAGGCATGAAATGAAAAGACTTCTGACTGCTTTGGTTTTTTCTGGTACCTGCAAAACTAAAATAGATTGAACTGCAACTAACTATCTTGCTGAAATGGAAATGCGGAATTGAAATGAAAGCATGAAAGAACTAATCTATTTTGCTCAAATGAAATTGCAGGAATGAAATGCTAGGCTACGCTTGTGGAATTGAAATGCTAATCTACGCTTGCAGAAATGAAATTGCAGAATTGAAATGTTAATTTATGAAAGCAGGAAATTTCTATGCTACTTTTGCAGAAAGGAAATTGCAGAATGGAAATGAAATAAACTACTTAGCAGAAGGCGAGAGTAGGAAAATATAAGAAAAGCAACAATCACTAATACTCTGACGCTTCCCCGGCAACGGCGCCAAAAAGATGGTGGGCTCCAGTATTGTAGCAATAATGCTACAACTCCTAGAGCTTCCTTCTTTAATTTTATCAACCCGGTAGTTCGTAACAAACTTGGAAGCGACGGTGCTGTATGCACAAGTACTAGCTTTTGCCGCAGCTGTCACTTGGTCAGCTGGCACAAGTCCGCTAGGGGCTCAAGCCAACTTCTATGAGCTCTTAGAAGAAGCTTTTAACTGATGGGCGAAAGCTAACTCAAAGGAAGCTAATCTATTTGCAGAAAGGGACTGAAAGCCAACAAGAAACGCAAACCCCCCTAATTCTACCAGCTAGTCTTACTGATGCAGAGATGGGAATGCAAACTACTAAAAGAGATGCCATTACTTCTATGAAGGTAACATGCATGTGTCTAGACTACCTCTATCTGAAAAAAACATTTTTTTGTATTTTTGTTTCAATTATTAGAGTTATCATGCATGTGCTTTTAACTAGCCTTTTACTGTGCAGAGGTGGATCAAGGAGGAGAAGGGCTTGAAAAAGGTTGGGAAGGTTCAGAGAGGGTCTAAGGGGTCCCTAACACCCTTCCAGAGAGTTTCACAAAGTTTGGCTACCAAGAGACCGCGTTTATGAGCTTCTACAGGAAGTCTGCAGGGGTTCTACAAGATGTTTCAGAATTTCTACAGGATGTTCAGTAATTCCTACAGGATGTTCTACAATCGGATTTTGGGTGATGGGTGAGTGGAAGAGGCTGCATGGGTGGATAGGGAGGTAGGAGAGGGGTTTGTAATGACTTAGTGACAGAGAGATGATATGATGAGGGGGTGTGCTAAGCTAGTTTGTCTGAAGGAGGGTAGAGGGAATGGGAGGCCGAAAAGGTAGGATAACGTGGGCAGTAGAGTAGTTGAGAGACAAGGGGTCTAATTGGGAGATGAGCGGTTGGCCTGGGCAAGGCTTAGAAGGATGAGAGGGTGAGGGAGTAGCACTGCACAGTGTACACTGAACCAAATCATCCACGTCCTGCACATAATCAAAACATTCCTAACTGTTTAATGGAACCAATGAACAACAACGTTATTTCTAAGGAAAACCATGTATGGTACTGAAGCAAAGAAACATTCCAAGAGGTCTGAACGCATGGACAACTTCTACAAACGAAAATATTGCACCAAAGATTGCATGAGTACATAAACCAATGTTTTTGGTGGGTAGCATTGTCTGCAATTCCAACCCCTAGAAAGAGGTGAAAATGAGTGTGCAGGCAACCCTTTTCTGGAAATTTTACCAACTCCAATCTCTTCACTCTATTCTAAATAGCTGAAGCAACTCTATCTTCTAACAATGACCTACTTAACCACACCAAGAAATCTAACTCAACAAACTGTGTTTCAAATGCATGTAAGGAAAACCATAATGCTGAAAGAAAAGATAACAATACAGAAGAAGGAGGCCTTAGGCTCTCAGGTTGGGCCCAACCCCGAGAGCTATGGCTCCTTTAAAAGCTCAGAACTGAGATCAAATCTGACTGCTTCCCATTAAAAAATAATAATCATAAGTCAAATAGCACGCCAATAATGGCTACAAAAGAGCAAAACCAAGCTAGTAGCTCGAAGTGCAGAATGTGCAACAATGTTTCAAAATTCCTTCTTGAAGGCTAAAGCCTTATCATTTATACATCACGAGGCCCCAAGCTGGCCTCCTAAATCAGTGGGACTTGGCTGACCAAACTAGGAGTGAACTGCTGCTTCCTTAAAATCCGTTTGGCTGCCTTCTAAATCCGGTTGTGGTGGCTGTTGGAGCTCGGAGTTGGGGGTGAAGATCCCGAGGAAGGCCATTTAATGCTGTGGACAACCCTCCTACGAATCCTCAACCCCATCTTGGCTGTCTCCTGGTCCTTTTCTGCTCGGTTTTGTTCCAATCACGTGTCATAAAACCTGAGATGAGCACGTGTTAGCCACCTAGGAATAGTGACTGCCCTTATCGTACAAATGACATAAACATACTAAAAAATGATGCATAAGTTATGAAAAATGAAGGGTTGAGCAAAGGTAGTTAAGCCAAATGAGCCCAAAATGTTACCAAATTTGGGGCTCATCAGTAACCCAAAATGAACCCATACATGCTGAAAGAACAACTTTGCTGTTTGTTCAGCTGTAATCTGCTTGTTACAAGGTATTAAAATACGCATTTTGCTGAACCTATCCACAATAACATATAAATAATCATAACCTTTTCTATATTTTGGCAACCCCCCAACAAAGTCCATGGAAACACTTTCCCAAGGATGAGAAAGCACTGGAAGTGGAGTGTACAAGTCTAGTTTTTTATCGCTGGGCTTGCTTTTAGCACACATGGTACACCCTTTGATATATCTAGAAACTGTTTCATGCATTCTTGGCCAATAATAGAACCTTTGTAGCTGTGCAACTGTTTTACTTACACCAAAATGACCTGCTATTAAAGAATTATGTGCTTCTCGGATTATGTTAACTCTTTCAGTTTGAGGAATGCATAACTTTCCCAAATGATATAAGAGTTGGTCTTTAACATGATAATCCAATTATTCTACTTGTTTGCCATGACTTAAAGTTGCATATACATCTTTAAAATCTACATCTTGAGCATATTGTTCACTATAGCTTTCATGCAATACTGAGTTATGCTTAATTATAGTAGATGCATTTATGATTGGTCTTGATAGCATATCTGTAACCTTATTGTGTATGTCTTTCTTATACCTGATGACTAGATGAAATTGTTGTAGAAAACCCATCCACCCATAGTGTCTTGATTGCTACAATTTAGTTTGTGAGTGTAAATATTGAAGTGGTTGATGATCAATATGTATAAATGTTTCTTTGCCCATTAGGTAATGTTTCCACTTTTTCACACTCTGTATTAATGCATACAATTCTTTATCATATGTGGGATAATTAACTACTGTAGAATTAAATGTATCAGAATGATAACATATGGGTTTACTATGTTGCATCAACACTGCTCCTATGGCATAGTCACTGGCATCTGTTTCAATCTCAAATGGTCTTTGAAGATCTAGCAATACTAGTACTGGTGCTATACTAATTTTTTCTTTGAAGGTGTCGAAGGCTTTCTGCTGTTTGCCTCCCCACTGAAACACCATGTTCAATCCTGTTAAAGCATGTAAGGGAGCTGCAATCAAGGAAAAGTTAGCAATAAACTTTCTCCAATATTGTACTGCTCCTAGGAATCTCCTAACTTTTGTATCAGATTTGGGTTTAGGCCAGTTCACAATGACTTCAACCTTAGAGGGATCTATATTCAATTCACCACCCCCTACAATATGTCCCAAATAATTTAAAGATGTTTTCCCAAATTCACATTTTGATAACTTAACATAGAGATTTTCTCTTTTCAAAACATCTAGAGTCTGTTTTACATGCTTCAAATGTTATTCTCATGTTTTACTGAAAACAAGAATGTCATCTAAATATACAATTACAAAATCATCAATAAAAGGTCTAAGTACATCATTCATAACTCTCATGAAAGTGGCAGGAGCATTAGTTAAGCCAAAAGGCATAACTAGCCATTCATACAGCCCTTGCTTTGTTTTGAAAGCAGTCTTCCATGCATCTTGTTCTGCAACTCTAACCTGATGGTAGCCACTACGCAAGTCTAACTTGGAAAAGTAAACTGCTTCTTTCAGCTGATCTAATAGATCATCAATGCGAGGAAGAGGATAACGATTCTTGATTGTTATTTTATTCAGTGCTCTGTAATCAATGCACATCTTCCACGAACCATCTTTCTTTCTCACCAACACAATTGGAGATCCACATGGTGATGTGCTTGGCCTTATGAACCCTTTATCGAGCAACTCCTGTACCTGCTTCTTGATCTCTGCATTCTCTAAAGTGGATAACTTGTACATTCCGATGTTAGGCAATGGAGCATCTTGCTGCAAATGAATATCATGTACTATTTCCATTTTGGGTGGCAGACCTTTAGGTTCTTGAAATAGGATATCATATTATGAAACAAATTTTTCTAAATCAGCTTTCTATTTAGCATCACAGCCTTCAAATGCATTGGTTTTATCAGAGGTCTTTTCCTGTACAACCATTAGTAAAAATTGCTTGCATTAATTTACAATTCTTTTCATCTGCACTGAGTTTATGAGAGTGTAGTTATTTCTGAGCTGATGAGCTCTTACAATATATTCTATTCCATCTTTTGTGAGTTGATACTTATTTTCAGTGCTATAGAAAATGGCTTTTCTATCATATAAGTAAGGACTTTCTAAAACAATACCACATATATCCAAGGAAACTATATCTAACTCAACCTCATCTACAAAAGTTGACCCAATAGCAAACCTACGTTTACGTTGTCTAGTCACTTGTAGCTTTGCTTTATCACATACGCAACCTAATGGATATGGCTTCTTGTGAGGTGTTGTTAGCAAGCCCAACTTCTTTACAATTGTTTCAGAAATCAAGTTTACTTGTGAACCACTATCAAATAAAGTATCAATCTTTTGATGCTTGGAAATAACTCTAATATGAAAAAACTCATGTCTTTTCCTCTCATTATCTTCATTATAATTAGATTGAGCAGAATTACTTGTAGCTGCTTTAGAATTTTTACCTTTTATACCTATGGCCGTGACTAGTGTTTCATCACCTGAGTCTGATCCCAAGTCTTTCTGAAGAGCAGCAACAATCTTCTTCTTCTTACCACCGAACTTCTTGGGTTTCAACTCCAGATGCAAAGACCAGCAGTGTTCATCATCATGTCCATCCTTCTTGTAGTGAGTGCATGAAGGTTTGTCTTTCTGTACAGTGTTTGTATTCCTCTCTTTCCATTTCTGCTTCTTCTTTTCCTTGTTCTTGCTTGCAATGGGTTTTGATGATCCCCCAATCTTTGGGTTTGCATTCTTGCCTCTAGCCTCTATATGTGTAGCCTAAATGGATACCTCATCTATGCTAGTGGGGTTAAACATGAGAATTGTTTGCCTCAAATAGCTATGCAGACCATCTATATACTTCAACAAAGTTTTAGGTGAGTCTAGAGAAATGCCTATAATTAAAGCTCTTTTTCTAAATTCTTGGGTATAGCTTTGTACACTTTGCCCCTTTAATTGGCGAAGAGTTTGCCAACTCATCATTGCTTGCTGCATATAAGCTAGTGGATAGAATTGTTTTTTAATGGCAGAAACAAATTCATTCTAGGTAGAAAGAATTTTACCTTACTTCTTCAAATTAGCTTGGGTCTTGCATTCCCACCACACTAAGGCAGTTCCTCCAAGGCGAAGGCTAGCTAGTTGAATCTTTATCCTTTCTGAATTAATGTTCTGCACCCTGCAATATACATCAATATGTCTTGTCCAGTTATCTAGCTTTTCTGCATTTAATTCACCATCATAAATTTGGCAAATCAAATTTCACATCTAATTTAATCACCACAATTTTCTTCTTTTTCTTTTCAGGGCTAGTTTTATGTGAAGAAGATGATGAGGATGGTGATGATGGAGTAGATGGTGGAGAGGGCCTCTCTTCTTTTCCTTTGCCTTTTAGATGGTCATCTAGAAGAGGTTCTTTTGCTCCTTTTTCTGTTTGAGATGCTGAAGTGCTTTCACCTCGGCCTTTCTTAAATTCTCGATATATCTCTTCCACCATGGCTCTCATGGTCATGAAACTGTTCATGAACTGAGAGTCTGATTCCGATAAGGTTTGTTCTGCCATCCTCCTAGGATAGACTCTTCCAATTTTTGGATTAGCCTCAACAAGTTCTCATTCTCCTATTTTAAGCTTTGACATAGTTAGCATTCAACAATCCAGCACAAGCTTGTCTAACCTTAGCAAACCTAAAGCTCTGATACCACTTGATTTGTAAATGAGATCTTAGACAATTATTAAGGTATTACAGAATCATGTGCATGGATTTGCCTACATTACTTAGTGCAACGGATTGATAATATTGCGAATAATATAGGCAATGAAGCAGTTAAAGAAAAATAATAGACACAACACATAACACAACAAGTTTAATCTGGAGTTCACCCAAAACTTTTGGGCTATGTCTCCTAGTCCAACCTTCAGTGGTGGCCTCTCTATTATGTCTTCAAGAGAAAAGTTTTACAAAATGTGAGCTCAAATTGAGTCTCAACACAACAGATACAACAATAGGAGTTTTTCTTGAATCCCTCAAGCCTCTCTAAGTACACAGACTCTTTTTATCACTCTCTGTCTCTACCTTCTCTCTGTCTTGGCACTGCTTGCTTCTGTCTTCTATCTTCTGTGGCTTTAAAGCCAATCAACACTGTCTGTTCGTTTCTCCTTCTTGGGCTCTCTGGCTCCCGGCCTCTGTCTGCTCGAATCCCCTTCTGAGTGTGAGTAATCATGGCATAACGTCTTTAGGGAAGGTGGCCACCTGTTCTGCAACGGAAGGGACCATCCGGCCTTTGAAATCCCCAAAAATAGCGTTCTCTGTTTACACAAAGAAATACACTAAAAACAATGAAAATCCGCTAATCTGCCATTTATCAGATTTGAAACATTATAAATTCCGCCTTATAACTCCTATCGGGTCCACCTTTATATCACCATCGCGTATCCACCATTGATCTGAGAGATCTTGATCCAATGACTGAGGTTCATTTCGAGCGGCGCATGCGTACGGGGGTTAACCGCCCTTTTCGGGCGGTTTTCTCTCTTCGGCGCCTGGCCACGTGGCAGCCAGTGTGTGGACCCGGGTGGAGCCCGACCAAAACCACTTACTACCTACGACCCGCCCGAAATCCCGCTTGTTTCAGAACTCAAAACATATATATCTGCATGTATAAACCCTTTCGGGTCCGGTTTATCGCTTTGTTCGCATTTTATTTGGTTTTCATTTATTTAACGAAAACACAAATTTACATAGAAAAAGCCTCGTTTCCTGATTTCAAAATATATCAAATATCATTCATAATTTTATCGGGTCCAGATATCGCAGTCACATTTGTTATCGGCCCCGCTCCTTTGTATAGCTCTGATGTGATATTGTGATGCGATTGATTGCAATTGCATATCGCATATCGCATAAACCCGCAGGTCGTTTGTAAGCGCTCCTCTATAATTGTCGATTGTGTCATTGCGAGTTAACCTGGGCCGTCGATCTGCATGCTTGCTCGACGGTCCTCGTTGACCTGCGTTGATAGCAATCACAATTGTCATATGATAGGATCCAATATCCTCCGCCTGTCACAGTCGATTGCGATATGCCGATCGGATTTGGACCGTTGATCAGCCAGATCCGACAGCTCTTGTGCGTCATTCCTTTGACCTCTAATAGGCCTTATTTCACTATTTTCTTCATGTTTTTTCCTCCCGATAGTGTAATCCGCCTTTTTAAAAGGTTCTTCTCAGGCGATAGTCTTGAATGTTTGAAGACTTAGAGGGTGTTTTGGATCCATTTTGGATCACATGTGGTTGGGAGCACGGGGCACTGAAAATGCATACCAGCTAAGGGTTTGGGCACTAGGAGTGGTTGTTTGTCTCCTGTGTGTCTTGTAGCTTCTGAGGAAGGTTGGTAAGGTTCCAGTTTGTCAATTCTGCTTCCTTAATTGTACTGAGGAGGTTGAGTCATGTCATAGTATCCCTCAACTAATGTTTACTCCAACAGGCTTGTAAAAGTGGGTAAATGTGGGAGGAGTGGGTTACAGATTGGTATCAAAGCATGGTTAAATACTTGGATTTGATGGATGGAATGTCTTTGTCATGCATGCATGTCAATTTCATATGTGTTCGTTATGCATGCATTTTGATGGCCATTGTTGCAATCGGTGTCGTCATGTAGAGGTTGATGTTGAGATGAATGATATATTTATTTTATTATATATACATGTGTCATGCTAATCCAGATTGATTTTGTAGAAGAGATAGCCTCCCCTGAACTTCACTAAGGTATGTTGATTATGTTTATGTTTGTTTTATCTCACATAGTATGTTTGCAGGAAGTAGAGGATCAAATATGACTAGAAAAATGGTGGATTATAGCTCACGAGACTCCTTACAAATCAGATGAGTAGTCAAAAAATGAGTACTCTCCGAACATAAAAAACACCTTGAGAAGTTTAAAGGTAGAAATCAGAAGTTGCAAAGAAAATAATGATAGGATCATTCAATCACAAGAAATACTTTACATGGCACAGGAGAAACAAGCAAAGGTCAATGCAGTTATCCTTTAGGGTTTGTCAAACTTGCAGAGACATGGACAACTATAGATCAATTATGGACACGAGGACAAAAATAATGGGGCATATGATAGTAGGTCTCATGGCAGGCATAGGTCAGATAGGGATGACACAGTTAGAGATGGCATGTTCTTGAATACACCTGATAGGAGAGGTAGTGGATATGGGTTCTACTCTAGTTCTGGTTCAAACAAGTATCATGGTAATCATCATTATCATATTTATAGGAAGAGTGACATGGAATATTTCTTGGATGAGTTCAAGAAAGCCAAGCCACCTACATTCGATGGGGAGTTGAAGAAGCTGAAAGATGCAAAGACATGGTTACTTGGGATGAAAAAGTTATTTGAGTTGCATGACTGTACATAGAACATGAAGACTAGAATATATATTTTTAATCTTAAAGGGAAAACATACATTTTGTGGGAAGATGTGAAGCGTGTCAGAGACATCAGGGCAAAAGAGTTGAGTTAGCATGAATTCAAGAGACTCTTCAGGAAGAAGTACTTGTAAAAAAGGTACTACTAGAAAAGCCAAGGAATTCTATATGCTAAAGATGGGATCGATGGGAGATCAGGATTACACGACTAAGTTCCTAGAGTTTTTGAGGTATGTGCCATATCTTAAGGATGATAAAACCAAAGTTCAGAGATTTATCAATGGAATTCCATTAGCATTTAAAGATTGGATTGAGTATCATGAGCCTCAGTTGCTAGAGGAAGTCATTGGGAATTTGAAACACTGTTATGATCAATCAAAGTGTAATACCAAGTCTAAGCAGGGTTGGAAAGGAGATGACAAGACTAAAGGTAAATGGCCACCGAAGCGAACAAGATATTAGGATGCAGGTGATAAAGAGAATGTTGCTCCTTACAAGAAGTTTAATGCAGTAGAGAAGGAACATGGACCTGAGCCTAGAGAAAAGCAGAGTAGAGGTGATGGTAGGAGACAATTACAGTGTTGGATATGTGGCAAGGATCATCTTAAGAATGATTTTCGATCATATCAGGGTGGTAGGCCTTAGATCTACAGTGATCAAGAGGCGCAAACAGTTGGGAATGTTGGACAGATAATTCCTCGGATCTATGCAACATTTGATAATAGGCAAGTGGATCACCAGACATCTATCATTGGGATGGAACATAAGCTCTGTGACCGAGTTGTTTCTATTTTGATTGACCCTAGATTTAATTATAATTATATTAATCCTAACATGATGGACAAGTTTGGTTTGAGAAAAGAAGTGCATACAGAGTCTTGGTTGGTGCAGTTGGCTACATGTACTAAGAAAATAGTTCATAATTAGGTAAGAGCTTGTGCATTTGAGTTGAATGGTATGTCTACATCAACACATTTGAATGTGATTCTGTTGGGTTTGTATAGTATGCTTTTGGGTATGGATTGGTCGTATCTTCACAGGACTAAGGTGGATTGTTATGATCAGGCTATTAAGTGCTTGGATGATGATGGAAAAAATAGAATCTTGTAGGGTAAGAAGAATCATACATCAGTGAGAATAGTTACAACTATGAAGGAAAAACACACTTGCAAGAAAGGGTGTGTATTGTGTGCAGTACATGTTTCTAGTGATAAAGATAAGGATGTTGAGGATGCAGAAGTCTTGAAGAGGTACTCAGTTTTGCAACAGTTCCAAAATGTGTTTGCAACAAATATTTTAGAGTTTCCCCCTCGCAGGGAAGTGAAATTTTTTGTTGAGTTGGTACTAGGGGTAGCACCAACGCCAAAGGCACCTTATAGGATGAGCACTCTAGAGTTAGTGGAATTGAAGGTTGCACTTGAAGGAAATGCTTGATAAGGGATACATTACCATGTCAAGTGTGTCGCCTTGGGGTGCACCAATATTGTTTGTGAAGAAGAAGGATGATACTCTTAGGTTGCGCATTAATTAGAGGTAGCTGAACAAGGTGACAATCAAGAACATGAATCTGTTGCCGAGGATTGATGACTTGTTTAACCAGTTGAAGGGAGAAGCAATGTTCTCGAAGATTATTTTGAGATCATGATATCATCAGGTACACATCAAAGAAGATGACATCTACAAGACTTATTTCTGGACCAGGGATGGACATTATAAGTTTGTTGTAGTTCATTTTGGTTTGAATAATGCTCCAAATACTTTCATGTGTTTGATGAATAGTATGTTGTGTCCTTATCTGGACAAGTTTGTGATTGTATTCATTAATGACATATTGATATATTTGGTGAGCTCCAGTATTGCAGCAATAATGCTGTAACTCCTGGGGCTTCCTTCTTTACTTTTATGAACCCTGTAGTTCGTAACAAACTTGGAAGCGATGGCGCTGTATGCACAAGTAATAGCTCTTACTGCAGGCTGTCACTTGGTCAGATGGCGCAAGATCACTAGGAGCTTAAGCCAACTTCTATGGATTCTCTGAAGAATCTTTTAACTGTGATGAAAGGAAGCTAACTCTACAAGGACTATTCTATTTTCAGAAAGAGAAGGAAAACTAAAATGTAACGCAAACCCTAGCAAACCCTAATTTACCTATTAACCCTACTTTTGCAAGAAAATAGATGAAAACTGATGAGATGAGTGCCATCGGCTACTGAAAAGGTAAATTGCATTTATTCAAGCTACTTCTGAAAAGAAATGAGAAGAAAATATCTTTTTGTGCTTTTGAGTGCTTTTATGTGAAATTATTATACTTGTGATTTTTCTGGTTGTGACTGTGCAGAGGTTTGGTGGCAAAGGAAGATGGATTTGGCTTTGGCAGAGGGTGAGGGAGGTGTGGAGAGGTCCTAAGAATCCCCTAGTACCCATTTGAAGACTTCCATAGCGATCGGACTTCGAAAAATCACTCACAGGAAATTCTATAGTAGGCTGCAGGGGATCTACAGGAGGATCTATAGGAGGAGGCCGAGAGATATTTTGGAGTCGTGAAGTTGGAAAAATGATGGGAAAGGGGAACTGAAGGCTAGATGAAGGTGTTGAGGTGTCTAGAACTTGTCAAGGAAGATCAGGAACGAACGTGATGGTTGGATTTGTTCAAATGGCAAGAAAGCAGCTTTATGGAGAAAAACACAGAAATTAGGGCAGTTTGGCGAAATGTTGCAAATGACTTGGGAAATCTATGAGAAGTGAGCTGGTGCTAGTTGGTTTATGGATGTATGGTGAGCTGAGGTGTCCTGCAAGAGATCTGCACATCTACTTACAAAAACTGTTCAAAGAAAGGACTAAAAATTGAAATTTCTCTAGCTTGACCTAATTTCTGACCTAAAAACAGAAAATGCTGAACAGTAACCTGTGAACAGAAAAGCATGTAGAGAGATCTATGGTAAAAGAATAGGAAATGATCTAAGCAACTGAATCTGAACCAATATCAATCTTTCCAAATCAAGTTATCACACTAGCAGTTGCATGGAAGAGCAAAAACTGTGTTTTTGGTGGCAGCAGTAGTGCCTTGACCTCAAATCATAGTCCTAGGAAGGGAGAAAGGAGATCAGGGCCTACTGTTGGCCTTTTTGAATCTTATTCTGTCACTGTAGTAACTTACTTGAGCAACTGAAACAAAAACAACTATACTAACCATCAAAAGCAACCTAATCTAACAAAGTAAAATGAATCTATGCAACATAAATTAACTCATGAACTGAAGCAAAAACATATAAGTACAAAGTAGGAGGTGCTGGGCAGCTTGGGTTGGGCCCTAACCCAAGAGATTCAACCCTCTAAAAGAGATCAGTGCTGGCTCAAAAACTTTTTCATCTTCATTATCAAAAATAACAGTCACATTACACAATGCTAACCTACTGAGGCTCTAAGCCTCCTTATTTATACAAATGGAGTCCTCCAACAGTCCTCCTAAAATCAAGGAACTCGGCTTCCTAGAACTGGAGATAAACAACAATCCTACTTTACTTGCTCGGTTGCCCCTTGGAATCATCAATGTGGACCTTTGTGCTCTGAGTTGCTGATGGAGGATTCAAGGAAAGGGGTCATAAATGAAGGAGACACCCCCCTACAAGTCCTCTTCCCTATTTTCCTCAAGTTTTGGCTGCCATTTTCTCATAAATCCCTTGACTTTGTCCAAAATTGACCAAAAAATCTGCATAAGGCACATATTAGACTACATGGCAAAATGACTAACCCAATTCACTCTATTAGCATAAATATATTAAAAAACATGCAATAAAATAATGAGAATGGTGGATTAAGTCGAAATAAGAGGCAGAATGAGCCCATATAATTACCCATTTCTGGGGCTCATCATCACCCCCCTACTGAATGGGTTGCTCATCCTCTGAGAAACTAATCTAACTCTTCATCCTTGATGGCTCTGACAGATTCCCTGACATCCCAAGCCTTTGATGTGATGTCTTCCTCTTTATCATGGAGACCTGCTTTCCTATCCACTTCTTCCAACTATTTATGTTCTTCCTCCTCTCTTACTCCTTCCAACAGTCCTCGTAGCAGTGGAGGACTGAATTTAAGGCCAATCCAATTTGCCTTCAAGCTGTACATTGAGTGCTTATACAGGGGCACTCTTCTCATGGCTTCCCTCATCCTGTTTGGGGAGTGATACTCCCTAATCCTTAGGTTGTGTGGCAATGTATTCCACCTTCTCATGCAGGCATGGATGCAGTCATCTCCAAACAATCTCTCCATATCCTCGAAATGAGCAATAGCCTGGGCTTGCTTGTCAACATAGTCAGGGACAAATTGAGAATTAGCTGCAAGGTGTTGGTGGGCATAGATGAGAGCTAAGGGTTCTGCTGGTTCTGCTCTAATCATCAGGGGTTCACTTAGCTCTTTTGCCATCATTTTTTGGATTTCTACTGCCCTTTTCTCTTCATGGCTCATCCAAGATGCCATAGCCATCAGCTGCAAGTCTCCCAATGCAACATTTGGATCCCATAAGTTCATGTCAGTAAGTGCCATGTTGTGCAGGTAAAATTCTGCTAGCTTCGCTTTATCCTCAGCTGAACTGTGATCACATAAATGCATGAATTAGCCATAGTCCTGAAAAGGTATTGTGCCCCTCTGGGCTAGTGTCTTAATCTGAAATTAGAGCCACTGATCTTTGAGGTACAATGCATATGATTTGGCTGGATTCCTGCATTGCAATGCCTCCATTGCCCAGCTAGCCATGTAGGCTAACTGGGCTTCCTTTTCCTGTAATTGCCTTTTCAAAATCAACACTTCATTTTCTGCCTGGGATTCTTTTTCCTGTTGCTGTTTCATCAATGTCTCATTGTCTGTCTGGGGTTCCCCTTCCTGTTGCTGTCTTTTTAATACCTCACTGTCTGTCTGGGGTTCCTCTTCCTGTTGCTGTCTTTTTAAGATCGACAACTCCTTTCCTCCTTGAGGTTCCCTTTCTTGTAGCTGCTTCTTCAACATTTCATTTTCTTCCTCTAATTGAGCTCTTCTGATGCTTTCTGTATGCCTGACCATGCTCAATTCTTTGCCCATCTCTCTCAACTTGTTTTCCATGTGCCCAATGTCTTCTACCCCTTTTGATTTTGCAATCTGCATCCATGTATGGGTCCTGACTCTTTCCTTTTCCAACTCGAAGAAAAGAGGCACTGCAAACTTTTGTGGGATGATCTTCCCACCTTCCAGAAGGTTGTAGTAGGAGCCTAAGTTAGGCTGAGGTCCAGGCTCTGGTATCTCTTTTGCCTTATCTTCCTCCTAGGTCTGTTCTTCTGCCTTCTTTTCAAGTTTTTCAGTTTCTTTGAGCTTTGCCAATGTCTCCTGTAGAGAGGTCTGCACCTCCTGTAGGACTGCTTTAGAGTCCATTAGTTTGATCCTTTCTTTCCAGGTAGAGGTCTTAGGGCTTCCTCTCTTGTAAGTGATGGAGATTTTGGAGGGAGATTCCTCCTTTGTTACAGTAGGTACATCCTCAATGATGATGGGTTCCTTTGAAGGTGGCTGAGGCTTCCCCATCTTGATTTTGGTGCTCTTTCGAGCTTTGAAGTACATAGATGGCTGTCTCTTCCTTTTTCCTTTGGGCTTGGCTAGAGTACTAAGTGCAGCAAGAACAACTGCTACTTCTCTTGCTAGTGTCTCAGGAGACACTTCTTCTTGCTGTGCTTCTTCCTTCCCATCTGCTGTTTTTCCTGTGTCTGCTGTCTCTGATTTTGTTTCTGCTGTCTCTGGTGTTGTTTTCTCCTCTGCTTGCTGAGTTTCTGCCTTTCCTGTGGTAGCCTTTTTTTGAGCTGTCTTGGGCTTCTTCTTTTTAGTTCTCGTCCTCTTCTTTTTCTCTGTTGTGGTTTTCCATTTTTCTGCTTTTGATGCTGTCTTCTTCTTTGCTTTAGGCTCAACTGTGGTGGTGTTATGTTTCTCTTCTCCTCTCTTCTCCTCTCTGTTTTTCTTCTTTTTCTTCTTCTAATTCAATATTTTGTGCTTCTTCATAGATTTCCTTCTTAGGTTCCTCTTTTTGTTCCTCCTCTTCACTGCCAGATGGACTAAGGTCATTAGTGAGAGTTTTTATGTCATCTTCTTTAGTCATGTTCCTAAAAATTTCCGAGGCTATAGGGATTGTGTAAGCGTGGAGGGCATCCTCCACTAGCAATTTAATGAGCCCATGGTGAGCCAGTTGGTCTGGAACCCCTGCATTCAATTTGGTGCTACACTCTATCAAGGATTGGAGGAGAAAGTATGGAAGACTGAGTTTTCTAGATGCAAGCAGGTCCATGCCATATCTTAGTTCATGTAACAATCTGAAATGATACCCATAGACTATGCTGTATCTTCCTTCACAGGAGATATATTTCATGATCTGATAGTTGACCTCACCCCATGGATAAGGTATACTTGTCCTTCTGATCCCATTCTTATCCTCCACAGGATGTTCATCAGGTTGGAAAAAGGTCTTCTTAGCAACTTGACCTAGTGGTTTTTCTTCTTTGCTCCAGGGGAGCCCAAGTGGAAGACTTGTAATTCTGCTGATGAACTCTGGTGTAAGTTCTATGGTTAGACCCCTGAAACTGACTGTAGCATGGGTTTTTGAATGGGGTCTCAAAGATAATAGAAATTCCTCTATGACTTCCTCATCATACCCATGAAACTTCTCAAAGAAAGGCATCCAATTTGCCCTGGTAAAGAGGGCCACCACTTCTGGATGTTCATGCAATTTAGTTGAATTCAGAGGCTCCTTCCTCATAAAACCCCCTGTCATGATGTTCAATGACTGCTAGAAATTCTCAGGTGAGGAGGGAGACAACAAATTTCAAACCTGGAAACAAAGGAATAGCTGAGGTTTTTTCTGGAACTAGAGAGAGTTTTTCATGTTTCTTCTTTTTAACAAAAACAAATTGCAACTTTCCTGCCCTTCAAACTTTGTTCTCAACCTTAATTTACTTCTCGGGCTGTTTGAGGAAATCAATATCTTTTTTTTTTTTTTTTAAACAGAGAGTATACAAGACTTTTTTTTTTCTTTCACAAAGTAAGCAGACCACCCAATGCAAATTCACTGTTTTACAGTCTTAATTTCCTATGGTTGCATCACTTCTTTACACAGGAGAATACCACAGAGGAGAAAGAGACAAAATTTCAGTGCAGAGAGTAAAATGGAGAGACTGTATATATTTAAAAACACAGGCAGACTTCTGTTCTCACTTTTTCCTTTCTTTTCAGCTCAATACTTCACTTCAAATCCCACCACCTTTTGTAGATATATGAAATGCAGAGTGGGTTTTCTGAGCCTACCTTTTTTCGAGCTCGAATTTGGCATAAAATCTCGAATTTTCCTCTGCAGATTTGCTCACTGGCCTTCATGTAGAAAGGCTCCTGTAGACTGTGTTTCTGCTCCTGTAGAGTGCGATAATGCTCCTGGAGAGCCCAATAAGCGGAAGGGTTTCGAAACTGACAAAGAGTGACTGTTTCGAGGTCCTGAAGGTGGTAGGTAAGTTGTTGCATTCGAGAGCACGACGATGCAAATGAAAACAAAGGTGGTGGAGGCTTCGACTGCAGCGTACTTAAGCTTACGGGCGTGTTCTGCGGTGACGAGGTGAGGTGGCAGGAAGGGTACGTTATCCCCATCCGGACCGTTGGTCCCTACTCCAATGCCATTATGATACTTCATGCCGCCTGCCCGCAATCACTTCCATCATTCCCGTTATACGCCGCCACCACTACCTATTTTGAGTTTTCTTCCCGAGTTGACTGAACACACGTGTCGATTGCACCCACTGAACGCTGTTTGAATTGGACGAGGGGTTCTGTTTGAACTGGACGAGGGTGGCCAGTTAGCTGGCCACCGATTTCATTTAATCGCGACCATCTCAATGGTTCATGCAGTTTCTAAATTATACTCATGCAACAGAGGAACGAGTTTCGTCACTTACCTGTTAGTTGCTACCATGCTTTGCATGCTCAGACTTTGGCACTCTGTTCATGGATTTCTGCTGCTATTGGCACTCATGGCTTCTAAACTAGTGGCTTGGCTACCTCATGTTGGTGTTTTATCATCTGTGGCTGCATTGACCCTACCTTTGGAGCTCGATTTTTAAGGGGATCAACTGTTACAGGAATCCTGCAGGATTTCCTGTAATTGCTTCTCCCTCTAAAATTTCTGGCTGAGGTTTGAGCAAGGACTGAAGAGATAGCTGAGGAATGTTCTAAAGGAAAAGGAAAAGCAACTGGTATACACCAGGTAAGAAATAAGTTAAGGATGCTGCGGTTTATTCTTCATTTTTTTCTCTCTCTTTAAAAAAAAAACAAAAGAAACAGGATTTCTGTGTGTTCTGTGCAGGGAAGAAAGAAGCGAGTGGAAATGCAGTGGTGTAGGTATGGAATGGAGAGTTGGGAGGATGAATGGTGGCAAGGAGGTCCACAGGTCTTCTGGACAAATTTCTAGCCCTCTGATTCTTTTCTGAACTTGATTTCGAGCTCTCTGTGGTTTCTACAGGAGCCTCCTGTAGAATGCACAAAGTTTCCTGTAGGATGCATAATTTCCAGAACAAGTAAGACCAGGGCCTGGGAAAAGACAATGGCGACAGAGAAATGATTTATCAGGGGTGTATTCAGCCTGGCCATGTCCCTTTTTCTTTTGTGACCCTCCTGCAATCTGCAATGCATTCAAAAGAAGTTAGTTTTTTTTGTTCTTTTCTTTTTTCTCTGTTTTATTTTTATTTTTATGTTTTTATGAGATAGTTGGGTGCCTCCAGGAGGTTTTCACCCTCACTGCCTGCCCTGGGTGCCTTCAGGAGGTTTCACCCAAGGATCTTTTATTCTCTTTTATCTTGTTTTTTTCTTTTCTGTTTTTTTTTTTTTGGTGTTTAGGTTGTGGGTGGAGTGGAGGCAGAGACCTGCTCCACTACCAACACTATTTTACTTAGATTCTAAATGAATTTTTGCTTGGAGAGGGGCTTCTTGTAGATATTCAACCTATGCCCATTGACGAGCATGGGAATGGATTCTTCATCGATGGTCCGGATCAGAATTGAACCATTGTCATTGCACTTTTCCACTGTGTACAGTCCCAACCATCTTGTCCTCAGTTTTCCCTTGAAATCTTTATATCTTGAATCATACAGCAGTGCCCAATCTCCTTCCTTGAATTGTTTCTCTTTGAGGTGTCTATCATGCCATATTTTCCTTTAAAGCTGGACTACCTCTGAGTGGAGAAGGGCCTGCAATCTCTGTTCATCCAATCCACTTAGCTGAAGTAACCTTTCCTTTTGTGCATGGCTGAGATCTAGGTCCAGCTGAGCTGCCATCCTTAATGTGTTATATTCAAATTCTATTGATAACACAACCTTCTTCCCATAAACCAGCTCATAGGGTGTGAACCCTGTGGTGGTTTTCCAGGTGGTGTTATAGGCCCAGGTGGCTTCAACCAATTGATCTGCCCAATCTTTTCTACTACTGCTCACCACCTTGGTCAAAATTCCTTCCAAAGATCTATTAGTGACTTCCACCTGTCCATTTTCTTGCGGATGATAAGGGGTGGAAGTTCTGTGATTAATTTTGTGATGTGTGAGCAGGTCTTCAATCAGATTGGAGGTAAACCGACTCCATTGATCTGTGACTAATTCTATTGGATAGCCAAACTTGTAGAAGATATTCTCTCTAAAAAACTCAGCTACCTTTTCTTCTGTTGCTGCCTTGATCACCTTTTTTTTTGCCCATTTTTTCAGATAATCAGTGCACAAAATGATGTAAGATTTTTGTTTTGAAGGAGGGTTGACAGGACCCACAAAGTCCATGCCCCACTTCTCAAATGGCTCGAAAGTTACTTGAGGTTGCAAGGGCATCTCATCCCTTGGAGTAGGTTTCCCCATCCTTTGACATCGGTCACATTGGCTGATATATCTTCTTACATCTTGATGAAGAGTGGGCCAATAGTAACTTGCTTGCAGAATTTTGAAGGCAGTCCTCTTTGTTGCAAAATGGCCCCCACAGGGCCCATCATGACAGGAGAATGTCAAAAAATTCCTCCTCCTTGACACATCCCCTTAAAATCTGATCTGGGCCAAGTTTGAAGAGATTGCCCCCAATCCAGGTGAATGGGGCACTTTTCCTCACGATCTTGCTCTTCTCTTTTGAGGACAGGTGTGGCGGAAACTGTGCTGAAACCAAGTAATTTGCTATATCAGAAAACCATGGAGAGAGTAATGAGATAAAAAATAGGTGTTCATCTGGAATTTCATCATCCACCATTCCTTCCTCACCTGCAGGCAGATCTAGTCTAGACAGAAAATCAGCAACAACATTTTCCTTACCCGGCTTATCAGCAATGGTTAAATAAAATTGCTGCAATAAAAGTAACCATCTAATAATACGAGCATTTACATCTGGTTTGTTCATTAAATATCTAATTGCAACATGATCAGTGTGTACGAATGTTTGATAGCCGGTGATGTAGTGTCTGAACTTATTTATGGAATGGACTACAACTAGGAGCTCCTTTTCGGTTACAGTGTAGTTTAATTCTGTCATTGACAAATTTTTACTTACAAAATATATGGCATAAGGGAGCTTCTCATCAACTTGCCCTAAGGCTGCTCCTATCGCTTTGTTCGAGGCATCTGTATGAATCTGGAAAGGTAGGGCCTAGTTTGGACCTCTCAAAATTGGGGCAGTCACTAGTTTACTTTTCAAGGTATCCAGAGCCTCTTGACAATTGTCAGTCCATATGAACTTAGCATCTTTTCCCAAAAGACCAAATAATGGAGAGGCTAGCTTACTGAAATCCTTAATGAATCTTCTATAATACCCTGCTAAGCTTAGGAAACTCTGAACATCTCTTAACTTTTGAGGAGGTGGGACCCTTTGGATGATGGCAATTTTGTTGGGATCCACCTGTAATCCTTGTTGAGAAATTGTATGACCTAGCACGGTCCCTTCAGTCATCAGGCTTGCATTTTTCAAGACTGAGGGACAGATTCATTTCAATGCACTTGTCTAAAACTTTTCCCAGGTTAGTCAAATCTTCCTGGAAGTTAGAACCATAAGTGGTGAAGTCATTCATATAGATTTCCGTTGCATCATGAACCAATTCAGCAAATATACTCAATACAATTCTCTGGAAAGTGGCAAGAGCGTTGCACAATCTGAAGGGAAGGACCCAGTATGCAAAGGTACCCCAAGGACAAGTGAAAGTGGTCTTATCTTGGTCTTCTGGGCTGATTTGGATCTGGTTGTACCCGCTAAACCCATATAGGAAGGAGAAGAACTTCTTCCCCGCCAGGCCATCTAACACTTGATCTATGAAAGGCAAAGGAAAGTGGTCATTCTTGGTGGCCTTGTTTAGTTCCTGATAATCGACATAGGTTCTCCACTTCCCATTTTTCTTTGGCACTAGCACCAAATGAGAGACCCATTCAATGTCAGAGATGGGGTAGATGAATCCTGCATCCAACAAATTTTTCAGTTCTTCTTTGAAAATGTCCTTAAGGGCTGGATTCATCCTCCTTTGAGGCTGCTTGACTGGTTTTCAATCTTCCTTAATGTAAATGTGATGAGTACAGACTGAAGGGTGCACTCCCTTCATCTCCTTATAGCTCCAAGCAAAAGCATCCAAGTGGTTTTTCAATAAGCTACACAGTTCTTTCTCCTGAGAGGTGGATAAGGATGAGTTGATCTTCAAGGTTCTTTCTGGGCCGAATTCCACATTCTTAACTTGGAGAGAGGTCAGATCATCCACATAGAGATCAAATAAAGGATTGGCTTGGGTTTCTTCCACCAGCTCTTCTAATGGCAACACACTGGGGGGGTGCATTATGAATCAAGTTTTCAATAAGATCATTCTCGGTTTGTGGGCCCCCATGGTAGCTTCTACTGCACATAGTGGTGCGGAATAGACTTCATCCTCATCTTCCTCCTCCAACCAGAGAGGTAAATCATGGTCTAACAAAGTTTGGGCAGGAGGATATAGGACTAACTGTTTGGACATATGCCCATTCTTGATTGTCATGTTCCCAACTCGACAACTGATGTAGGAATCTGCAGTAGCCAACCAAGGTCTTCCCAGGATGAGAGGATACCAAGTGAGCTTTTCCTTTGGTTGGATAACCAGGAAATCAGCAGGGTACTCCCAAGAATCGATGGATACCATCACATCTTCCACCATCCCCTCAGGGGTCACGGTGGAGTGGTCTGCTAACTGTAGTACAGTTGTGGTTTTTTTGAGGGAGCCCTGAAGGTTGAGGTTGAGCATAGTGTCCTTGGTCATCACATTAATGGCAACCCCTAGATCAATTAGGGTATGGGGGATTATGGTGCCATTGATGTGGATATCGTCTACAAGACTTCTAGGGTCTAGATATTTCAGACAGATTACCTGCCCCAACATTAGGTCGGATAGATGTCCCATGACATTGATAGTTGGGGCATCTCTCTTGTGCCTACCTGGGTGCCTGAAGCACTTCTCCTTGATCATCTTGTTGTATCTAAGCACATCCTTTATGGCTTGGAGAAGTGGTATCTTTACACATAACTGTTTTAATTCCCCTAGAAGTGCAGTTTCTTCTGGGGTCAATTGTGTGGTTCCAGTTAATCTCTCAGGAAAGGGTGGAATAAACTTTGGTTCACTTTCCTGTTTTTCTTCCTCATCCTCCTTAGGGGGAGGTTAGTTATCTGGGAGAACCTTCCCAGATCGTAGGTTAATCTCCTGAATCTCCACAACATAGGTCGGGCATGATGTTTCTCCATTATATACCTGTTGGGCCTGTCTGTTATTCGGGTTCGGGTTCGGTTGAGCAGGTATTTGGGGTTGCCTTGGTGGAGCAGGAGGCAATGGTTGTGGTTGAGCAGGTGGTGGAGGCAAAAGAGTGGGAGGAGAGTTGTACTGGGGCCTCCACCCCTGATGAGGTGCATTCCACTGAGGCTGTGGCTGAGCATAAGAGTGAAACAAATGAGCAGCTGGTTGAGCATGGTATTGAGATGGATATGACCAAGGAGGGGGTGTGGACCAGGATGGATGAGCAGGGGGTCCCCAAGAAGGCATGAAAGTGGTTGATTGGGGTTGTAATAGGTCTGGGATGTCCCTTGCATTCCCTGCTGGTGAGGTGTAAGCCCATGTGGCCTCCTTTGGTTCATAAAATAGAGTGGTTCAGTGGCTCTTTCGGCCCCCTGGTATGCAGATTTAAGACCAGGAAAGGAAGGGCATTGATTCGTAGAATGGTTTTCTTCACAGATTGAACACACTTCTATAGAGTTCAGTGGGCATTCGTTTCTAGGAAGACTTCTAGTGCACCTAGGACAAAAGATGGCCAAAACCCTATCTACTTCCTCTTGTTTTCTTTTGATATGCAAGGTATCCATTTCATGGCAAGACTCTGCCTCATCTCGCTCTTGAAATTTTCCAGCCGATTCTAAAATTCACTTCTAATAGATGAACTGGATGAGGATGTACTGGCTAAAGGTTGACTTCCCCTACCTCTTTTTCTGGCTGCCCTAGAATGGTTTCTAAATACAGCCTTTATGTCATAAGGTAGTTGGTAGATGTCTCCCCCAACCAGCAAATGGAGGGTATCTAGAAGGTCTTCAAGGACTCCTCTGAGCAGGACCAAATTCAGAGATTCGAGGTCAAGTGTGCACCTCACCCTTTTATAACTGAGCTAAAACCTCTCTTCATAGTCTTCTAAGGATTCATCGCTTCCCATGGTCATTCAAATGATTTCTTCCTTGGTATCCTTTGATCTACAGTAGTCCCGGTATTTGTTGTTAAAGGCTTGCTGCATCTAAGCCCAAGTTGTGATGCTATTTCCAGGTAACCCCATGAACCAGCGCAATGCTGCATCCTTGAGGGTAGAAGGAAACAGTTTCAACTTCTGCTCATCTTCTGCATAGTCATAGGTTCGATAGAGAACAACAAATTCAAACAAGAAGGTATCAGGATCTTTGGTAGTCAACCCATGGAAGTGAGGTAAGGCTGAGGGACTTATGTTTTTCATTTTAGTGTCCCCATTGGTCTCCCGGATAGGAAAGGTACCCTCTACTCTTTCCCCATTTCCTCTAACATTTCTGTTTTCAGCCATGGTCTCAGGAGGAATGGTTTCTTGCTCTTCTTCTGCTATAGGATCTTCGTATATCTCTGGTGGTTCACCTATAGGTTTTTCTAGATCACTGCCACCAAAGAAGAGAGAAGGGTGACTTAGTGATGTGGTGGGGGTGTTGGGTAGGAATTTTCCTGAATTGTCTCTGTTCCTACGAGGCATGAAAGGAAATCTCTTTTTGGGTGATTTTTTATTTTTTATTTTATTTTATTTTATTTTATTTATTTATTTATATTTTTTTTTCTTGTACCTGAAAAATTGAAATGGATTGAACAAAAAATTGCAACTACTGAAATGAACTTGCTGAAATGAAATTGCAGAATTGAAATGAAAGCAAGGAAATGACTAATCTACTTTGCTGAAATGAAAATTGCAGAATTGAAATGAAAGCAAGAAATGCCTAATCTATGTTTGCTAAAATGGAAATTGTAGAATTGAAATGAAAACAGGAAATGACTAATCTATGTTTGTTGAAATGGAAATTGCAGAATTGAAATGAAAGTAGGAAATGACTAATCTATGTTTGCTAAAATGGAAATTACAGAATTGAAATGAAAGCAGGAAATGACTAATCTACTTTTGCAGAATTGAAATTGCAGAATTGAAATGAAACAACTACTCTACTTTTGCTGAAATAAACTACTTAGCAGAATGTTGCAGTAGAAAATAGAAGAAAAACAGTAATCACAAAATACTCTGACGCTTCCCCGACAACGGTTCCAAAAAGAATGGTGAGCTCTAGTATTGCAGCAATAATGTTGCAACTCCTAGGGCTTCCTTTTTTACTTTTATCAACCCGGTAGTTCGTAACAAACTTGGAAGCGATGGCGTTGTATGCACAAGTACTAACTCTTATTGCATGCTGTCACTGTTGGCATTATGACTTAGGTTTGGCGCTATGGCTCAGGTGTTGTCCTTGATGGCAACTCACTCAAGTGGAAAATCACTGTTCAGGCTCTCAAATAATAGAAAATGAGATACCCGCAAGTGAGCCTAACAAAAGCTGTGGAGCCGCAGGTGCCCCGAACAAGAAGTGCGGACATACTCGCAGGTTCTCCGAACAAAAGGTGCATACGTCAAATTCACTCACTCAAATGCAGAAGGTTTTTGATCCTATGGTTTTGGTTCGTGGTATTGCTTTCAAAAGAGTTGAACCCAAGTATTGAGTCCTTGTGATCCGGATCTTGGGGGGAGGCCTCCAAGATCTAAAAGATTGAAATGGATCTTGGGGGGAGAGACCCCCAAGATCTGAAAGATTGAAATGGATCTTGGGGTAGAGACCCCCAAGATCTGAAAACTTGAATTTTTCAGAAGAAAAATAGGAGAATGCCCAATAAAAAAAACCACAAAGAAACTTTTATTTAAAATAGTAACGAAAATAAACCAGCTAGGGCGATGGTAGCTTATCTCTTAGAAGAGATGTGGTGGCTACATGCCTCTGAACTGTAAAGGCTACATTGTGGTGGACCATCTGTCCTTTTACAAAATGTGACTTGTTACTTATAGTATTTTTCAGTTACAATACCACGGGTCAATTCCATGGGTGAATGAATAACATGGGTGGATTTCACAATACCACGGTCCAATTCCATGGGTGAATGAATACCATGGGTGGATGTCACAATACCATGGGTGAATGAATACCATGGGTGGATGTCACTTACAATACCATGGGCGGATGCCATTTACAATACCATGGGTAAATTCCATGGGTCGATGAATAATATGTGTGGATGAGTACCATGGGTTGATGCCATTTTCCATTCGGATCATTCCTCCCTCCTTAAGAAGCAATGGTCCCCATTGCGTAAAGTTCCCTCCTGCAAAGCCTTTATTGAATATGAAGAGCCACTGAAGATAAGGGTTTTATGTGGTTAACCCAAAACCCTGATAAACGAAGATCCGAGGATAGAGATACCCTGTAATGCTTGTGACCAACTGTGATTTTAACAGTGTGTGGCCTAGCAAATGGACTTCGATGATAAGGATTTTATGCGGTTGACCCATAACCATGATGTTGGTTGCTGATGAAGTAGCAGGTGCCTACATAGCCTGGGGTGGGAGGGCACGTCTCCAAATAACCCAAGCCGAATGCTGCTATGTTGAAACTGATGAATGTGAAGCAAGTGCCTACTAAAGTGGGGTGGGAGGGCACGTCTCCAATGGAAACCCACTCCAAATGCTGCTCCATAATTAAAATGGACATAACTCGACCAATATAACTCAGAATATTTATTATAACCTGTTTTTGGAAGCAGAAGGATCATTTTGCATCTTCCCATGAGTTGGAAATCCTTATCTGGACACTCTAAGATCTCAGATTCGCGCTGCAACAGTTCCGCCGTAACAAAAATTCTGATAAAATAGCTGATTTTAAATAAGCGATATCTCCCACATCTGAACTCCGATTCGACCCATTTTTTTTGAAATTGGGTGATTTTTCGAGAGGAATCCAGATCTGGTATTTTTTTTTGTAAATTTTGTACCAAATGTTTCAGATCTGATCTGCAAAGTCACCGCCCAAAAAAAATTCCTGCAAAAAAATGAGAAAAGAAAAATTCTTCCTGCTTGGCCCAAGAAAATGCTCTATAGAGGATGTAGCACATGCCTGAAGTTTGTTGAATATTGCTGCAAAATTTGAAATTGAAATATGCATCAAACCCTCATTCCCATGGAATCATAACCTGCTATGATACCACTGATCCGGATCTTGGGGAAGGCCTCCAAGATCTAAAAGATTGAAATGGATCTTGGGGGGAGAGACCCCCAAGATCTGAAAGATTGAAATGGATCTTGGGAGGAGAGACCCCCAATATCTGAAAACTTGAATTTTCCAGAAGAAAAATAGGAGAATGCCCAATAAACAAAACCGAAAAGAAACTTTTATTTAAAATAGTAATGAAAATAAACCAGGTAGGGCGATGGTAGCTTATCTCTAAGAAGAGATGTGGTGGCTACATGCCTCTGAACTGTAAAGGCTACATTGTGGCGGACCATCTGTCCTTTTACAAAATGTGACTTGTTACTTATAGTATTTTTCAGTTACAATACCACGGGTCAATTCCATGGGTGAATGAATACCATGGGTGGATTTCACAATACCACGGGCCAATTCCATGGGTGAATGAATACCATGGGTGGATGTCACAATACCATGGGCACTTACCATGGGTGAATGAATACCATGGGTGGATGTCACTTACAATACCATGGGTGGATGCCATTTACAATACCATGGGTAAATTCCATGGGTCGATGAATAATATGGGTGGATGAGTACCATGGGTTGATGCCATTTTCCATTCGGATCACCTTGGTATTGTTTCTCAATGGTTTTGGTCCATGGTTTGAGAAAGGCCTAGACTATAAAAAGGGAAGGAGATCATCTGGCCCAAACACTTGTGAAGATTGAATATCTTAGACCTGAAATTTTGGTGATCGGTTTGTGAAGCTAGATTTGAATCAAGGAGAAAACCGTGAATTATAAGACGGATCTACTGATAAGTCGAGGTCTCTTTGGCACATGATTAGATTTGTGAATTCAACAGACTGGGGTACAATTGAGGACTGATAAAGTGTTTATATCTGGAGGTCCGAAGGCGAGATACGACTCTGGCGCGGAGGTGCGCAATCCAGTAGATGGCACAGGTGCGGAGGTCCGCAGTCCGGAAGACGGCGCAAGTGCGGAGGTCCGCAGTCCAGTAGACGACGCAGGTGCGAAGGTTCGCAGTCCAGTAGAAGGCGTAGGTACAGAGGTGCGCAGTCCAGTAGATAGAGCAGGTGTAGAGCTGCGCAGGTTAGACACAGCAGAAGTGTGGATATTCGCAGGTTTCTATTGGTGAAGTTGCGGACTTTTCTTGAAATATTTGTTGGCTGCCTTTTGTCTATTGCTGCAGAGTTCTGGGTTTAGATTACTGGTATTTCTTTTCTGGTTACTGCATTCTGAGAAGCTATTGGTTGATTCATTAGTTGATTGTAAAAGGAGATTGGTTGATTCACATGTACTTGATGAATATTTGATGTTCATGGATCCAGTCTGAAAATTGATGAAACGTGGTCCTTGGAAGAAAAGAAGTAGGTCAGCACCTATGTACTAGTAGCTCAGCTAGTACAAGAGCTAAGGGGGTTGTAGCTCCCTTCCAGGAGAGTCTGGAAAACGAGAGAGGGTTGTAGCTCTCTGCAGGTTGCAACCTGCGTACTGGTAAAGGACTGCACCAGTACATAATCATTGTAAAAAGAAGTTTCTAATTGAAAGAAGATAGAGACATATTGCAGCAGGTGGTTTTCACCCACATTGGGTTTCCACCTTATATCTGGTGTTCTTTTGTGTGACTATCTATATTTCTTGTTCTTGTTCATTATTGTATGGTACTGACATACAAATTAATGGTCAACATCTGAAGAATAAATTGACTTATAAATATGGAAGATATAGTGAAAATAATTTGATAATACTGATTCACCCCCCCTCTCAGTATTATTTCCAACAATTGGTATCAGAGCAGGTCCTTCTGAAGAAGCTTGATCGCTTGAAGGAAGATCCATCATCATGAGCAACTACGAGAGAGAAGCATCGATCAGGCCACCAATTTTTGATGGGACCAACTTCGTCTATTGGAAGGTAAGAGTCACAACATATCTTCAATATCTTGGTACAGAAGTCTGGGATATCATAGATACAGAGTACACTTTTACATCCACAACTCCTACAGATTCGGCTGGTAAGAAGCATTATGAAACAAATGCAAAGGCTGTTAATACTCTATTGGGATGTCTATCTCAATCAGAATTCGTCAAATTTATGCAGTATAAATCCGCAAAAGAAATATGGGACAAGATTGTTCTGAGCTATGAAGGAGCTGAACAGGTAAAACGAGCAAAACTTCAAACCCTCAGAATTTAGTATGAAAATCTCAGCATACACAATGATGAAAGTGTGGCTAACTATTTCCTTCGTGTAGATGAGATTGTTAATTGTATGAAAAACTTGGGTGAAGAAATAAAAGAGGCTGTTGTGGTTGAAAAGGTTCTAAGATCTTTGTCCCCTAGGTTTGAATCTAAAGTTTCTGCAATAGAAGAAAAAGAGAATCTACGAAACCTTACCATGTCACAACTGCACGGAATTCTGACTGCTTATGAAATGAGGAAAGGAGGACCATCAGACAGAAGAGAAGCTACATTCAAGGCTTCAGGCAAAGGAGATTACTATGAGTCAGGACATCTATCAGAAGAAGACGAAGAATCAAATTTTGTCAAGAACCTTCAACGGGGTGCTGGAAGATTCAGAGGTAAGTTACCTTTCAAATGCTTTGCTTGTGGAAGAGTCGGTCACTATGCTGCAAAGTGTCCTCATAAAGATAAGCTTGATAAAGGTAAGGAACCTGTCAGATGGAACAAGAAACAGAATGTAAATAAGAAAAGCTATTACACTCATGAAGACAGTGATGGACTTTCAAATAGTGATGAATATGAACAAGGTAACAATTATAGACTTTTAATGGCCTTTGAAGATGATGATTTCATGGATGCTATAGATGAAGAAGGTATGTATGAAGAGATTTCTAAACTCAAAATTTGTTTAGAAGAGAAAAATATGATTATTGATACTCTGCAATTCCAACTGGCTGAAAAAGAAAAACTTCATGAAAAATTAGAATGTGAAATTGTTGGTCTTAGAAAAGAGATTGAGAAAACAAAAGCTCTTAATCTTAGATTTGTTAAAGGATCTAAAACTTTAGATGAGATTATCAATGTGCAGCGTTCTCCACTAATCAAGACAGGTCTGGGATATAATGAAGAAGCATCTCAAGCGCAGCAACCATCCACCTCCAAAAGTTATCTTGATGCTGCAAGGAGGAGTGAGCAAAGGTCAAATAGAAATCAGGGACAATTTACCTCAAGAATGAACAAAGACTACCAGGTAAATCAGGGGAAATTCACCTTAAGGATGACTAGAAGCTAAAACTAGCCACAGGTAAAATCTTCCCAATTTGCCTCGAGAATGGATGTCAGTAGAAACTACAATCGGTTGGTTGGTTGATTTGATAATCGCAGGAGTTTATTCAATGGCCAATGTTTTTCTTGTCATAACTTTGGTCACAAAGCAGCTCAATGTGTTGCATATAAGGCAATCATGGCTAGAGAAGCTCAAAAACAAAGAAGTATGACTGGGATCACGAAAAGAACCTACAATAACTTTTCTGCCCTTGAGAATGAAATTGAATGTTCTATTTGTAACAACTTCGGTCATGAAGATTCTGAATGCAGGAGCAGGTTTCGGCAAACAAAGGAACAAGCCTCAAATGCCAAAACATGGAGAATGAAAGAACCGCAACCAGAAAGATGTGGTATAGCCTTATATGCGGAAGGGCAAGAAAATCAATGGTACATCGACAGTGGATGTTCGAAACATATGACGGGTGATAAAGAAAAACTTCAGTCATATAGTGCCTTAGAGAAGGAGAAGAAGGTCTCATTTGGAAATGACACCCCTGCGCTCATAAAAGGTAAAGGTTCTGTTCAGTTGAAAGAAAAGGTCAAAGTTGGAAATGTTATGTATGTTGATGGGTTAAAGCATAATTTATTGAGTGTCAATCAGATGTGTGATCAAGGAATGGAGGTAATATTTCGATCAAATGGATGTAGTGTTCGTGATCTTGATACAGGAAAAACAGTGATCAAAGGCATAAGGACTCCAAATAATTTATACATATTCAAAGAAGGACAACATCAATGCTATCTAAGCAAGAACGATGAACACTGGTTATGGCATAGAATATTGGGGCATCTTAGCTTCTCACAGATAAGGAAAGCATGTAAATACCAGGCAGTTCGTGGTCTTCCAGACATCAGAATTCCAGACAATACAATTTGCAAATCATGTCAGTTTGGTAAGCAAACCAGAACTAACTTCCCTGAGAAGGAAGGATCAGCTAGCAGGCCACTTGAACTTGTCCATACTGATGTATGTGGCCCATCTAGAAAAAGGTCACCTCGAGGAGAAGAATATTTCATATTATTCATTGAAGACTTTTCCAGGATGTGTTGGATAGGACTTATGAAGCACAAACACGAAGCCTTTGAAAATTTCAAATCATTCAAAGCCTTGGTGGAGAATGAATCATATCACATAATCAAATGCCTCAGGTCGATAGAGGTGGGGAGTTTACCTCGAATGAATTTTTTGACTTTTGCGAAGAACATGGAATAAGAAGGGAATTCTCTACAGCTAGGACTCCTCAGCAAAATGGAGTAGTGGAAAGGATGAATAGAACGGTTCAACAAATGGCTCGTGCTATGCTTGATGAGTCTGGAACTCCCACAACCTTCTGGGGTGAAGCCGCATTTGCTGCAGTTGTTATTCTCAACAAGACAAATATCCGGGTGAACAGCACTCAAACTCCTCATGAACTCTGGTATGGTGAGACTCCTTCAGTAAAACATTTCAAAATTTTTGGAAGCAAATGCTATATTAAAAATAATGATGAAAATCTTGGCAAGTTTGAACCTAGAGCAGATGAAGGAATTCTCCTTGGTTATTCTCCTCACAACAAAGCATACAAATGTTACAATAAAAGGCTTGGAAGAATTATCGATAGCATTGATGTAGTGGTGGATGAAAAAGAAAACTCTCCCAGGCAGGTAAGATCTGAAGACTTCGAAGATGATGAGGACTATCCATCAACAGAAAATCAGATTCATGATGAAGAAGAAACCCATGAGGCACTAGAGGAACAAATAAGGATAGAAGAAAAGACTCCATCTAGGTATGTTCAAAAGAATCATCCAGAATCTCAAATTTTGGGGCAAAAGGAGGCATGCATACAAACAAGAAGAACAATTACAGAAGCTTCAAGCTATTTGGCATTACTCTCCTCCACTGAAGGAACCACAAAATGTAAGAGAGGCATGCAAAGATGAATGCTGGGTCAAGGCAATGGATGAAGAACTTGAGCAGATCGAAAAGAACAACACTTGGGAGTTGGTTCCTAGATCAAAAGATAAGAATGTCATAGGGACAAAATGGATCTTCAAAAACAAGTTGAATGAAAATGGGGAAGTAATTAGAAACAAGGCCAGACTTGTTTGTAAAGGGTACGCTCAACAAGAAGGAATAGAATTTGAAGAAACTTTTGCTCCCGTTGCTAGAATTGAGGCCATCAGAATGTTCCTTGCTCTATCTAGCTTTCAGAAGTTCAAAGTATTTCAAATGGATGTGAAATCAGCCTTTCTGAATGGAGACTTAGAAGAAGAAGTGTACATTGAGCAACCAGATGGTTTCATCCTTGGGAATGATCCAAATCTTGTATGCAGACTAAAAAAGGCTCTCTATGGTCTGAAACAGGCTCCAAGGGCTTGGTACTATCACTTGGACAAATACCTTCATCAACAAGGTTTTTCAAAAGGATCAGTAGATAGAAATATTTCTATAAAAATTGAAAATGACAAATTGCTAATACTTGTTGTGTATGTAGATGATATTATCTTTGGCAGCAATGAAGAAGCTATGAGTCAAAACTTTGCCTTGGTGATGCAAAAAGAATTCGAAATGTCATTGCTTGGAGAACTGACATATTTTCTTGGTCTACAAATCCAACAAAATAAAGGCGGTATCTTTTTATCTCAAACCAAGTACCTCAAGTAGATCTTGAAGAAATACGGCATGGAAGATTCGAAACCAGTATGTACCCTTATGATTACAGGATGTAGCCTCAGTGCAAATGATGAATCAGCAGCAGTGCATCAACCAACCTATAGATCCATGATTGGAATTCTGCTTTGTTTGACAGGTACCCGACCAGACATCATGCATGCAGTGGGAATAGTTGGAAGATTTTAGGAAAATCCAAAGGAAACTCATCTTCAGGCAGTTAAGTGAATCTTCAAGTACCTTCAAGGAACTCAAAACTATGGCTTATGGTATCCTAGAGATACAGATCTCACACTTCATGCTTATACAGATGCAGATTGGGCCGGAAGCGTGGATGACAGAAAAAGCACTAGTGGTGGTGCATTCTTCATGGGTTCCAGATTAGTATCTTGGTTAAACAAGAAACAGAGTTCAATAGCATTATCTATAGCTAAAGCAGAGTATGTGGCTGCTGCATCTTGTTGCACACAACTTCTTTGAATGATGCAAACTTTGCAGGACTATCAAATCACTTGTACTCCACCTATCTCCATCCTATGTGATAATACAAGTGCTATAAACATTTAAAAGAACCCAGTCATGCACTCAAAGACCAACCATATACCTATCAAATATCATTTTCTTCGGGAACAAGTGCTTGAACAAAAGGTCAAGTTGGAGTATGTTCCCTCTAAGGAACAAGTTGCTGATATACTCACCAAACTGCTGCCCAGGGAGACCTTTGAATACCTCAGGCAAAAGCAGGGGGTAGTTGATGCATCATCTTGATGTTGAATCTTGTCTGTTTTAGAGATTGTTGGTTGTACATAAGTTTCATATGGAGTATACACGTACATTCACTGGTTTATGGATTGGTCAAAGACCAAATGGCACAGGTTCATGGGGAGCATATACTCTTCTAATAATGCATTGTTGGCATTATTGTAGAAGATCTTGGAGGAGCAAGTACAGAAGGAGAACATGGATGCTGATCTGAATATTGCTGCTAATGTTTTGTCTCTATGTCTTATATTTCTTTTGTCAAGGGCATGTAACGGCCTATGTTTGGGATGAATGATATAATGTACTTGGTTGTCATATGTAAATTTCTGATGTAACTCCACTTATTTGGGAGGATGATCCCCACTTGGTTGGGTTATGAATGTATGTATAGAGTCTTTTGGTGATAGGAAGGTCATTTATGGTGTATGGTGGATTATGGTTCTTCTTGAAGAAAATTTCTTTTGCAGATCTTGCCTACAGTCAGGGGGAGTATGATCAACACAGCAGAGCAGAGTTTTCAGCATGTTCTCAGGGGGAGCATAACCCTTTGCCCTTGATGACAAAGGGGGAGAATGACTTTGAGGATCTTGGGGTTGCCATCAAGTCCAAAGGGGGAGATTGTTGGCATTATGACTTAGGTTTGGCGCTATGGCACAGGTGTTGTCCTTGATGGCAACTCACTCAAGTGGCAAATCACTGTTCAGGCTCTCAAAATAATAGAAAATGAGATACCCGCAAGTGAGCCTAACAAAAGCTGCGGACCCGCAGGTGCCCCGAACAAGAAGTGTGGACATACCCGTAGGTTCTCCGAACAAAAGGTGCGGACGTCAAATTCACTCACTCAAATGCAGAAAAGTGTGCGCACATGGGAATTTTTATGATTGATCCATGGTTTTTAGTTCGATGTTTTTGATCCTATGGTTTTGGTCCGTGGTATTGCTTTCAAAAGAGTTGAACCCAAGTATTGAGTCCTTGGTATTGTTTCTCAATGGTTTTGGTCCATGGTTTGAGAAAGGCCTAGACTATAAAAAGGGGAGGAGATCATTTGGCCTAGAGACTTGTGAAGATTGAATATCTTAAGACCTGAAATTTTGGTGATTGGTTTGTGAAGCTAGATTTGAATCAAGGAGAAAACCGTGAATTATAAGACAGATCTACTAATAAGTCGAGGTCTCTTTGGCTCATGATCAGATCTGTGAATTCGACAGACTGGGGTACAATTGAGGATTGATAAATAGTTTATATCTGGAGGTCCGTAGGCGAGATACGGCTCTGGTGCGGAGGTGCGCAGTCCAGTAGACGACGTAGGTGCGGAGGTCCGCAGTCCAGAAGACGGCAGGTGCGGAGGTCCGCAGTCCAGTAGATGGCGTAGGTGCGGAGGTCCGCAGTCCAGTAGACGGTGTAGGTGCGGAGGTGCGCAGTCCAGTAGACAGAGCAGGTGCAGAGCTGTGCAGGCTATACACAGTAGAAGTGCGGATATTCGCAGGTTTCTATTGGTGAAGTTGCGGACTTTTCTTGAAATATTTGTTGGCTGCCTTTTGTCTATTGCTGGAGAGTCCTGGTTTTAGATTACTGGTATTGCTTTTCTGGTTACTGCATTCAGAGAAGCTATTGGTTGATTCATTAGTTGATTGTAAAAGGAGATTGGTTGATTCACATGTAATTGATGAATATTTGATGTTCATGGATCCAGTCTGAAAATTGATGAAACGTGGTCCTTGGAAGAAAAGAAGTAGGTCAGCATCTACGTACTAGTAGCTTAGCCAGTACAAGAGCTAAGGGGGTTGTAGCTCCCTTCCAGGAGAGTCTGGAAAACGAGAGAGGGTTGTAGCTCTCTGCAGGTTACAACCTGCATACTGGTAAAGGACTGCACCAGTACAGAATCATTGTAAAAAGAAGTTTCTAACTGAAAGAAGATAGAGACATATTGCAGCAGGTGGTTTTCACCCACATTGGGTTTCCACCTTATATCTGGTGTTATTTTGTGTGACTATCTGTTTTTCTTGTTCTTGTTCATTATTATATGGTACTGACATACAAATTAATGGTCAACATCTGAAGAATAAATTGAATTGTAAATCTGGAAGGTATAGTGAAAAGAATTTGATAATACTGATTCACCCCCCCCTCAGTATTATTTCCAACAGTCACTTGGTCAACTGGTGCAAGATCGCTAGGAGCTTAAGCCAACTTCTATGGATTCTCAGAAGAAGATTTTAACTGTGATGAAAGGAAGCTAACTCTACAAGGATTATTATATTTGCAGAAAGAGAAGGAAAACTGAAATGTAACGCAAACCCTAATTTACCTATTAACCCTACTTTTGCAAGAAAAGAGATGAAAACTGATGAGATGAGTGGCATTGACTATTGAAAAGGTAAATTGAATTTATTCAAGCTACTTCTGAAAAGAAATGAGAAGAAAACATCTTTTTGTGCTTTTGAGTGCTTTTATGTGAAATTATTATGCTTGTGATTTATCTGGTTGTGACTGTGTAGAGGTTTGGTGGCAAAGGAAGATGGAGTTGGCTTTGGAAGAGGGTGAGGGAGGTGTGGAGAGGTCCTAAGAAGCCCCTAGTACCCTTCTGAAGACTTCCATAGCGATCGGACTTCAAAAAATCACTCACAGGAAATTCTATAGGAGGCTGCAGGGGATCTACAGGAGGATCTACAGGAGGAGGCCGAGAGCTATTTTTGGAGTTTTGAAGGTGGAAAAATGATGGGAAAAGGGAACTAAAGGCTAGATGAAGGTGTTGAGGTGTCTATAACTTGTCAAGGAAGATTAGGAACGAACGTGATGGTTGGATTTGTTCAAATGGCAAGAAAGCAGCTTTATGGAGAAAAACGCAGAAATTAGGGCAGTTTGGCGAAATGTTGCAAATGACTTGGGAAATATATGAGAAGTGAGCTGGTGCTGGCTGGTTTATGGATGTATGGTGAGCTGAGGTGTCTTGCAAGAGATCTGCACATCTACTTACAAAAACTGTTCAAAGAAAGGACTAAAAACTGAAATTTCTCTAGCTTGACCTAATTTCTGACCTAAAAACAGAAAATGCTGAACAGTAACCTGTGAACAGAAAAGCATGCAGAGAGATCTATGGTAAAAGAATAGGAAATGATCTAAGCAACTGAATCTGAACCAATATCAATCTTTCCAAATCAAGTTATCACACTAGTAGTTGCATGGAAGAGCAAAAACTGTGTTTTTGGTGGCAATAGTAGTGCCTTGACCTCAAATCATAGTCCCAGGAAGGGAGAAAGGAGATCAGGGCCTACTGTTGGCCTTTTTGAATCTTATTCTATCATTGCAGTAACCTACTTGAGCAACTGAAACAAAAACAACTATACTAACCATCAAAAGCAACCTAATCTAACAAAGTAAAATGAATCTATGCAATAGAAATTAACTCATGAACTGAAGAAAAAACATATAAGTACAAAGTAGGAGGTGTTGGGTAGCTTGGGTTGGTCCCTAACCCAAGATATTTAGCCCTCTAAAAGGGATCAGTTCTGGCTCAAAAACTGTTTCATCTTCATTATCAAAAATAACAGTCACATTACATAAACTGTTCTAAAAATGGAACTCGAAAATGAGTTGAACAAAATGCTGCAAAAAAGTGCGAAAATATACTGATAACTGGCTAACCTACTGACACTCTAAGCCTCCTTATTTATACAAATGGAGTCCTCCAAAAATCCTCCTAAAATCAAGGAACTCGGCTTCCTAGAACTGGAGATAAACAACAATCCTACTTTACTTGCTCGATTGCCCCTTGGAATCATCAATGTGGACCCTTGTGCTCCGAGTTGCTAATGGAGGATTCGAGGAAAGGGGTCATAAATGAAGGAGACACCTCCCCTACAAGTCATCTTCCCTATTTTCCTCGAGTTTTGGCTACCATTTGCTCATAAATCCCTTGACTTTGTCCAAAATTGACCAAAAAATCTGCATAAGGCACATATTAGACTACATAGCAAAATGACTAACCCAATTCACTCTATTAGCGCAAATATATTCAAAAAAATGCAAAAAACTAATGAGAATGGTGGATTAAGTCGAAATAAGAGGCAGAATGAGCCCATATAATTACCCATTTCTGGGGCTCATCAATATTCTAAGAATGAAGAAGAGGATGTAGAACACTTACCAACATTATTGAGGTTGCTAAGAGAGCATCAGTTATATGCAAAACTTAGTAAATGCGGTTTCTTTCAAATAGAGGTACATTACATGGGACATGTTGTTTCCAAGGAAGGCATAGCAACAGACTCAGAAAGTATCAGAGCTATCATGGAATGGGAAGCTCCTAGAAATGTGGACAGGGTTAGATCATTCACGGAGTTAGTAGGTTACTATAGGCGGTATATTAGGAACTTCTCACAAATTTCCTATCATATTAAATCATTGCAGAGGAAAGGAAATACATTTGAATGGACAGAGGAATGTGCAACAAGCTTTGAGAAGTTGAAGCAATTGTTTACAAATGCTATAGTTCTAAAGATTACAGATCCAGATAAAGAGTTCATGGTATGCAGAGGCTTGCAAGAGAGGACTTGGTGGAATCCTAATGCAGGAGGAACAAGTGGTATGTTATGTGTCAAGGAAACTGAATGAGGATGAGCAAAATTATGTGACTCGTGATCTTGAGTTTGTAACGATCATTCATGCATTGAAGATGTGGAGGCATTATCTTCTTGACAAGAGATTTGTGTTGATCGATGATCACAATAGGTTGAGATATTTGTTTGACCAACCTAATATGAATGCCATAAAATCTAAGTGGTTGGCCACGCTAAGTGAGTTTGAATTTGAGATTAGATACATTAAGGGTAAAGAGAACATGGTAGAAGATGCTCTAAGCAGAAGAATGTAGGTAAATCAATTAACAACTATGAGTTCATATGGAATAGCCTTACATGATCAGATCTTGTAGGCAAGACAACAGGATGACATGCACCAAAAACTTAAGCAAAGGTTACAACAACAGGGTACATGTGTATAGGATGTGGACTATCATCTCATGATAGATGGCTTGATCAGATTTAGGCTTAGGATCTATGTGTCGAACAATAATGAGCTCAAGAAGCTTATCTTGAAGGAATTTCATGTTAAGTCGTATTGACGTCATCCGGGATATCAAAAGACATTAAAAACAATGAAGAAGTTCTACCATTGGCCGAACTTGAAGAAAGAGGTGGCATAATTTGTTACAATATGTTTGGATTGTCAATAGGTTAACACAGAGTGTAAGCATCTTGGTGGTTTACTACAACCGATTCCAATTCTAGAATGTAAATGGGAGGTCATTTCCATGGATTTCATCACAAGTTTGTTGAGAAAATGTAGACAACATGATTTTTTTATGGTTGTGGTTGACAGGTTGACTAAGGTAGCTCACTTCATTCTAGTGAAGTCTACTTATTTAGCTAGTGAGGTAGCTTATGTCTTCATAAGGGAGATAGTGAGGTTGCATGGTATTCCTAAGAAGATTGTATCTGACAGAGATGCCAAGTTCACTTTGAGGTTTTGGAAGGAGTTATTTGCAGGTTTGGGTAAAGAGTACGCCTTTAGTGCAACTTATCATTCGTAGATAGATGAACAGATAGAGAGGGTCAACAACATTTTGGATGACATGCTGAGGATGTATGTTATGCACTAGTAGAGGAGGTGGGAATACTATCTTCCACTGCTTGAGTTTGCTTATAACATTGGGTACCAGGAGTCACTGAGGATGATTCCGTTTGAGGCATTTATGGGGAGAGTTGTAATACTTCCATCAGCTAGAGTGATCCAGTGAACATGGTACAGATAGGACAAGAAATGTTGGTAGAGATGGAACAAGAAATGTATATTATCAAGAAGAATCTAAAGGCAACACATAATAGACAAAAGAGTTATGCATATCAACATATGGTGTTTAAGGATTTCCAGGCTAGGGAGCATGTGTATTTGCGCATCAAGCCCAAGAGGAGCTCCTTGAGGATTGGGTCACGTGCCAAGTTGGAACCTTGGTATTGCAGATCTTTTGAGATTCTTGAGAGGATTGGACCAATGGCCTATAGACTTGCACTGCCTCTTACAATGAAAGTCCATGATGTTTTCCACCTGTCATTGCTTAAGATATATGTGAAGGATGTTGATCATGTGATTTACTAGTCTGTATTGTAGGTGGAGCCAAAAGGAAAATTCCAACCGGAACCTCAGTGCATTTTGTAGAAGAAACAACTCATGCTTTGTAACCGAGCAATTGAGAAAGTTAAAGTAAAGTGGAAGCATTTTTGGCTCGATGAAGCTACATGGGAGATGGATGATCAAATGCAAACTATGTATCCTTCATTATTTTCCGGTTGAGGAAAAGGAGTTTTGGTATATGTATATATTTATGTATGGTTTTATTGTAAATACCGCAATGGGTTGTGCTATCAAGCTCCAATAAGTGGTATGGTTAAGTTGTTATGTTTTTTATGTTGGTTTTGCTTTTCAGCAGGTTGTTCATTGTAAATAATGCATTGAGCTATGTCATAAAGCTCCATGGGCAATGTGTTTTGGTTTAAGCTATTTTGCTAGTCACAGGTCTCATTGAATAGAGGATCGTCTTCCCCTAAGGGAGAGGGTTCTGTAACAACCCCGGGTTAAAAATTCATGTAATAAAAGTTAATAAATGCAAAATAAGACCAAGGTTATGGGACACATTCCAAGCTTAATGTTGGGCAAAACATCCTAGTGGGTGTTCATTTAGTTTATTATGTCTAAAGAAATTTGCAAAGGCAAATAGACATTTTATTTATGAAAATAAAGGAAAATAGGAGAAAAGGGAGATGAAAGGTCATAGGTTTGCATGAGAGGAAAATTGAAGGAAAAATAGAGGAAATTGAAAAAAATAGAGGCCTCAATGATAAAAAGGCTTCTGAGGGTCAGTTTACAACTTTTGCCAATTTTAGCTTGGAGCTCTCTATATTCTCTCATACTATTTCACACTTAGAACATTCTTACAGCACTTTAACATTGGAGAAGGGAAAACAAAGGAAGGAAAAGAAAGCGAAGGAAAGCAAGGGACAAGCAAGGGAAAGTTGGACCAAGTAACTTATGAAAAAATACTTGCAAGTAACAGGTGGCATGTGTGATTTCCTAGCTGGTTTGTGAATGCATGGTACACGATCGTGTGTATTTGGTTCTCTTGTTGTCATTGACATGGGTTTTTTCAGGTGTGACAATGGTTTCATCCTTGCTTTTCCATTTCCAGATAGCTATGGTGTGATGAGTTTCTTTATTTGGTTGAGATTTGGATTTCTAGATGGTTTTGGAACTAGGTGAGGTGGTCCTAGGAAAATTCCCATAAGGCATAGGAATCCATTGACCAATTTTAGCAGGATTATGGTAAAGCCTGAGGGTAGAGACAAGAAAATTCCTAAAGGTATTGGTGAAGAAATTCTGAGGCATCCAATATTTTTTTGGGCCTAGTAATGCCTTGACCAGTTTTAGCAGGATTGCAGTAAAGCCTCAGGGTGGAGGTGGTTTAATCTCCAGGAAGCCCTAGTTGTTTATGTATTGGTTTTGGTCCTAATAATCCCTTGACTGATTTTGGCAGGATTACGGTAAAGCCTAAGGGTGGAGGTTGTTTAATCTCTTGGAAGCCTTGGTTGTTTTTGTCTTGAGTTCCACATTTATACTTGGTATATGGCACGAGGGTGATTGACTGAGATAAATATTTGGTTCAACGCAATCTATGGTCAGGTGATACGTGGAAGTCCCTGACTTGGTTGGATTTTTCATATGTTAATAAGAGTTATTTTCCTCTTGTATTTCATGAATACTTATACTTGTTATTCTGTGGCTTCGATGGTTGTTCTATCATGGTTGATTAACTGAGATAAAGATTTGGTTAAATGCAATCTATGTTCGGGTGATACGTGGAAGTCCCTGACTTGGTTGGATTTTTCATATGTTAATAAGAATTATTTTCCTCTTGTATTTCATGAATACTTATACTTGTTATTATGTGGCTTTGATGGTTGTTCTATCATCATTATTATTCTAGTTATATGTTGGTTATAAGCATGGTTCCATACCAAGTTCTAGTTATGGCTCTTGATATGTTTGATTTGTTGATGAATGGTTAATGAATGCACAAACTAAAAAATGTTATTAAAACTATTATGAGAGGGAATTAGACCTTCTTCGTAATTCTTAGATAAGTATCAGACCCCTATGTTTAGATATGCATTCATGACTTGTAGATTACATGTTCTCAATATGTTTGACAAAATGACTGTCATGTTTAGGTATGATTAGCTTAAGTTTTGATCAAATGTATGAATGGCTTTGTCTTGATGTTATTTATCATTATGGGAAGTCTCACTAAGTTTTGGGCAGTGTTTTGGAGGCTAACCTGGAATTTAGGCTCAAAATTAAGGACCACACCTTCTGAACTAGACATTTTAGGTCACAACTGCTACCTAGTAAGATTATGCATGCATTTGGAGGCCCTCAACCACATGGAGGCCTTATCATGCATGCATTCCTAAATTTGGGTGTCAGGAGTGGTTGTTTGGCTCCTGGGTGTCCTGTAGTTCCATAGGAAGGTCATTAAGGTTCCAGTTTGTCGATTCTACTTCCTTAACTGTACTTAGGAGGTTGAGTCATGCCATAGTAGCCCTCAGGTTATGTTTACCCTAACAGGCCGGTGAAAGTGGGTAAATGTGGGAGAAGCGCATTACAAAATGTGCACAAGATTTCAACCATTATGTCCCCTTGATGTTGCACTACCTTTTGCAACTACACAAGAAGAATATGCCCATGTTCAGTTTGAAGCTGATAAAGCCACCATTTTTATTGAGTGCATTCAGCGCATCTTCTAGTAGGTTCACAACATCCTGGAGAAAGTCAATCCCAAATACAAACAACAACATGATCATCATTGGGTGCCCCATAATTTTCAAGTGGGCAACAAAGTTTGGTTACATCTGCAGAAATAACGCCTCGCTAGAGCCTATCATAAGCTTCAACCACTCTGATAGGGGCCTTACACCATCACCAAGATTCTGGGAGACAAAGATTTGAGCTCAGTATCCCCCCATTCCTTGTCTTGCACCCGTTATTCAATGTGGACCGCCTTCAGGCATATGTTCCACCATTGCTGGACACATCAGACATTGTTGAGCAGTTGACACCAATAGAGCTCAACTCATATTGCATTGATTAGGCCGGAACTGATCGAATCATGGACACATTGATCAAGAACAGTCACAAATAGAGGATCCAATTGTATCGACTTGTCAAAGGTGGCCAACTCTTGCACCAGAGAAAGTGGCTCGTCAAACTGTTCAACAAAAAATTCCCCATCTCATGGATGCACTCAATGCAATGGGGACCATTGCTTCCTAAGGAGCGAGGACTGATCCGGGTGGATATTGGTGGCCACCCACCTATTCCACTTGGACCCTTAACATTGTTTCTTTCATTTTCCTTAATTGTAACAAAGTTTACTATTTTTGGCGTCTTTTTGGGTCTTGAACTTTCGAAGCTATTTTGAGGCCCTATACGATGTTTTTTTTGGAAAATGGGCAAACCAAAAGAATATGGCATTGGTTTGTAGTTGAAATTTGTATTCCTCAAATATATATTTCTAATGAGGTATCGTACGTGTCATACAAAGGCTGTATGTTGAAGTTACGACCCTGAGAAGTTGGTGTACCAACTAACTCTAACGGGGCCCAGCAAAATTTTGGCGTTTGATCTTCTAGGGTTAGGTTTTTGGATGTTTGGGGTTTTCCCTTGTTTATCAATAATAAAAAGGCTTGTGAGCCTCATTGTAACATAGTTCAGAGGCATGTAGCCGCCACATCTCTTCTTAGAGATAAGCTACCATTGCTCGAGCTAGTTTATTTCCATTTTGTAGTTAAACAATTTCAATATTTTGTTATCAATGAATTTAAGTTCAGTTTTCATTGTATCTCTGTGTTTCTCTTTAAATCTCTATTTAATTTCGTTCCTGCATAAATCTGGATCAATGCTCCCCCTGCATAGACACTAGTCCTTCTAGAAATATGCAATATAAGTATAGGGATTTTTGTAGCAAGTACATGGTTGTTCATATATGGCTGATATATACCTCTTCTCCAGTGACTCCAGGAATCTAAGTCTACATCAACATGAATTTGACATCCAATGACCCATACATGACTGAATTTGATAATATTTACAACATGGGTCGTTTCTTGACCAATGCACCAAATATTGGACAATGATAATACATATGCATAATGGCATCCATAACAAATAGAGTGCAATACATGATAGAACTTGACTATTCTCAATATTTCAGCATCAACATATGTGGGGTTCTCATCATAGAAAGAAATACCTTTTGCAATATGTCAAGCCATTAGCAAGTCATTAAAAACCAACCAACATCAACAATGAACTCTTTGAACCAAGATCATGACATAGTGCCAACAACATATATAAATGTAATCACAATGCAAATTCTTGAAAACATCTAAAATCTTCATAACCATGTATCAACATACCAACTAACAACAATAGAGACACCATCAACCCAAAATAACATGGCATATATATATATATATATATATATATATATATATATATATATATATATATATATATATAGATATATAGATATATAACCTTCTTATCAAGGAAGATGCAATAAGACTGATCAACAAAAATATGACCCCATCATAGATCAACACATTCTCATTCAATTCCAAACACCAAATAGTCATCATCAATAGTCTACAAAAAACCAATCATAATGCCCATAATAAATCTAATGCCAATAAAGAACCATTGGAAGCATAAGAGATGCTCCCCCTGAACCTGTGCCAATACTTCATCACCAATCCTGATCACAATAAATTTACCAGATGCAACATTAGTATCATAATTCATCAAAAGAATAACTATCAAAATAACACATGGAGTCATACGCAAGCACAACTCCCCCTGATATCATGCACTACTGATCCTATGGACCTGATTGTCATCAAGATATGAACTTCTGTAGTCTTTTTCAGAAATAAGTATGAGATATAATAGACCGCAGTGGGAACTATCTTCCCCTACTTTGAATCTGAAGAGGAGTATCTTGAATTCTTATTCCTGTGTGGATTTTTCTTTAGAACATACCATTTGTTTGCATTTTTTAATCCTTTTGCTATAAATTGTATAGTGTCTTCTTTTATAATTTTGCATCCAATCAATGTAAATACAATTACATGCCCTTTATCAGCTATTTGTCCTACACTTAGAATATTATGTTTTAGCCCTTCAACCAATAATACATTAGTCGCTTTTGTTTTATTAATATCAAGGTCAACATTACCTTTTCCTAGAACCTTTACAGGTGTATTATTTCCAAGAATAACCTTACCAATCTTGTTTTTCTTGAGAGAGATAAATTTGTTCTTATTTCCAAACATGTGATGAGAGCATCTACTATCTATGTACCATTTATATTCTTCTTCAAATGCTGACAAAGCATGGCCACACTTTGTTCCTCTTCCTTCTTCTTAATATGAGGAGTGTTGATGGATCCATCTCTTTCAAGTCTTTTGATAACAACTTTCTTATCTAATCACTTGCTTTGGAGGGAATCAACTAGTGGTCTGTATGAATTCATTGTCTTGTTCCCGCATTCTATTGCTACGTGTCCAAACTTATGACATGTATAACACCTTACATGACCAAAGAAGGGGGAAAGAGAATCATAATAGTTTTTCTTCATATTTATCTTATTGCAATCAATAAATTTTTGACCGAATACATTGCATGTAAAAAAAGAACCCTTAAAGAAAATTGAATACCTGGGAACTGATGGTCTTCCTGTGGAGAGACTATTTGCTTGAGATATGAACAACTTGCTTTTGCAATTGGTTGCAATGTGTCCAAAGTTATGACAGAAAAAACATTCAATATTATTTACTGAAGGAGAGAATGGATTGTTATTTCTATTATCAGGAGAAAATGATTTCCTTTGAAAATTCACTTTCCTTGATTGTTGGTTTGGTTGACCATGATTTTCAAAGTTTGCTTTGTTGACCTCAAAATTGCTTGCACAAGCTTGTGAGTTAGATTCTCCCTTAACAATTTCATGAAATCCAATCCCTGATTTGATGGATGGGGATCTTCGACTGTTAAGAATATTTTCCAATATCTTGGTACTATCATGAAATTTCAAATGCTTGTCCTTTCTACTAATTTACCTTTTAGAATGCTTACCTCAACTTCCAATTTTTGACACTGGTCTTCCCTTTCCTTATACTACTTCCTCATTCCTTCTTCAATTTTTCTGCCTTCTTGAAGTTTTGTTATTAATTCGATAATTTCTTATTTAAGCCCATTCTCTTCTTCTTCAAATACTTGAAGTAGCTCCTTAGTTCATTTTTTTACTTTTCGAGATCTGATCTTAGAGAGATGATTTCAACTTCAAGTCCTTCACAATATTGTTTCCTTTCTTTAAGTTGTTCAGTTACTGCTGAATTATTCTTTAATTCATCATAGTCCATGTTTTCATATTCCTACAACTTATTCTCAAGATTGTTAATCCTTTTCAAAGCAAAACCAACTTTTCTTCTAAGTTTAAATACCTCCTCTAAGATTTGTTCCTCTGAATCAATAAATCCATTTGATATAATAAATGTTGTTTCATGATCACTCTCATCTTATGATTGACCACAATTAATGTTTCAAAAACAATATTACTTGTCGGTTTACCTAATGAACAAACTTGCTTTCCTTTTCCTTAATGGATGGCCTGTAGATTATCCCATACCTCCTTTGTAGTTTCATAGAGTATATTTTATCTAGTACTGCATTAGGTACACTACAAAAGATTTCATTTAATTCTTGACTATTCTTTTGAAGTTATTGTCCCAATGATGGAGTTTTAGTATAACCATTACAAACTAAATGCCAAACGTCATATTTGAGGGACATTATCCTAGAATTCATATTTTTTTTCCAATCTTGATAATTAGCATCATCAAGTACAAGAATACCTTTATTATCCATAATTTCTAACTTGCGTTGTCCCACTGTGATTTGTCCTTGTCCTATGATTGTTGATATTTCCACAACATTTGATACATCACCATCACATCTTTCCTGACTTGACCTCTTCCTTTGTGTTTCCTTATTCTTGTACTTCCTTCCCATTATCCCTGATATACTCTCAAGCGGTTAAGCTTTATTGAAGAATCATGCTCTGATTCCAATTATTTGAGAATATTCAGTAGATTATGAGAAACATTAAACATAAGAACATGTAAACCATAGAATGCAAAACATCACACATCAACACACAGGGACACCAAATTTTTAGGTGGAAACCTAATGTGGGAGAAAACCACTGTTGTTGTTATCTTTGTCTTATTTCTTGTTATGAGGAAAATTTTTTACATCTTGTACTGGCGCAAAATATTACCAATACACAAGCTCCTACCTGCATGAGGCTACAACCTCCACAAATTCTCCATCTTTGACTGGAAGGAAGCTACTACTCCCTGACAAGTTTACCGACTCCTACCAGAAGGAAGCTCCTAGTCCCTCAACAAGTTTACCAACTGCCACCAGAAGGAAGCTCCTATTCCCTCACTGGAGGCTACAACCCTCAAGACCTCTATGGGCCAAGTTTCAAAATTTTCATATTGTATCCACTTGTCTCAATCAACCATTAAAACATGTAGGCCACATTTCATCAAATTTTAAAACTAGACCCATACCCAATAATATGCTTAAACCAAACATCAGTCAAGTTGAATAATTGAATACCGATATACCAATCACTGAATAACTAAATACCAATTACACCTCCACAACCATATCACTGATCAAACCAATATACCAATGTAAACCCTCTCAACAACACCATCAATACCAATTCAATCTCTTTCTTATCAACATCGATAACATCAAGCAAAATACCAAGTCAAATATTCAATGTCAAATTCGAAGTCGAACTCTAACACTGTCAAATAAATATCATGTTCATCAAAGCCTAACTAAACAACATTGTCAAATTCTTAGCCACATACTCAATTCAAAAACAAATCTCATCTATTAACACACTCAACATGACATCATCAATCATCCATCACATTCATTATATCAAGGAAACCTGTAATAAACCCTTTCATATGCCAAGCCAGGCCAATATTCTGTTGAAAATAATATTGAGAGGGGGGGGTGGATCAGTATTATCAAATTCTTTTTCAATTTATACAAAGATTTGCAAATCTGACTAATGAAACTTGCGTATACTTCCCAGACTTATAATTTAATTTGTTCTTCAGATGTTGATCATTAATATGTGTGTCAGAATCATATAACAGTAAGCAGGAATAGAAAAGTAGAGCAGATAGTCACACAAAAGAACACAAGATATAAGGTGGAAACCCAATGTGGGTGAAAACCACCTGCTGCAATATGTCTCTATCTTCTTTCAATTAGAAACTTCTTTTTACAATGATTCTGTACTGGTGTAGTCTTATACCAGTACGTAGGCTTCAACCTGCAGAAGGCTACAACCTTCTCTCGTTCTCCAGACTCTTCTGGAAGGGAGCTACAACCCCCTTAGCTCTTGTACTAGCTAAGGTACTAGTATGTAGGTGCTGACCTACAAAAGACTTCTCTTTTCTTCCAGGGACCACGTTTCACAAATTTTCAGACTGTATCCATGAATATCTTTCAAACATCAAATAGATCTGCAATCAGCCAACTTCCTTGTACAAATACTGAATCAATAACTTCTCAGAACACAGTACTAGTAACCAGACACCAATTCAGAACCCTGAACACTGCAGTAATAGACAAAAGCAGCTAAAACATATTTCAAGAAAAGTCCGCAACTTCACCACTTAGAAACCTGCGTACATACGCAGTATTCACTTCCTTAACCTGCGGGTATCCGCGCCTGCGCTGTGTCGAGCCTGCGGGTATCCACGCCTGCGCTGTGTCGAGCCTGCGGGTATCCGCGCCTGCGCTGTGTCAAACCTGCGGGTATCCGCGCCTGCGCTGTGTCGAGCCTACGGGTATCCGTGCCTGTGCTATGTCAAACCTGCGGGTATAGATAATTTATCAGACTTCAATTATACCCCAGATTATCAGATTTACAGATCTGATCATGCGCCAAAGAGATCTCGACCCATCAGTAGATTCGTCTTGTAATGCTCAAGTTTCTCCTTGATTCAGGTCCAACTATAACTCACCAACCAATCACCAGAATTTTAGATCTTTCTCTTCTCAAGATATTCAACACATCAGTCACACCCAACCAAATGATCTCCTTTCCTTTTTATAGCCTAGGCCTTACTCAAACCACAGACCAAAACCATAGAGATCTAATACTAGGGACCCAATACCTGGGCTCAATACTTTAGATGCAAAACCACGGACCAAAACCATAGGTTCAAAAATGTCGGACTAAATACCATGGACCAACCATAAGATTTCCCACGTGCGATTTTCTCTGCATGAAAGTGCGTGTACTTTACGTATGAACTTTTTGTTCGGTGCACCTGCATATATGTCCGCACCTTTTGTTCAGCGCACCTGCGTATGTCCGCGACTTTCTGAATAGGAACCTGCGAGTATCTCATTTTTTACTATTTTGAGAGCCTGAACTTGTGATCTGCTATTTGAATGAGTTGCCATCAAGGACAACACTTATGTCATCGAGCCAAACCTGTGTCATAATGCCAACATATTCATCTTATGCTCATTAAGCCATTTAGTTCACATGTCAATATGTAATATCACTGTCAAGCCTTGTTATAGATCCATTTGGGCGCATCACTCCCATCATCCAGACCAGTGTTTTAGGGCTCATCAAACCCTAATTTCAGTTTCTACATGCCCTAAACAAGTCACCCTTTTGAATGCCTCCTTCCCAGACATTTTCATCATTTGAAGACATCCTGAAATGACCTCTAAAGGGACCAGCACAAGTAGGCCCATGTAAGGGTGTGCTGTAGAGCAGTTGAGTCCATGCCAGGGTGCTCTGCAGAGCACTTAGGCCCTCTTTCACTTGCGATGGGCAAGATTGAGTGAAATTCACATAGGGTTTGGGGAATATTCTTATCTCTTGGATTCATCTAGAGGTTTCTCACTTATCAACTCCTATGAGCTCGAAAATGGATGAGGAATGAGTTACAATGCATCCTATCCTCTCATACCTTCCTCCATGGAACTAATTCTAAGTATGGAAGGCCACTCAATACCCCCATTTATGACATAACCTTCTTCATTCCCCTATAAATTGAAAAATCATCTAAGTGATCAGGGGCTAGACTATGTTGAATTGTAAGGAGATAATGTTGCTATGAGAATTGAATTTGAGAGAAGTATTGTTATGCTACAAGTTTGTCATGCTTTTGATGTGATGTGGATGGGATCAAAGCTGGAGGAGTGACTTCGAATCAGAATTGATGGTCGTAATTCCTTCTTCTATTCAATAAAGTATTTGAACCTTTTTCCCATTTGCTTATCTTGTTATATGATGCTTATATGTGTGGATGTATCTAATTCCATTTACTTGTATTCAATATAGCTTTTGCTTTGATCAGTTCTTTGTTTTCTTTTGATGTTTACAGGTACTTCTCAAGCATGTTAAGCACGGGAAGGAGCGACAAGATCGATACAAAGGAGACAAGAGGAAAGCGGAACTACAAGTAGGTATTCTCATCTTCTTTGTCTTAATATCTATTGCTTATAAGAAGAGGCTAAAGTGCTTTAAAATGTTGTTCTAGATATGACTACTTATTTAGGGAATTAGTATTTATCCGCAGATACCAAATTCTCCAAAAAAAATTGACGACCATGCTGGGGAGATCATCCTTCCTAGTAGCTTATCCACCTCCTAGGACACTCTTGCAGACCCTACTTGTGTTCATTGATTGTATTTCAGCTCTTTTGCATTGAATTTTGGTCAAAACTGTGTCAAATTGCCTCTTGAAATGGCTTACTGTCACCAGCATAGGCTTGTGAGGGACACAGTGCGTTGCAGAGCACCCTTGGCTTAGGGATAGTGCTCTGAAGCGCACTATCTCCCATTCAGGGCTGCGCTGATCCTCCTAGGGTCAGTTTCCCACCTTTGGATTGAGTTTTTGCCAAATTTCCTTTGTTTGATTGCTTGCTGATTGATCAATGAATGTCATGTCTCAGAAAACAAGTTTTTATCTCCTTTGCTAGCCCTACTTTGACTTGGTTGATTAATGTTTCTTAAATGTTTTCTTTGTCATTATCGATCCATAGTCAAAGTTAGATTATAGTCGATTAATCTTTGTTCGAAAGAAAGTGTCGTAAAAGTCTTCTTTTCCTTCGAAACAGAACTATCGTAAAGTCTTCATTCTTGTTAAAGATTGATTGATTGTATGTGCATTAGTTTCCTTTTGTTCATATTCACATTAAGGAAATCGAAAAGAAATACATGCATTTTGCATTGAAAAAGTTTGTGTGTGCTCATAGGAATAGTTTAGGGAAATTGCATTAGATTGTGCTCTTTGCTCTTTGATCGAAAGAAATCTGATTGCTCTATCCCTATTAGCTAAGATTTTCATTGTTAAATTGAATGGAAAGAATGCTTATCATAATAGTTGCATTCCTAGGAATTTCAGAATACATCACGTGGTGAACTTGAAAGGAAAATTCCTAAGCAAGATCAACTTAAAATTAACATCAATTTACCTAATGGAGCATTGTCACCTAACGAAAAACATTTAGTGGTTCTAGGCTAGAGACGTGTTCCGATGTCATAAAACAAAGCAGCTGTTGCTAACTTGTCTGCAATACATCCTGAGTGTGATACCTCATTCCACGTATGTGAGTATATTGTAGCTCGTCCACGTACCTTCGGGTATATAGGGCAATTTTACATTACGTAAAGTATATGGGAATGCTCTCACTGTGCGGTTTTTTACCGAGTCGACCACCTTGTACACTGTGATACACCGAACACAACATTCGGGGACATTGCCTGCCCGTACTTCTTGGTTCACCAGGAGGTATTCTGCAGTTCATAGTTGCTTGGTAAACCTTTTGCCTAGCTTACCCCTTTTTGTTTATTTCTTTTTTTTGTAATAAAATTAATCAGCAATCATGGAGGAACATCAACCCTTACCCCGTCGTTCGCAGAGAGTAGTGAGTAAACCGCCTTTGTCGCTCGAAGCTACACCTATTCGGTCAAAGCAGTCTCACTTAACTGAGTCAAGTACATCAAGAACTCCTGGTTCTTCATCTGAATTACCAAAATCATCCATTTCGGTAAGTACTGAGACTCCAATTACTCCAACTATTTCTGGTACATCCATTACTGAAGAAGAAGTTTCACAATTACCTGAGGACACTATAACTGATACTAGTGAAATAGTAACCGAAGTTGTTCAACAACAAGTTGATCCTCAACTTGAAATTTCTCAACAAGAAATTACTTTTGAACTTGAATCAGTTCAACCAGAAGTTAATCCAGAACCTATCATAGTTCAAACATAAGTTACTTCTGAACCTGAAGTTGTTCAGGAACCTCTCCCTGAAACTGTTGTTCTTTTACCAGAACATCTGGACTTTGAATTTGAACATTTAGAAGTTGTTACTTTACCGGAAGACAATCAACCGGTTAACCCTTAGACATCAGTAACTACTGAAACTTCCACTTTACCAACACCAGAAGTCTATTACGGACCTGATGGTGAAGTTCTTCCACTTGGCTTAATTGTTGTTGAGGAAGAATTTGAAGAAGATACTACAGCTGGAACCCCATTACATTTTGGAACCGGGCTTTATTTGTACCCTTATACTCCTCATTTTACTGCTCCTTTTGTGATCCAGATCTTGGGAGGAGGCCGCCAAGATCTAAAAGATTGAAATGGAGCTTGGGGGGAGAGACCCCCAAGATCTAAAAACTTGCATTTCCAGAATAAAAATAGGAGAATGCCCAATAAAAAAAACCACAAAGAAACTTTTATTTAAAATAGTAATGAAAATAAACCAGCTAGGGCGATGGTAGCTTATCTCTGAGAAGAGATGTGGTCGCTACATGCCTCTGAACTGTAAAGGCTACATTGTGGCAGACAATCTGTCATTTTACAAAATGTGACTTGTTACTTATAGTATTTTTCAGTTACAATACCACGGGTCAATTCCATGGGTGAATGAATACCATGGGTGGATTTTACAATACCACGGGTGGATGCCATTTACAATACCATGGGCAAATTCCATGGGTCGATGAATAATATGGGTGGATGAGTACCATGGGTGGATTTTACAATACCACGGCGGATTCCATTTACAGTACCATGGGTAAATTCCATGGGTCGATGAATAATATGGGTGGATGAGTACCATGGGTTGATGCCATTTTCCATTCAGAAAATGGCTCTGATACCACTGATCCGGATCTTGGGAGGAGGCCGCCAAGATCTAAAAGATTAAAATGGAGCTTGGGGAGAGAGACCCCCAAGATCTAAAAACTTGCATTGCCAAAATAAAAATAGGAGAATGCCCAATAAAAAAAACCACAAAGAAACTTTTATTTAAAATAGTAATGAAAATAAACCAGCTAGGGCGATGGTAGCTTATCTCTGAGAAGAGATGTGGTCGCTACATGCCTCTGAACTGTAAAGGCTACATTGTGGCGGAAAATCTGTCATTTTACAAAATGTGACTTGTTACTTATAGTATTTTTCAGTTACAATACCACGGGTCAATTCCTTGGGTGAATGAATACCATGGGTGGATTTTACAATACCACGGGCGGATGCCATTTACAATACCATGGGTAAATTCCATGGGTCGATGAATAATATGGGTGGATGAGTACCATGGGTGGATTTTACAATAGCACGGGCGGATTCCATTTACAGTACCATGGGTAAATTCCATGGGTCGATGAATAATATGGGTGGATGAGTACCATGGGTTGATGCCATTTTCCATTCGGATCATTTTGATCCTGCTTCTTTTCAAGTACCTGTTGATTCTTTAGGACATCTATTAGGTTAGTTAACTATGGCTGAACAACCGTCAACATCCCAGACTGTATCATTTGATGCAGTTGCGGCAGAATCTTCTGTCGCAACCTCTTCGATGTTTTCTACTACTCCCGAGTCACACCTTTATGGTGAATCGTCTATCCCGATTGGTTACCAATCTTTATCTGGAACCCACTCAGGGGTTGCTTCTACACCATGGTCATCACCCATGTCCTCAACCAGAATTTTACCTGGTTCTTCATTTATGGGAACTCAACAATTTGATCCTGCATATCAATATCAAACTGGGCAATCTAGTCAACAATGACCTATGTATCCATTACATACTGGATTGCCACCATATGGAGAGAAATATGCTTATTCACCTTATCCTCCATATCCTGGAGGACCATCATATGGTAGTATCCCATCGTATTCAGGTCAGTTTGGAATGCGAGTCTGTCAATGGCAACCAACAATGCCAGTTCAACCAAGGCTTGTGTATCCAACACAACCAATGCAAACTGTGTCAGCTATTCCTACTACACCTATTGTTACCATTGTACCACAGTCACAAGTTCAAATAGTTGTATTTCAACCTATACAAGCTAGTCCTTCTACCTCGCAACCACAAGTTTCGGGTCAAGAGGCCCAAGTTTCTCAGGCTGTTATACAACAACCGCTTGTGTTTGGGGTCCAACAACCATAGTTTAATGTACCTTTATCTGAAGTGACTCGAGCTTACACTGGTATAGTTTATTCACAACCTGGTCAACCTTACATTGTTGGGCAACAACAACCATTAAATCAACAACAGTTGTACCAACAACAACAACAGTTGATTCAACAACCATGGCAGCCCCAATATCAACAGCCTCAATTCCAGCAATTCCAACCCCAATTTGGACCTGCCCAACAAGCTCAACCTGGGTTTGGACAATATCAAGCTTACCAAGGTCCTGGTCAACAAGGCTTTGCTGGTTATGGACAACCACAAATTCAACCTGGTTATCAACAACCACCTTATACCATATTTGTTCAACAACCACCTTATCAAGGTTACCAAATACAAATGCCCTATGTTGGTATGCAAAGACCTATTGCTCAGGAAATTCCATCATATCCTGGGTATGCTCAACCTGACTTGAATCGACAGTTACCGTTTGTAGCAACTTTTGAATTACTAGATTTAAACCGACTCATCCAATCTTATATGCACCTTGGCGGCTGGTGATTCCGCATAAGTTACCTTTTGACATTCCGAAATTCAATGGAAATCCTGGAGAAGACCCATCAAATCATGTCATGGCTTTTCATTTGTGGTGTTCATTAAACTCCTTAAATGATGACTCAGTTAGACTTCGTCTTTTCCAAAGAATGCTTACTGGTCCGACTGCGAAGTGGTACATTGAGTTACCATGAGCTTCTTTCGACAACTTTACAACTCTAGCCACCATATTTTTGACCCACTTCCAGTTAACTATCAGATATAAGACTGGAACGAAACTCCTAACCAACTTTAAACAGACTACTGCTACTCATATATCAGATCATATTCATGAGTGGCGGTGTCATCGTCGAATGGTTAAGACTTATGTTCCTGATCAACTTTTGGCTAAGTGGTTTATAAAATCCTTGCTGCCATCAATCACCGAGGATGTGGTGAAAGGTGGAGTTGTCACAGAAGAGCAAGTAATTGCTCGTACCCAATATTTGGATTTGATTTATACACAATCCAACACGCTCTACGACAAGATTCTGAATGCACCCCAACCAAATTTCATTGTTCCTCCTCCTCCATAATCGAGTAAGGACTCTCATGCCGGCGATGGTGTGATTGGTTCTTCGAGCATGCAAACGGCAGGTAGACCATCTGGTCAAACACTTTCCATTTCCAATCAAACTTCCAATGCATCAAAAAACACTCTTGCTTCCGAAGTCAATGCCGTGTCATCTGAAAAAGGCAAGAATCAAAAGCAACCAGGAGGCAAGAAGAAGGGGAAAAACAAGAAGAAAAAAGATAATCCCCCTCAAGAGAAATCATCTGATTCCTCTACTTCGGCAAGGAAACCTCGTTATCCATGTCTAATATGTAATGACGAGCATTTTACAAGAGATTGTCCACACCGCTCACAAGTCTCTAAGATTTTAAAAAATTCTAACACATCTACAGTGTTGAATGATCCGTTTCCAAACCCGAAGACACATTTGGTTGGGATGGACCATGCTTCCACATCCCAAGTACTTATGCTATCTGTTGCAAAGCCTAAAAACGAAGTTTTGGTGTCGACATGAAATAAAGATTATGGAAATCCACCGTCATCGTCGAATAATCAGGCCACTGATCAACCTAATCCTTTGAATTCGAATTCATCTGAAAATATTCCACCACCTATTGCACCAGAATTGACAATAAAACCATCGAAGGGAGTTGTTGCATAAATTGACATTTAACCCTCGAGCTTGAGCAGCTCAGAACCATAACATAGTAGAAGACCTTGGTCAATCACCTTCTGCTATGTTGATGATCGAGGTGTTAAAAAATTGTCCCTCCCAGAACAGGCTTTATTGTCAGCAATTGGTGGAATAGACCCTACAGATTCCAATCTTGTGGTTTTTAACCATGCAAGATATACACCACAGTTATCGACACAATTAGATTTCTTAATTCAAGTAAAATCTCTCAATAAAAATGTTCACCAAACTATTATTGACGAGGGGGCATCTAATTGCATTATGTCAATGAGATGTTGGAAAACACTTGGTTCATCGTCGTTGTCACGATCACCAAAAATGTTAAAATATTTCAACGGACGCACATATACGCCTTGTGGGATTTTGAGTAACTTGCAAATTGAGCTAGGGGAAAAACAGTTACTGTTGAAGTTGAGGTAGTTGATGGACCTCTCGACTACAACATTTTACTGGGAAGGCCATGGGTATATGCTATGGCTGCCATGGTTTCCATGTACTTTTGTACGATTGCATTCCCTCATAAAGGTGGAATCACAGTTATTGATCAGCTTGCCTTCTTTGCATCTAGTTCTCAGGCTACTGGAAGCATTCCGTTGGTACACAAACCCCCATTGTCACTTCAAAGTGTTGGTGTAGGTCTCTTTTACACTACCGCCACCATCTGATTTAGCGAAAGTGGCAAGAGTAGAGACTTGCAACATGATTTCCTCTACGTCATCTGATTTAAGGAGGATTACCAACAATTATGAAGTTGACAGTAATACTAAAGTTATGCCGCTAATCCCCATTGAGATTTCATAGCAATCAATTTTTATGGCTTGTGCGGCAAACCCAAATCCACTTTCACCAATTGTATGGGTAGACCGTTCATTAGAATATGGTACTTCTTTGGATCCTTTTTCATGTATATTTTCTACGGATGAAGGAATCGTCCAATCAATGATGATAGGAGAAGAACCTTGGGAAGATTATCATCATCATTCCCATCTTCCAGATGACATTGAATATTATTCAAATGAACTTAACCACCCTTCAGTTGTTGATTTCCTTTCGAATTCTGTTTTCATAGATACAGTAGATTCCGAGCAAAACTTGTCAAATATTGAAGAAACAATTTCTATTAATATTTCGACCAAACCTAATGTTGTAGAAAACATTCATGTCGGAAAATATTGTTCTCCATTAGAACTTGATAATTACCATACTCTCTTTCATGAATTTCGAGATATATTTGCATGGTCATACGAGGAGATGCCAGGTATAGACTCTAGTATTGTTGAACATGAAATCAAAATGTATCCTGATGTCAAACTAGTACGACAACGGCTTCGACCTGTTCATCCAAAGAAAGCCATTTCCATTAAAGCAAAAGTTGAAAAGCTTTTGCGTGCTGGCTTCATTTACCCTGTACCTCTTACTGATTGGGTTTCTAAAATTGTTCTTGTCATGAAAAAACAAGGGACAATTCGAGTGTGCGTCGATACAATTATCCTACTCCTTTTATTGACCAGATAATTGATGAATGTGCCAGATGTGAAATCTTCTCATTTATGGATGGTTTTTCCAGTTACAATCAAATCAATATCTGCCCACAGGACCAATCTAAAACAACTTTTAGTTGTCCCTGGGGCACATTCACGTATAGGAAACTCCCTTTCGGTTTGAAGAATGCAAGGCCACATTTCAGAGGGCAATGAAATATGCCTTCCATGACATCAAGCACATTGTTCAACCTTACCTTGACGATTTACCTGCTCATTCACGAAAGCGGACTGATCACCCGCAACATTTGAGAGCAATATTTTTACGGTACCGACACTACAAGATACGACTCAATCCGCACAAATGTGTGTTTTGTGTTGGTTCTGGTCAATTGCTTGGATTTTTAGTGTCTAGAGAAGGAATTCGACTCGATCCATTAAAGGTTCAGGCAATTCTTGATTTGCCTCCACCTTCAAATCTTTTACAGTTACAGAGACACCAAGGGAAGGATAATTTTCTGAGGAGGTTCATTCCCAATTACGCTGAAATTGCTAAAGGTTTTACACGTATTTTGAAAAGGGGGTACCCTTCCATTGGGATCAGGTTGCGCAAGCTTCCTTTGATGCTCTTAAAGATACCTTGATTAGAGTGTCATTAATATATTCCCCGAATTATCAAAATGACTATTACCTGTATCTCGCCATTGCAGATACAACCATTGGCATGGTGTTAGTCCAAGAGGAAGATGGGATTGAACATCTGATATATTATTTGAGCTGCAATCTCAATGATACAGAAAGTAAGTATTCTTATGTCGAAAAGTTAGCTTTGGAAGCTGTGCAAGCTATTCAAAGATTTCGCCACTACATCCTACTTCGGAAGACCACTGTCATTTCAGATTGCAACCCTATGACATATATTTTGTCACGTCAATTTATGGGGGGAAAATACTCAAAATGGATAGTAATTTTGCAGGAGTTTGATCTAGAATTCATCAAGTCCAAATCAAAGAAATCTCTAGTTTTTGCCAAGCTACTTTGTGACCTTCCCTCGACCTCCATTGATTCAACATCTGAACCATTGATTTTGGATGAGTCTCTATTCCTGATATCGTCATCTGACCCGTGGTATGGAGATATACTGATCTATCTCCAGACCCAAACTTTCCGGCCTGATACCTCTCGCTCGCAACAATGATGTATCCGATACCAAGCCAAAGATTATTTGATCATTGGCGACACTCTTTACCATCGTGGTATCGATACAGTTTTACGGAGGTGCCTCACACATGAGGAAGCCGAGAAAGCATTGAATGATTTCCATTCAGGTGCTTGTGGTGGACACTTATTTGGTTATGCTACCACGTAGAGAATTCTCCGTGTCGGTTACTTCTGGCCTAGTATATTCAAAGATTGCATAATTTCCGTCAGAAGCTGTCATGCATGCCAGATCTATGATTGTAAAGTTAGATTGCCACTTGCACCATTGCATCCAGTCGTTGTTGTTGGACCATTCGCCAAATGGGGCATTGACTTCATGACATAAAACTCCACCTTGGGGGGGGGGGGGGGGGGGGAAATGGGTATATTATAGTCACCGTTGACTATTTTACCAAATGGGCCGAGGCGATGCCAACATTAAACAACAATGGCGAAACAACTGCTCTTTTCTTTTTCAACCACGTGGTTGCCCGGTTTGGTGTACCACAGGCCATAGTTACAGATCATGGGTCGCATTTTCGCAATCACATGATGGCTGAGTTGACTGCTAAGTTAGGATTGTCACATGATAGTTCTACCCCTTATTATCTGCAAGAAAATGGACAAGTTGAGGCCATCAACAAAGTCCTGAAGCGAATGTTGCAAAGAATGATATGGGTTCATAAACAAAACTGGCATTTAATCCTGTACTTTGCCTTGTGAGCATATCGAACCTTGGTGAGAAATGCAACTGGATTCACACCCTTTTAGTTGGTGTACGGTTTGGAAGCAATCTTACTGATACAATGTGAAATTTCATCTCTCAAACTCACGATTGACCTGTTACCCAACACTTCTGAAGAAGAAGCGTATTTCTTGGAACTTATCCATCTGGATGAAACCCATTGTGATGCCACATTGGCTAACGAAGCGCATAAGAAACGAATCAAGGCACAATATTATAAAATGTCAAGCCTCATATCTTCTTGAAAGGAGACCTGGATGGGTCCTTATATTGTCAAGCGTGTTTTGGAAAAAGGTACCTACAAGTTAGTAGACTATGATGGGATTCCATTGTCGCAGCCCCAAAATGGTTGTACCTCAAATGTTACTATGCTTAATTGAGTGTAATAAAACTCACTATATATATGCTTTCATTGCATGTGTGTGTGTGTTTTAGAGTTTTTTATCTGGTTAGTAATCCTCTTTGCATTTGTTTTAGATGTCAGAATCTTCGAAACCATTTGTTGGTTACGCCGATGGTGCTAGTCGTAGTATGCAGAACCTATCCTCTGCAACATGGGCTATTTTCGCTCCAAGTGGCGAGTTAGTGAGCTTTCAAGGGATTTGTATCGGTCGATCGACGAACAATATCACTGGGTATAGCGCGTTGATCAAACTTCTCTCTTATGCCATTTCAATTGGCATTCTCGAAACATCATTAGGCTAGATTCAAAACTCGCCGTACTAGAACTTACAAGTGTCTATACCGTCCAAAACCCAACAATTCTTCGTATGTTCCTTAGAGTTCGTATTTTGGAAAGGCATTTTGAATACATTCAATATCAACATATTTCCAGAAATTTTAACACATTAACTGATTCTCTAGCAAATTATGTGTTAAATAGACATTTGCGACACATGTAAAAGTAACATTTTCAATTCACATCATTAGTTGAATAGGATTGCACATAACCATAGAAAACTATGAAAGTAAAATAGATAGATGTTTTAAAAGTTTTTTACAAAATTTGTGTCCAAGACAAGTTTGGTCATCTGACCCAAAAACTCAAAATGCATGCAAAAATATCCTAAGTAGACCTAGTGATGCTCATGATAACAGGTCACAGCCTGTGCTATCATGCGCAAAAGCCTCATCCAACGGCTAGGAACACCAATAGTGTGGCGCTGCAGCCTCATAGGTAACTCCTCGATCCGGACATCCGAAATACCAAGGGTTAATCCCTCTATGTGATCCTGCAACTTTGCCAAGGTCTCAACCAAATCCAAGTCCTGGAGGACCACTCTCCCAATGTTTCTCTGCACTGGCCCACCTGCACCCTGTTGGTGTCCCACAGGTCGAACAATACCCACATCTGCATGCATGAGAATGATTTTAGTTTAGTCTTGGAAACATTAAAAACACAAAAACATGTAGAAACTTGAAAAATCAAAAACACTTTGGTTAAACAATTTACCTATAGCACCCCATTGTGCTCCAACTGGTAGAATCAAGTCTGGATCTCCACAGAAATCCATCCCTGAGTATGGATGCTCCTCGATGACAAGGTGTTGTCAATCGAGCCAACTGAAGAATGTAGTGGAAAAAATGATTATTGACTGACCCGCATGTCGAGCCATCAATTCGACCCACCTCTGCATACGTGGATCTCTAGGACCAGCTACACCCAGTGATACATGTTGCGGTTGCATCAATGGGATTCTCTCTAAGGTAAAATCGATTAAGATCGAACCATAGCAGAAATTCTTCGTCTTACCACTTTTTACCTTGGTCAGTTGTTCTTTCAATGAAGAAAGCACGACCTCACACCAGTTGAATAATTTTGGCTCTAGACACTAAAGTGAATACTGCATATATGATTTGTTTGCGAGATGAAGTGTCACATTGCCAGCTAACTTTGCAATTGTCAAGAGGATCATTCTCAAAGGCAAATCACCTACATCCTTGATGTTTATTTTCCCTTCCTTGCTAGGCTGTGTACTTGGCCGACAAAACTATCGAATGTAATCCCTCACTGATTCACCTCCACGTGCAAATCTAGAAAGTGAGATGGGGGCACCTCACCTCGATAGTTCTATAAGAAAGTAAATATCATCAATGGTAATAGGGACCATTTTGTCCCTTATGTGAAAAGTTTGATTTTTCGGATCCCATGCATGAACAAGGAACTGCAATAGTTCTATTTGTTTCCTCATTCCGGACAATCTGAAGTATTTGAGTAACCCACAGTTTTTGAGGGCCTCGACTGTACCCGGATTGTTTAGGGAAACCATGTCTTGTTCTTCATGCTCTCTTTCTCACCATGTAATTGACATTCTGATCTGATGAAAGCCTAAAATCCAATCATAAGCTTAGTTAGGATCCTTTCCATGCAAAAAATAGGACAAATTTTGGAGCAAACAGCTAAATCTAGTTTAGGAAACTCGCCCAGCGCAGCCCAGGCATAGAGACAATGCGATGAAGAGCAGGAAACCTTCTATCAGGGTTCTCTTCAGCGCAATTTTCGATGTGAAAGCCTGCGCTGATCCCAAGGTGAAAAACCAAACCCTAGAGGCCCCAAACAACCCTAAAACTTGCATGAAACAATAAAAGAATGACCTGAAAAGAAAGATGAGGGGTAGATCTCCTACCTGGTCCAGACGGCACGATAAATGGTCCATAGAATCTCTCACAATCAACTGATGAAGTTCGAGGTAAAAAACTAGCCTAGAGCACAAAAGTGAATGGTAAGTATCAAATGGTAAAACTTTCATGCTAAAAACTTGTTTTATGTTTATTTCATGTTCATTAATCGAGTAAACATTAGTATTTTCCTATTTTTACCTATGAAACAAGTATTTTTAATCCATTTGGTGATGTTTTGAGCAGGTTTTGCAGCTGACTTATAGAATTTGACGTGCTTGATTGTAAATTGTACCTTTGACCACAGAGCATACTTTTATCTATTTTTCAAGCTCTGTTAAATAACGAAAAAGGAACCCCCTTGGAGTCCTCTTTAAACTCTCTAAACATGAAAATATTGTCGAGCGCTTATCCTTTTCAGCTCGTTAACGGATTGGAAACGACATCTACTCAGTATAAGTTTAACCCTTTTTCGGGCTGAGATAGATTAACTACGAAAAAGGAATACGTTGACCGAACATGGTCAATAGGTTCTCTCTCGTATTGTTTTATGCTTTTTTAGGCTTGAGAGACAAATCAACGAAAAATAACTTGTGGAGTTTTCTTTTTGTCCCTTTTCAAACTCTCTAAACATGAAAAGGACCGAGTTATCTTTATCGTTAAACTCGTTAAAACATCAAATAGTGACAAACTTGTCCATCTAGACAAGACCGAGTTTCACCTTCGCTAGACTCGTTAAAACATCACATAGCGATGGATTCACCCGAAGGGTGGAATTATACAACAAGCATATGTTATCCTCCTCAAGCTTGATAAAAAATAAAGAGGTACTGGTCAACAATGACTGGGGAAAATGGGAAAAAGGGGAAAACCACTTTATGGTAGCAGGTCGCTCTTGAACATGACACTTTCACTTCATCACCGTGACTACTTGGGTTGGGTTATCAGCTTGATGGTTATCATACCGTTGGTCTATCATACCATCCATCACTTTGTTTTGGGTCAATGTTACCAATTCATTTCAGTGTTGCCGACATGTTCAAGAGAAGTCATCCAGTTTAAATTCATCCTTTGCAATACCATAAACCTTCATTTTCATGACCGCCATTCCTGAACCTTGTGTCGTCAGTCAAATTCCATCTCCAAAATCATTACACTCGTTTCGTGTCGTTGATGTGGGATACATCAAGGCCCTCCTACAACAAGTTGCTTCTTGTCAACATCAACTCATTATCCAAGAAGTTGACTTAGAAACACCCTTCCAGTACCTTGAGGCTTGCATACATCAATGGCAAGTTTCTTGCTTCCAGCGATAGGTTGACATCACTGGCCTTCGACCGAAAGACTTTGTATGGTGTTCGACATCAAAACATCCATTCACACCATGCAGAATGTACTACAGTACCTTGAGGATCATTATCATTATCGGTGATTTCTCTCACGTATGTTAACGACTTACATCATTGGCTGGTAATCAGACGGTGTCTTCCCATGTTCGACTTCAGATCACATATTCACATGGTTAGACTCGTACTTAAGCGAAAGATTTAACGAGATAGATGACCCCAGATCTAGTTTCATCCATTCGGGCTGCGATTTCAAGAGTACTAAATCATATATACAATGACTTTACATTGATGGTCATTCCGATCATGGGTCTATATCTGTAGATGACTGTCTGTGTACATGTAATGAAAGTTTATATGCTGAGCATGGGTATGCCTTCCCTCAGCAATTCATGAAAAAATAAAAAATCATGATATATGTATTGTAATTGATGCAGGTCACCTTCCACTTCGAAACCTCCTCATCACATCGTAAAGCATTTCATTCGACATTAACATTTTTTCGACTTCATGCTTTAGGGGGAAGCTATTACAAATCCATTTGGGCACATCACTCCCATCATCCAGATCAATGTTTTAGGGCTCATCAAACCCTAATTTCAGTTGCTACATGCCCTAAACAAGTCACCCTTTTGAATGCCTCCTTCCTAGACAGTTTCATGACTTGAAGACATCTTGAAATGACCTCTAAAGGGACCAGCGTAGGTAGGCCCATGTAAGGGTGCGCTGTAGAGTAGTTGAGTCCATGCCAGGGTGCTCTACAGAGCACTTAGGCCCTCTTTCACCTGCATTGGGTGAGATTGAGCGAAATTCACATAGGGTTTGGGGAATATTCTTATCTCTTGGAGTCATCTAGAAGTTTCCCTCACTTATCAACTCCTATGAGCTCGAAAATGGATGAGGAATGAGTTAAGATGCATCCTATCCTCTCATCCCTTCCTCCATGTAACTAATTGTAAGTATGGAAGGCCATTCAATAACCCCATTTATGACATAACCTCCTTCATCCTTCTACAAATTGAACACTCATCTAAGTGATCAAGGGTTGGACTATGTTGAATTGTAAGGAGATAGTGTTGCTATGAGAATTGAATTTGAGACAAGTATTGTTATGCTACAAGTTTGTCAGGTTTTTGATGTGATGTGGATGGGACCAAAGCTAGAGGAGTGACTTCGAATCAGACTTGATGGTTGTAATTCCTTCTTCTATTCAATAAAGTATTTGAACCTTTTTCTCATGTGCTTATCTTGTTATATGATGCTTATATGTGTGAATGTATCTGATTCCATTTACTTGTATTCAATATATTTTTTGCTTTGATCAATTCTTTGTCTTCTGTTGATGTTTATAGGTACTTCTCAAGCGTGTTAAGTACGAGAAGGAGCGACATGATCGATACAAAGGAAACAAGAGGAAAGCAGAACTACAAGTAGGTCTTCTCATCTTCTTTGTCTTATCTATTGCTTATAGGAAGAGGCTAAAGTGCTTTAAACTATTGTTCTAGATATGGCTACTTATCTAGGGAATTAGTATTTATCCGTAGATACCAAATTCTCCAAAACAAGCCTTTGCATAATAACAATAGCAGTAAGCTCATCAAATTCCTTCTACTAGATCAAATCACCATGAGAACAAGCAACAATATATATATCAAGTTCATAAATGATCTATATCCCAACAAATCATAACACTTCTATCACTGCAACATAGACCATTCAACTATCAAAAATACCAAATTAACCTCTTTGTTCATCAATCATTAACATACCCATCAAGCAATAAAAACACCTCTCAATAAAGGCACAACAAGATCCCTTATGAAGTTGTTCTCTATGATCATATGCAACAACAAATAGCAACAAGATTCTAATCAAATGAGCATCCAACTAGTAGCGATATAAAAGTTTGCCATATAATGCTCATGAATAAATAATCACAAGGAACTCTCTTACTCAATGCCAAGCCAAACTCTCGCTAATTAATGAAATATCAATGTTAATACTATAGACAACAGTCACATAGGCACAACACAAGTTCTATTCATGATCATGGATCTCTGCATCAAGGTATTGTAAACATACTACTCATCAAAAGGGTGACAATGTCACTGTGGCATACAAAGACAAGAAACACATTCAAAGTATCATCATTAATAACATTAGACTCATAAATATTTGTCACAACCATTGATCTCTGCCAAACACATTTCTTCAAATCATCATAGGAGCATAAAGTTTCATACAACTTTGTCCACTGTGAACAAAAATGAAATTTCTGAATGATATAAGCAAGAGTCACAATACTAAAGAAGTCTCCAGCATTCAATCTCTACAAGGTAAGAAGAAGACAAACTGAAACATTATAGGATATGTCCTTGAGCAATCAAAACATTAGGGAGAAATCAACACATGAAACTCTATTATTTTATCTTTGTCACACTGATCCCTACAAATTCTGATCTCAATTCATCATTCAAGATGCAAATGGCTTACTAGTCAACAAGACATACAACCAATCAATACAATCTCACTATCAAGGTTCAGAGGATCACTACAAACACCTATGCCAATCATAACACAAGTGACAAAAGCCTCTCCCAATGCCAAGATCTACATACGTAGCAAGTAGCAACTAGGAGCACTTCATATGAGCACACGTTTCTCTGTCATTTATGCCTGTAAAATGATGATCTCTGCAAACAAGTCAACCATTAACTTCACTGTTTTGTATATCAAGACTTATTGAACAACAAACAAGTAAATTACTTCTTTGTCTCTGCAAAACCCTTCACTGCAAAATGGTATTTAAATCCCGCAACACATAGTGATCTTTATACACAAACACATATTGTCAAAACATCTCACTGATATATGAATAACATTGATCTCTACAATCAATACAAATAGGGAAAATATAAACACATGATATAAAAGGATCCAGAGACAAATGCGCATTCTATTTCAAAAGGAAACAACTAACTCTTGTAAGAAAGACACCAACAAAAACTCTGTCATTTAAGCTCCATACACTGATTCAATGTTTTTCCATTAAACAATATATTGATCTCTACAATCACCAAGAAAAACAATTAGTAATCAGATCTATTATCTTTCCCTTCCTACATCAACTCCATACATTTAGATCTTTGAGATCTTAGTCTCCTCCATGCACTCTCATGCACTCCTTTTCAAGACAAATCACAAGAGAGAACTCATCGAATTCACTTTGGATGCTCTTACTCGCTCCTTTTATAGCCTTTTTATCTCATCAATACCAAAGGGAAAAATAATGGTTTTAACTGTTGGTAATATTGACCATGTCAATACAACCCCACGCACAAATTCCATGGGTGAAACCTTGGTTTCGATCGTGGGTTTTTATTTTCATCACCTATAGGCATGGTCACAAGGACGATATTTTGATTCCATGGCTATAGCCACTCTGTTTATACGGGCTTCCTAGTGGTTGATACCCTAAAGCCGCACTATTGAGGTCTACCTCCTAGTGATTGTGGCTTAAATTAGGCCAAATTCTTCTCTTCTCAATCCAAAACTTTGGGACATACTTCCTCATCTCCTGCAACACATGTAAAAGCTTTTGAAGTCTCTATATCACCCTAACAAACCTCTGTAGACCTCATTCAAACATATACCTCTTCCTGCACTACATATTGAGATCCTGTACTAAAACATGCATAAGTTGACACATCAATCCTGCATTTAGACATGAAAATATAATCCAATGTTGATAGATTGTGATGCGATCATAGAGTAGGTTGACATCAAGGATAACCCGTAAGTCATAATGCCAACATAGCTAGTATCCCTTCTATCTCCTTTTGCACAATGGGTTTGCGTTAGTATGGTCATTTCTTTATTGGCTTGGCTCCTTAGATAACATCATTTTTCATCTCTCCCATTTCTTTTACAATTCCTTTTAATTCTCTGTAATTTCATTTAAATACATCTTGGTATTCGTTAGGGAGGTCAATAAATTTTGTGGTTTGCTTGTCCGACTAGTAATCTCCTATTCGACCCATTTTTGGTCGATCATCATTAGATATGTCAACTTCTTTGATTTTCAGTTTAGCATCCATCCATTCAAGGGCCTTTGACTTAGCGAGTCTTTGGTCTCCAACCTTCACTTCTTGATAGACAAGGTGGAAATTTTGTTTTTCCAAGTTTGTTTTTTTACTGGAAACTCCTAATCTTGTAATTTTTTTTAACAACATTATATACATTAGAGAATATAATATAAATATGATAGTATTATATATACTTATTATTATATATTATGTATATTTATTTTACGTTTTCCCAGTTGCACAACGTTAATAACTAATATATATGAAATGGTATGAATATATTTTGTTATGATGGTGCCAATAGTTAATTTAAGTTGATAATTGCTCATATAAACTTGCTCTTCGAAATATTTAAATCTCTTTTTACTTTTAGGATAGATGGTTGAGTCATCCTTTACACATTCTATGAATAAATAATGTTTTTGTTATTGCATCGAGAGACACTCTCCAACCCAGTATGAAAGCGATGTTATAATGTCCACATAATTATTTTGACTTGGTCAAAAATAAAATAAAATAAAATAAGAGGTGCAAATCTCTTGATAAATAAATAAATAAATAAAATAAAATAAAATAACCTTTTTGTTTGCTAGGTAATGTGAATCCCAAGATGACTGACATGCCTAACCTGTGGCTTAAAGTAGCCATGACCCAGTGGATCACACCCGACCGGAGCGACACTAGCCCTTATCATGGTTGGATTTTTGCCCACAAAGTTTAAAACCAATGACCTTTTCACCACGAAGTGCCTTAACAGAACACCTTGTCACTGTCTGCTCTATGCCACATTGTCAAAAAAATAAAAATAAATAAAAAATAAAAAATTTAATTTTAAGAGTAAAACTATAAAGTTTAATTAAACTATACAATTATTGTGGTTTACAAGCCCATAGTATTGTATTGCCCATGGTATTTGTTATGATGAATCCCATTTAAAGGCTTGAGGAAATCCATTATGGAATGCAAGAGTATCAACTTAGATCCATCTTAACTCCAGACTTGATCCCTCTCGATGCTTAGTAGATATGGATTTAAGATGGATCTAGGTTGGTTTAATTATCTTTTAACAATAACATTTTTTAGTTGTGTATATCAAGTTTAACTATACATTATATATTTCCTAACTTTATCTAGGAGGTGCAAACCAGCTGGTTTGGGTGGGGTTTAATCCTCATCAAGGCTCAAGTTCAAATCTCATGGGAGAAGTTGAGAATGGAAATCACTTTAGGGAGAATTAAACTATCCCAAAGAATGCTCAAACTTAATCGAACTTCGTGCAATCATGGTAATAACATTTCATTGTGAGTAGATTATTATTAATAAAATGTTTATTTTTATTTTTATTTTATCATTTTTCATTTCATTATTTGTATTGATTTATTATTATATTATTATTTAATAATAAAATGTGTATTACAATTTTAAAGTGTCGAAAATAATTCATTTTTACTTTTTCCAATGTGAGAAAACCTATCGTCTTTACTTATAAGAGAGGTAAAAATAATATATTATAGAAAATGAGTGGAAAAGTCAAAGAATGGAATAGGGAGAGGTATCAATAATGTCCGCTCAAAACCTTCGTAGCTTAACTTTTCATGACTTTTATGCATCCAAATTATTATCACACATAAATTCCTCTCTTTATTTACCTTTCCATTTCAACTTGCGTAGCTTAACTTTTCATGACTTTTATGCATCCAAATCATTATCACACATAAATTCCTCTCTTTATTTACCTTTCCATTTCAACTTGAGGTGTGAGGAATTTAGAATAGTGAGGAATTAATCATGAAGTTTTTAAATGTTCATCATTTAAATATAATAAAGTGTATAGGTTTAAGAAGTGGGAAAGTAAAAATGAAAGGGAAAATATTGTAACATGGGAGAGCAACCAACATTGGTCCACCCAAACATTGAAGTGGGCGACTCAAGTCTTCACATGCTTGAGAACTTTAATTGATACATTCACGTGTTCTTTAGTTCTCCATTTCAACATGAGATGCCACAAAACTCAAAATGGTGTGGTCCACCCAAACATTGGCCACTTAATTCTTCAAGTCCTTGAGAACTTTTGAGTCCTAAATTTTTATGACAGATACACTCACATGTTCTTCTGTTCTCCATTTCAACTTAAGATGTGACAAAATTCAAAACGGTGTTATGCGAATGATAAAGATATAAAATATCTAAAATAAAATTTGAGATAAATAAATAAAAATGGAATATCAAATAAATTAGAAAATATTATTTTAAATTTATGATAAAGTATAAGTAATTTAAGAAGTTAGGCTTGGAGTATGCCTTACAATTATTTTTGTTTGGTTAAGAGTTTATCTTCCTAAGATGTAAGCAAATAGGTTAACAGCCCAAGACCCAGAGGCATATGGCAAGAGTGAAAGCCTACCCCTTACAGACCACCAACGAGTTATACCAAGTGACATGATTTTCCTTGAATAACAATGATGAGTCACTATGCATTCGCGGATAACAACTATATATCACTGTTCTCACTGCTGGTTTGACAACCGAGTTATGATAGGCTTTTCCACCTGTGAAAAAAATAATAATTTAAGAAGTGGTAGAAGGGTATTTTATGGTTTTGAGAAGGAAAAAATGTTCCAGTATACATGGGGTCTTGGTCATAGGACAAATAATCAAACATAGGTATATGGTCTTTATCAGGGGCTTTTGTTAGCCAAAGAACATCAAGTGGACACACTTACAGTTATGGGAGATTCTCTTCTAATCTTGCATCATTTGGTCAAAGACTCCCTTTGAAAGGGTAAATCTATGAAAATCATCATGAAAATAATCAGGAAAAATGCAAAATATAGTCTCTTCTAAAGCATATTTTCATGTCCTAAGAGAATTCAACAGAGAAGCGGACAAGTATGTTAACGAGGGGTGTAGATTAAAGATAGATGAATAAAAGATTAATGCTCAAATCAAGCATGCTATAATTCCTTAATGGCAGATGAAGTCTATAAAATTTTTTTCCTAGTAGTGTTATGTGTTGTAATTTGTGTGTTTTGTTGGGAAAAATTTGTAAGGTATTCACCTACAAAACCACTTTGTTTGTTATTCAAATATATTCTCCTAAAAAAAATCATGTATTCTTATTAGAAAGGAGAAAACAATTATAAAACTATGATGAATTAGCTCTATAATCACTGATATATTTGTTGTGAACCATACACAAAATTATATAATACAAATACTATTTTCAATTAATATATCGCTCTATTTTGAAAATTAAATTTTTGAAAATACAATTTTCAATTAATCTGGTGATACAATTTCAAGCAAGATTATGATTTTGTTGTTGTTTAAAATGTAGAAATTTTGAATAATAAACACTTATTCATAGAGATTATCCCGATTATACACTATTGTGGAATACATGCATAATACATAACCTCCTCTACATTGATCATCAATTTAGCAGCATTACAAACAATGAAACATCAATCGCATGCACACATTAACACAGTATGTAACCCGGCGAAAGCTTACAGCTGAAAACCCCACACTATCTGTATATTAATGATTGAGAACATGTAACATTACATAGTACAATACTCCTCACAAGTATCCAGCACTATCTCCACTTGTTACACACAAAACTAGCTCAGATCCGAACAAGTCACAAGTTCAAATCTCCTTCGCTGCTTTGCCTGCCTCTATTGCACACAATACCATGTGAAAATCACTCACACTGGAAATCACGTGAGCACAGGCTATTTCACTGGTCATATACTGTACAATCCTCATGGGCATACTCAATACATTGATTGTGCAAGATATCATGCACAACTATAGTCACAACTGATAGCAATCTCAACTTCTAACACCTGTCACCACTAAACTTTTCATGCACTGAGTTAACTGATGTATTCTTCAGTTGCATTATGAGTTAATAATTAGTGAATTAATTAATAATTTAATTCACACAACTCATCACTAGTGTATTCTTTAGTTAGACTAAATACAACTAGTTCAACTAAGTCAAATTGAACACAACTCCATCAACTCCACATCCAACTCCACAGAACTCACATGCATGAGTTCTAACTGATGTCATGCATGCAATAGCTCAACTGACTCATAAGAAAAGCGTGTTTCCTTCTGACAGCTGCATGTGCCACATCTGTAGCTCAAACTAAAGTGCTCCAAGAGGATAAGATAAAGTTTATAGTCTAAATATTATTATGAGACAATAATATTTGACTTTTCTATTTTTGACTAGCAGTCTAAAAATAGACTCTGATCACTCCTGCTGTGATCCAAAAATAAAAGTCCATCTATTTTTCCCAACATGACCAATCATCCATAAACAACATCCTGCAACTCATAGACCATGATCCATATGTCTAAAAGTAGACTTTGCGCCATAATTTTCCTGCGGGCCCACTTAGTGAAGGCGACTCCTTTCCACTAAGCTCTATCATCTTGTTGCATTCTCAACACTCCCTCTCAACAAGATATGTATTATCAGCAACCCCTACCCTGCCTCGGTGGTATTCGAATTTGCTCCTGGTGAGCGCCTTCGTCAAGATATCAACATCCTGATCCTCTGTTGGAATGTATGAAAGTAACATGATTCTCTGCTGCACACAATCTCTGATATGATGGTACCTGATGTCAATGTGCTTAGATCTGTCATGAAATACAAGATTAGCCGAGAATTTAATGCAACTCTGGTTATCACAGTAAATCACAGTAGGCTCCAAGTAAGAACCGAAAAAACCGACCAGGATCTTCCTCATCCATATAGCCTCGCATGCAGCCAAACTTGCTGCCATATACTCGGCCTCCGCTGAACTGAGTGCCATGGATCTCTGCTTCCTGCTGTACCAAGAAACTGCTGTCGACCCGATACTGAAGACCCCTCCTGATGTGCTCTTTCTATCTGTTGGGCTCCCTGCCCAATCTGCATCCATGAAGCCACATAGCTTCACCTCATCCTCCTGCATGTACCACAAACCATATCCCAATGTGCCTCTCAAATAACGCAATACATGCTTTCCTGCCTTCCAGAAGAGCTTGGTTGGCTTAACCATAGCTTGTGAAAGCTGGTTAACAGCATAGCATATATCGGGTCGTGTATTGACCAGATACATAAGCGACCCCACCAACTATCCATAAACAGTGGCATCCACTTCTTCTGCCGAAGTGGCATCCTCCTTCCTCCAACCTCCAAGAAGAGGAGTATCAACAGGCTTGCAACCATGCATGTTGAACTTCTCCAGTATCTCCCTGAGCATACTTACCCTGAGAAACAAATAGTCCATCACTGCGCTGCCAAATTTCCAATCCCAAGAAATAATGAAGGAGGCCCAAGTCCTTCATCTCAAACTCCTTAGCAAGATCATCCTTGCATGAAAGTATCAACAGCTCATCACCCGTTAGAATCAAATCATCTACATAAAGTACAATGATAAGCAACTTACCCTCCACCACAATCTGGTATAGGTTAGGATCCGCCTCACTCTTGGAGAATCCAAGTCCGGTGAAATAGCTGTCTATCCGTGTGTACCAAGCACGTGGTGCTTGTTTCAACCCATACAACGCTCTCTTGAGCCTGCACACATGCGACTCGCTACTGAAGATCTCAAAACCTTCGGGTTGTTCTATGTACACTTCCTCCTCAATGACTCTGTTGAGGAACACAGTCTTCAATGAATGTGCCACCCCATCTGCGCTGAGAGAGCAAGAATCGTCCGTATGGAAGAATACCTTGCGACAGGTGCAAAGATCTCCTCATAATCGATCCCCTCTATCTGTGAAAAGCCTCAGGCAACAAATCTTGCCTTGTACTTCTCCACACTCCCGTCAGCTGCCTGCTTAACTTTGTAGATCCATCTCAAACCCACCACTGATTTCCCTTCCGGTCTAGGAACAATCTCCCATGCACTGTTTCTGACAATCGAATCATACTCTTCCACCATGGCGTCTACCCATGCGGGATCCTCCACAGCTTCCTCGAAAGAGGATGGCTTAGTCACAACACATTTGCTCACAAGAGCCATGTATCCAGTGTACCGATCAGGTGACTGTCTCTGCCTGCGTTGGGTTGTAGGTGGTCCTACAACTTTCTCTGCATCTTGAGCCAGTCGCTTAGCTTCTGTCAAGCGCTTTCACCCTCTGATGGTTGGCGCTGAATGAGTGGTCTCTTCCACTCCATGAACCTCGTCCTGTGGTTGATCCACGTCCTGAAGCTCATCCTTAGGAACTAATAGCTCCTCATCTGCATGCAAGTGTGGCCCCCTCTCAAGTGAACACTTCATGGCTTTCTCCTCCTGAAATTTTATATCTCGTCGCACAACAGTCTTACCACTGCCTGGAAAATACACATGATAGTTGTGGGGCGTATCAGTGTACCCCACAAATATCCCAACCTCTGCGGTCGGCTCCAACTTCTTCCTGGCATCCTTCGTCACATGCATGTAAACGTTAGCACCAAAAATCCTCAAATGAGAAAGATCAGGCTTCTTACCAGAATAAGCCTCCTCGGGTGTACTCATGCCAAGTATCCTGTGAGGACAACGGTTCTGCACATATACTGCAATATTGCATGCTTCCGCCGACAAGTGAAGGGGTAGACCCTGATCATGCAACATCACCCGTGCAGCACCCACGATCGTTCTGTTCTTCCGCTCAGCAACCTCGTTCTGCTGTGGGTTATGGGGAGCTATGAGCTCTCTTTGAATCCCTTCTGCCTTGTAGAAATCCTTGAACTCGCCAGAGATGTATTCACCACCATTATCACTCCTAAGAGCCTTCACCTTCTTCCCTGACTCCTTCTCGACTAGTGCTTTGAACTCACAGAACTTTGAGTATGTCTCGCTCTTCTTCTGCATGAAGAAGATCCAACACTTACGAGAGAAATCATCAACAAAAATCACGTAATACCTGTTTTTTGCTGTCAAAGCTATTGAGAAAGGTCCACACACGTCTGTGTGAATTCTCTCAAGGATCATCGTGGCGCGACTATCCTTCTTGTGAAAGGTGGCTTTCACAAACTTTCCCAAAGTACACCCCTTGCACTGATCTGACTGTGCAAGAGTGCCTTTAGGAAGCCCTGTAGTGATCTACTGCAGTATCTTCAAGGCTCCATGGTGAAGGTGACCCAATCTCCTGTGCCACAACTTGCCATCATCCCGACTCACCAATCCTTCTGCCTTGCATGCCATTGTTGTGCATCCATCTACATGCAATTGATAAAGGTTCCTCACTCGAACCCCTATCTTCCGGGTTTCTCCAGTTTTCTGGCTACGCAGGAAAGCCTTTCCCTCGCTGAAAACAACATCATATCCCTTGTCTTCTAACATCGCCACAAAGATAAGATTCTTCTTCAATCCTGGAACATGCATCACTTCCTTCAATACAAAGGGTTTACCAAACTCCCTCTCAAAGGAAATGGTACCAATGCTGGTTGCACTGTATCTACCATCATCGCCCATCTCGATGTGCACTCCAAGATATTTGTCTTCCAGATCAGAAAAAAAATCTCGATCTCCTGTCATGTGAAAAGACGCACCACTGTCCAAGAACCACACTGATCCCATCACACTTGAAACCAAGCATGCGATCAATGAAAAATCAAGCTCAAACTACGAGGCTAGAGCCTCTCTTGCTGCATTTCCAGCAGCTTGCTTGTTCTTCTTCTTTTTCTGCGGACAATTAGTGGCATAGTGTCCGTGCTGGTGACAGTGAAAACACTTCACCTTGGACATGTCCTGCTTCTTGCCTTTCGCACCAGACTGAGAAGCTTTCTTGCTCTTCCCCTTCTTTGCTTTGGCATCCAAAGCGCAATTTTCTTCATCAGGTCCCTTTGATGAAGATCTGTCCCTGGTATTCCACCTGATCTCCTCCTGCACAAGATCTGACCAAAGTCTCTCCCATCCTGGCAATTTCTCCCGACCATTGACAGAGTCCTGATAGGAATGCCAACTCTTCGGAAGACCAAGGAGAGCCAAGCTCACCAAGTCCTCATCATCGACAGTCACCCCCACACTTCCCAGCTCATCTCTGCACTGAGTAAACTTCGTGAGATAGTTGGGCATACTGTCTCCCTTCTCACATTTGATGTTTCTGAGTTTATCCTTGAGCACCAGATTCCTCTGATCGCTCTTGCTTTGGAATAGATCTGTCAATGCTTTCCACATCAAGTATGGAGAAGCCTTTCCATGTAGGCTAGACACAATGTGATCCTTCACGCCCTCCAACAGAATCCTTCGACACTTTGCTGTCTTCTTTTGCCAAGCATCAACTTGAGTAGCATTATTAGGCTTTGGGACATCGGCCTCTATGAAATCCTTCAACCCATTATCATCCAATACTGCCTCCATCCTGTCCTTCCATGCAATATAGTTCGAGCTGCCCTCAAGAGCATACTCCAATCGCAATCCGTTGAAAGACATTGCCACGTTGATACCAAGAAAACACTGCTGCAAATTCGAATTCCACCAGATCCAAACTCAACCGCCTCTGATCTAAGATTCGTGAGAACAAAGTATTTATCGTACAGAGATTGAATGTATGGGCTTTTACCGTATATCTCACCTTCCAAAGGAAGGATGAATCCAGAGGCTACCTAGCTCGATTACAGACTCTGCCTGAAGAAATAAGATGTAAACACTTTCTGAATAATAGATCTGATGATCAACAGCTCTGATACCATGTAGAAATTTTGACTAATAAACACTTATTCACAGAGATTATCCCGATTATACACTATTGCGGAATACATGCATAATACATAACCTCCTCTACATTGATCATCAATTTAGCAGCATTAAAAACAATGAAACATCAATCACATGCACACATTAACACAGTATGTAACTCGGGGAAAGATTACAACTGAAAACCCCACACTATCTGTATATTAATGATTGAGAACATGTAACATTACATAGTACAATACTCCTCACAAGTATCCAACACTATCTCCACCTGTTACACACAAAACTAGCTCAGATCCGAACAAGTCACAGGTTCAAATCTCCTTCGCTGCTTTGCCTGCCTCTATTGCACACAATACCATGTGAAAATCACTCACACTGGAAATCACATGAGCACAGGCTATTTCATTGGGCATATATTGTACAATCCTCATGGGCATACTCAATACATTGATTGTGCAAGATCTCATGCACAACTATAGTCACAACTGATAGCAATCTCAACCTCTAACACCTGTCACCACTGAACTGTACATGCACTGAGTTAACTGATGTATTCTTCAGTTGCATTATGAGTTAATAATTAGTGAATTAATTAATAATTTAATTCACACAACTCATCACTAGTGTATTCTTTAGTTAGACTAAATACAACTAGTTCAACTAAGTCAAACTGAACACAACTCCATCAACTCCACATCCAACTCCACAGAACTCACATGCATGAGTTCTAACTGATGTCATGCATGCAATAGCTCAACTGACTCATAAGAAAATCATATTTCCTTCTGACAGCTGCATGTGCCACATCTGTAGCTCAAACTGAAGTGCTCCAAGAGGATAAGGTAAAGTTTATAGTCTAAATATTATTATGGGACAATAATATTTGACTTTTCTATTTTTGACTAGCAGTCTAAAAATAGACTCTAATCACTCCTACTGTGATCCAAAAATAGAAGTCCATCTATTTTTCCCAACATGACCAATCATCCATAAACAACATCCTGCAATTCATAGACCATGATCCATATGTCTAAAAATAGACATAGTCTAAAAATAGACTGCGCCATAATTTGCCTGCGAGCCCACTTAGTGAAGGCGACTCCTTTCCACTAAGCTCCATCATCTTGTTGCATTATCAACATAAAATACATTTTTGAATGCATAAATAGATTCAACATCTTGAAAACCCCTTGGGGCACTTGAATTCTAGAGATCAAACAACTTAAACTTAAGTTTTTGAAAGTTTCTATCGGATTTTGGTTAAAATTAACTAGAAAAAATGCCCTAAAAAGGGATATTTCATCTATAAGGTAGACTATATCTATATATATATATATATATATATATATATATATATATATATATATAGCTATCTATCTATATATATATATATATATATAATTAGATTTTTTTGTGGGGTAAATATTTTCATTAATCAAAAGAGTTTGGAATTACATAACAAATTACGAAACATTGTCCAGTCTTTCATTAGGTAGATTGGACCAAGCCAAAATTGGACTCTTCGTAGAGTAGGGGGAGCCAAGTGAAAAGAATTAACAAAAAAACTAGAACAACAACAGGTGACATATGGGCCAAGCTCGCTAAGTACAACAAAGACCCTGATTATGAGAAACATAACAATTAGGTTGCGGGTTCCAAATCAGATCCTGCCACTAAGATATGTGCTACTAGATTAACTTAGGGTTGGTTTACTATAGGGGTAGGCTCAGGTGACACTCTATTTTCTCCATTCTCCTGTCCAACTAGCGAATATGACTATGGATATACTCAAGAGAGTGGAGGATTCTAGGCATGAGGAATTTCATTTTCCAGTATAAATCAAAAGCCTGCATGCTTTGTTATATCTTATATGTGGGTTGCTTATGTCTGGAACCCAATCGACCTATTTCACAAGGACTTCAGTGTCATATAGAGAAGACCTATGAGAAGAGTTTCCTCTTCCATGTTGGAAATCTCTACTTGTACACGTGGAGGAGTGAGCTCTCGAAAGTGAGATCACGATGCATAGATTCTATATTGCATGAGGGTTTTGCCTCTATATACCCGCTCTTGATAAGAAGTCCCCCCCTGTGAACTATGCCTTTCTACCTAGGCATAATGAAGGATTTAAGAGCAACATGTATCGACCAGATGAGGAAAATGTATATGGTTCCTTTGAAGAAACAAAGGTAAGTTGTTAAGGACCAGAGTGAGGAACCCCTATGAATATACCTATATAAAATATTGAGGCTAGCTGGCAAGCAAAGCAGTGCAATGAAGTACTCACCTGATGCCTGGTTAGTCTGAGACATTTATTTCTTTTCAGGATTACAATTTTTCCTCTACCATTTGAGGGAAATAGAGCTATAGAAGAATATGATAAAAAGGCAATAAAGAAATCACACCAAGAATGAGGAGGAGGCCTAGACTTAATCTAAACATGAGACAACTCCCCACTAAAACATTCTCAATCTAATTAAAAACATATGACCTAAAGGTGATTATCAAACACATAAACCAAACTTCAAGACCCCAAAAAAGGAGCGATAGGGATTACCTTCAGCACCCACGATAGTGTTCAAGAGATATCACATTACGATAACAACTAAAGTACTTCTAAGCCAATAGGGAGGGTGAAGAAAACAAAAGATTTAAAACAAAGCAACCACAAATTTTGTAAACAAGAAAAAAACCCATAGGTAATACAAAAGTTCTCACCAGCCAATGTATTCCTTGTGCTAGTTGTGTTATGGTGAATTTCCTTGTACCCTGTTGGAGAAGATACCTTGCATCCAGAGAAATAAAGGTTGGAGAAAGTGCTTTGCTAGCAAGGAGGGCCAATTCTTTATGACATCGTAAAAGCCACCTGAGAGGGCCATCAAGGGAAAAGGTGCTAACGATGAGTGGGTTAGGTTGAGAACTGGATTTGTTCCATTGTATCTTCATACCCAAACCACACAATTGCTTGCATACTAATAACTATTCCTATCCTCCCCTAATAATAGGCCAACTAGGATTTGAGACTTACCTTGTTGCCTCCCAAAATGATTTACGACAAGAACAATAAACCAGGCAACCAAAGTACTTCAATTCACATACTTCTTTCGCCAACTGACCAGGATGATGGCCTCAATGTTGTCTTCCTTGAATTCCGAATTAATTAGCTTCATCAAAACTAAATGTAAAGAGATCTCGAGCTTCCCATCCATCATGTCGCCCCAGTCTATCATCTGTTCCCAAAAGGTGAAAGGGGGGATCACACAAGAGTGCATTAACAATGGTGCGGAATGTGGTGTGACAACCTCTTGCATTATTAGAGGTGGGATGGTGGCACCCCACCCCCCTCATGGCTAACACATGTCACCCCATCCGAGGGAGAAGGGATGATTAGATTTAAATTAAAATTAAAATATGAAATTAAAATCAAGAAGAGGGAAATAAATAAAGTTGCTTTTAAATAAAATAGAGTATAAAAAATACGAAAAACATAAGAAAAATGATAAAAAGGATAAAAAAAATAATGGGGTGAGAAAGAAGTTGTGTCGATGAATTAAAATTGAAAAGGAGGGAAATATGGAAATATTAATCTGTTTTTTTTTTTTCAAAATCAATGTCATTTAAAATTTGAAAAGTTTACTTCAACATATAAAAATAATTTAATAGATATTTTTGAAAATATGTAAATATTGTTTTAGTATTAATAATTTCAATAACTATATGATAATAATATATACGTGAAGGCATTTTAAAATATTTCTATAAAATCCCTATGGAGAAGTATGGTGTAAACTATGAGATTCAAGGTTCAAATCTTCCTAATAAACTTGTGTTTATGGAAGAGGCTTATGTAGGTACCTAAAAGTTATAATGGCATAGGTAGGAATCAACCCCTACACAAAATAATAATAAATAAATAAATAATAAATATGATTTATTATCTCATTTGTGAAGATATATATTTAAATTTATTTTATCTACCAAGCGCCAAGAGGGATCAAATATCTTTTCACTCTAAAAGAGGTTTGCACCTCAAGACATTTGATCTCTCTCGACGCTTGGTAGATCCAAAGTTAAGATGGATCTAGGCTGGTTTAATTACTAATAATTGATAATTATAATTTTATTTTATTTTATATAATTTGACCCAACCAAAATGTTTGAATTAATAGTTATAATTTTTAATTTTATTTATTTTTTTAATTGTATTTTAATTTTATTTGTATTATTATGTAATTTGACTAAGTCAAAATGTTTACATAACATAACCTAATATTACAACATCTCTTCCATATTGGGCTAGAGAGCGCCTCTCGGCGCAATAAATAAATAAAAATTATGATTTATTATCTCATTTGTCAAGATATATGTTTAAATTCATTTTAAAATTGTGGTTCACCTACATCACTTTTATTTTCACTATCATTTTTTATTTTATTAATTGTGTCTATTCGGTATGTATTTGGTGGAGTAGCCAATGAAATAGAATTTGGAAATTAAAATAAAAATGACAAGAAAAAGGTACTTCAAGGGATGATTGGATTTAAATTTAAAATAAAATTATGAAATTAAATGATAAAAAGAAGAAGTGTTAGCGTTCTGCAAATTTTTGAATCATGGCTAGCTAATATTCCTTCTGCACATGTCTCCCTCTCAGCCCTGCATTTCTTTCTCTAACTGACTGATTGGACCCATGTCAGCTCCCCAGGGAGAGGGGGAGCCCTCCCCTCCTTCAAACCCATGCTTCTCGGTAATAAGTGATCCTTTCTTGGCCCTTCCGGTTGTGCATGGCATCAGAAGAACAAGCAAGCCACCTCTCCCACTCTGAGGGCACTATGACAGTCCAAACTGAACGACAAATGCTTCCCGAAGGCAGTAAAAACCCCTCGGGTGTTTATTCCCAACAATTGCCTGGCATAATCCTAACAGTTCAATCAAGATCATGCAATCATTTGGAAATCTATGGGCATTTGTCCCAGGGAAACGAACATTCTCCATTGGATCTAGCTAAAATGGCAACCAAAAGCCTCGATTGAGCTTTGTCTAAGAGAAAAAGGCTTCTTCACTATGATTTTCGGTGATCTGGAGGATAGGAGAAGAACCCTGGACAATGGCCCCTATTTCATGAACAATGTTGAGCTTTTATGAGGCATTGGGAGCCTTTTATAATCCAGAAAAGGAACAATTCTTGGCGGCTCAAATATGGCTTAGGCTTTATTCCTTACCATAAGACTTCTAGGAAGAGGACATTCTAAAATCAATTGGGAATTCCATTAGCAATTTTGTGCAAATCTCAGAAATCACCAGACGTCATTAATTCGCTTCCTACACCTGGATCTGTGTATACATGAACATCTCCCAACCACTACTAGAATCAATGGAAAATGAATATCAAGACAATTTATGGTCTCATCCCTTGGACTATGAGCACATCCCATTAAAATTTCACATTTTCCATGAATATGGGCATATTTTTTGGGATTTTCCTCAGCGGCCCAAGGAAAATCCGGCTCCCACATCCCCCACCCCTTCGGATGGCTTCCAAGAAGTCACAGGTCAGTGTTCATCTTACAATAGAGCTCCTCCCACTTGCGCCCCCCGACCTTCGCCTCCTTCGCAGACGGCCTCGCACTGGAAATCTGAGAACTGCTTCGCCCTTCTGGAAGTGCCTATGGAAAAAGACTCAATGCCCCCATCCAAGGTTACTTAGCAGCAACAGGCAATGGAAGTAGAAGTCGACCCTGAAAACCCTAAGAATAAAGAAACAAGTAAGACCCAGAGGCATATGGCAGGAGTGAAAGCCTACCCCCTTACGGACCACCAACGGGTTATTCCAGGTGGCATGATTTTCCTTGAATAACAGTGATGAGTCAGCCTGCATTCACAGATAACAACTTTATATGACTGTTCTCACTGCTGGTTTGCCAACCGAGTTATGATAGGTTTTCCCACCTGTGAAAAAAAAAGTAATTTAAGAAGTGGTAGAAGGGTATTTTATGGTTTTGAGAAGGAAAAAATGTTCCAGTATACATGGGGTCTTGGTCATAGGACAAATAATCAAACATAGGTATATGGTCTCTATCAGGGGATTTTGTTAGCCAAAGAACATCAAGTGGACACACTTATGGTTATGGGAGGTTCTCTCCTAATCTTGCATCTTTTGGTCAAAGACTCCCTTTGAAAGGGGAAATCTATGAAAAACATCATGAAAATAATCAGGAAAATGCAAAATATATCTCATCTAAAGCATATTTTCATGTCCTAAGAGACTTCAACAGAGAAGTAGACAAGCACGTTAATGAGGGGTGTAAATTAAAGATAGATGAATAAAAGATTAATGCTCAAATCAGGCATGCTATAATTCCCTAATGGCAGATGAAGTCTATTAAAACTTTTTCCTAGTAGTGTTATGTGTTGTAACTTGTGTATTTTGTTGGGAAAAATTTGTAAGGTATTCACCTATAAAACCCCTTTGTTTGTTATTCAAATATATTCTCCTAAAAAAAAAATGTATTCTTATTATAAAGGAGAAAACAATTAGAAAATTATGATGAATTAGCTCTATAATAACTGATATATTTGTTGTGAACCATACACAAAATTATATAATACAAATACTATTTTCAATTAATATATCACTCTATTTGAAAATTAAATTTTTGAAAATACAATTTTCAATTAATCTGGTGATACAATTTCAAGCAAGATTGTTATTTTGTTGTTGTTTAAAATACATTTTTGAATGCATAAATAGATTCAACATCTTGAAAACCCCTTGGGGCACTCGAATTCTAGAGATCAAACAACTTAAGTTTTTGAAAGTTTTTGTCTGATTTTGGGTAAAATTAACCAAAAAAATGCCCTAAAAAGGGCTATTTCATCTATAAGTTAGATTACGCTTATATATATATATATATTATATATAAAAGATAATTAGATTTTTTTTGTGGGGCAAATATTTTCATTAATCAAAAGAGTTGGGAATTACATAACAAATTACAAAACATTGTCCAGTCTTTCATTAGGTAGATTGGACCAAGCCAAAATTGGACTCTTCGTAGAGTAGGGGGAGCCAAGCGAAAAGAATTAACAAAAAAACTAGAACAACAAAAGGTGACATATGGGCCAAGCTGGCTAAGTACAACAAAGACCCTGATTATGAGAAACATAACAATTAGGTTGCAGGTTCCAAATCAGATCCCGCCACTAAGATATGTGCTACTAGATTAACTTAGGGTTGGTTTACTACAGGGGGTAGGCCGAGGTGACACTCTAAATTCTCCATTCTCCTGTCCAACTAGCGAATATGACCATGGATATGCTCAAGAGAGTGGAGGCTATATATCTGAGCTTCTTGACGAACAATGATGATTATACCCATGAGGAATTTCATTTTCCAGTATAAATCAATAGCATGCATGTATTGTTATATCTTCTGTGTGGGTTTCTTATGTCTGGAATCCAATTGACCTATTTCACAAGGACATCAGTGTCAGATAGAGAAGACCTATGAGAAGATTTTTCCTCTTCCATGTTGAAAATCTCTACTTGTACACGTGGCAGAGTGAGCTCTCGGAAGTGAGACTAGGATGCCTAGATTCTATATTGCATGATGGTTTTACCTCTATATACCGCTCTTGATAAGAAGTTTCCCCTCTGTGAACTATGCCTTTCTACCTAGGCATAATGAAGGATTTAAGAGCAACATGTATCGACCAGCTGAGGAAAATGTATATGGTGCCATTGAAGAAACAAAGGTAAGTTGTTAAGGACCATAGTGAGGAACCCCTATGAAAATACCTATATAAAATATTGAGGTTGGTTGGCAAGCAAAGCAGTGCAATGAAGTACTCAGCTGATGCCTGTTTAGTCTGAGACATTCATTTCTTTTCGGGATTACAGTTTTGCCTCTACCATTTGAGGGAAATAGAGCTATAGAAGAATATGATAAAAAGGAAATAAAGCAATCACACGAAGAATGAGGAGGAGGACCAGACTGAATCTAAACCTGAGACAACTCCCCACTAAAATATTCCCAATTGAATTAAAAACATATGACCTAAAGGTGATTATCGAAGACATAAACCAAACTTCAAGACTAATGAAAAGGAGCAATAGGGATTACCTTCAGCACCCACGATAGTGGTAAAGAGATATCACATTTCGAGAACAACTAAAGTACTCCTAAGCCAACAGGGAGAGTGAAGAAAACAAAAGCTTTAAAAAAAGCAAACACAAATTTTGTAAACAAGAAAAAAACTCATAGGAAATACAAAAGTTCTCATCGGCCAATTTATTCCTTGTGCTAGTTGTGTTCTGGTGAATTTCCTTGTACCCTGTTGGAGAAGATGCCTTGCATCCAGAGAAATAAAGTTTGGAGAAAGCGCTCTGCTAGCAAGGAGGGCCAATGATTTATGACATCAGAAAAGCCACCTGTGAGGGCCATCGAGGGAAAAGGTGCTAACAATGACTAGGTTATGATGAGAACTGGATTTCTTCCATTGTATCTTCATACCCAAACCACACAATTGCTTTCATACTAAGAACTCTTCCTATCTTCCCCTAATAGAAGGCCAACTAGGATTTGAGACTCACCTTATTTCCTCCCAAAACGATTTACGACAAGAACAACAAACCAAGCAACCAAAGTGCTTCAATGCACATACTTCTTTCTCCAACTGACCAGGATGATGACCTCAATGTTGTCTTCCTTGAATTCATAATTAATTAGCTTCATCAAAACTAAATGTAAAGAGATCTCGAGCTTACCGTCCTTCATGTCGCTCCAATCTGTCATCTGTTCCCAAAAGGTGAAAGGGGGTATTGCATAAGAGTGCATTAACAATGGTGGGGAATGTGGTGTGACAACCTCTTGCATTATTAGAGGTGGGGTGGTGGCACCCCACCCCCCTCATGGCTAACACATGTCACCCCATTCGAGGGAGAAGGGATGATTAGATTTAAATTAAAATCAAAATATGAAATCAAAATCAAGAAGAGGGAAATGAATAAAGTTGCTTTTAAATAAAATAGAGTATAAAAAAATATAAAAAACATAAGAAAAATGCTAAAAGGGATAAAAAAATAATGGGGTGAGAAAGAAGTTGTGTCGATGAATTAATATTGAAAAGGAGGGAAATATGGAAAGATTAATCTGATTTTTTTTCAAAATGGATGTGATTTAAAATTTGAAAAGTTCACTTCAACATATAAAAATATTAATATTTTAATAGATATTTTTGAAAATATGTCAATATTGTTTTAGTATTAATAATTTCAATAACTATATGATAATAATATATACATGAAGGCACTTTTAAATATTTCTATAAAATCCATATGGAGAAGTATGGTGTAAACTATGAGATTCAAGGTTCAAATCTTCCTAATAAACTTGTGTTTATGGAAGAGGCTTATGTAGGTACCTAAAAGTTATAATGGCATAGGTAGGAATCAACCCCTACACAAAATAATAATAAAGAAATAAATAAAAAATATGATTTATTATCTCATTTTTGAAGATATATGTTTAAAATTATTTTATCTACCAAGCGTCGAGAGGGATCAAATATCCTTTCACTCTAAAAGAGGTTTGCACCTCAAGAGATTTGATCTCTCTCGACACTTGGTAGATCCGAAGTTAAGATGGATCTAGGCTAGTTTAATTATTAATAATTGATAATTATAATTTTATTTTATTTTTTTATAATTTCACCCAACCAAAATGTTTGAATTAATAATTATAATTTTTAATTTAATTTTATGTTAATTTTATTTGTATTGTTATGTAATTTGACTAAGTCAAAAGGTTTAATAACATAACATAATATTACAACATCTCTTCCATATTGGGCTGGAGAGCGCCTCTCGGCGCAATAAATAAATATAAATTATTATTTATTATCTCATTTGTCAAGATATATGTTTAAATTCATTTTAAAATTGTGGTTCACCTACATCACTTTTATTTTCACTATCATTTTTTATTTTATTAACTGTGTCGCTTCGATATGTATTTGGTGGAGTAGCCAATGAAATAGATTTTGGAAATTAAAATAAAAATGAAAAGAAAAAGGTACTTCAAGGGATGATTGGATTTAAATTTAAAATAAAAATATGAAATTAAATGATAAAAAGAAGAAGTCTTAGGGTTTTGCAAATTTTTGAATCATGGCTAGCTAATATTCCTTCTACACATGTCTCCCTCTCAGCCCTGCATTTCTTTCTCTAACTGACTGATTGGACCCATGTCAGCTCCCGAGGGAGAGGGGGAGCCCTCCCCTGCTTCAAATCCACGCTTCTTGGCAATCAGTGATCCACTCTTGGCCCTTTCGGTTCTGCATGGCATCAGAAGAACAAGCAAGCCACCTTCCCACTCTGAGGGTGCAATGACAGTCCAAACTAAACGACGACTACCTCTTGAAGGCAGTAAAAACCCCTCAAGTGTTTATTCCCAACAATCGCTTGGCATAATACCGACAGTTCAATCAAGATCATGCAATCATTTGGAAATTTATGGGCATTTGGCCCAGGGAAATGAACATTCTCCATTAGATCTAGCTAAAATGGCAACCAAAATCCCCACTTGAGCTTCGTCTAAGAGAAAAAGGCTTCTTCACTATGATTTTTGAAGATCTGGAGGATAGGAGAAGAGCCCTGGATAATGGCCCCTATTTCATGAACAATGTTGAGCTTTTATGAGGCATTGGGAGCCTTTTTATAATCCGGAAAAGGAACAATTATTGGCAGCTCCAATACGGTTAGGCTTTATTCCCTGCAAGAAGACTTCTAGGAAGAGAACATTATAAAATCAATTGGTAATTCCATTAGCAATTTTGTGCAAATCTCAGAAATTACCAGACGTCATTAATTCACTTCCTACACATGGATCTGTGTATACTTGAACATCTCCCAACCACTGCCAGAATCAATGGAAAATGAATATCAAGACAATATATGGTCTCATCCCTTGGACTATGAGCACATCCCATGAAAATTTTGCATTTTCCATGAATATGGTCATCTTTTTTGGGATTTTCCTCAACGGCCCAAGGAAAATCCGGCTCCCACATCCCCACCCCTTAGGATGGCTTCCAAGAAGTCATAGGTCGGTGTTCATCTTACAATAAAGCTCCTCCCACTCACGCCCCGTGACCTTCGCCTCCTCCGTAGATGGCCTTGCACTGGAAATTTGAGAACTGCTTTGCCCTTCTGGAAGCGCCCGTGGAAAAAGAAGACTCAACACCCCCATCCAAGGTTACTCAACAACAACAGGTAATGGAAGTTGAAGTCAACCCTGAAAACCCTAAGAATAAACAAACAAGTAATTGGAAATCTATAAAGGCTCAGACTAATAGCAAAGAGATCAATATGGTTATCGGTCAAGTCCAACAAGCCTTGGAAACAAACATTAAGATGGATCAACTCAACTCAGATGATAAGATCATGGTGGCCTTCTTGAGGAACTGGGCCAAGGATGGCTCTGCGGACATTCCTCAAGAGCATCTCGATCAATTCCACTAAATCTTCAAAGAATGGGAGCAACAATAGGCTTCCCCAGACCCTTTCCCACACTCTACTCTGGTTATTCGCGAGGAGGACACCTCCACTCAATGGGCAGTGACTAGTTCGAGCATGGAAAAAGGAGAAAGGAAGAAAACCCACAAGGGAGGTTATCAAGGAATTTGGAGTGATCCTGGTTAACTCAGGGCAAAAAAAGTCCTCACTGGGAGTACTACCAGAGATCTCTTCCTCATTATCAATGAAAGTTATCTCATGGAACATTCTGGGGCCTCAACTCAAAAGGTAAATTGAGGCACCTGGAAGACTGGATGCATAAAGATAAGTTGGATATCATAGTTCTCCAGGAAACGAAAATGTCGCAAGAGAAGCTCGAGAAAATTGGGTGTCACTATTGGCTAGGGGCAGACTGCATGGCACTTGATGTGAAGGGAACAGATGGAGGGATATGATTTCTATGGGACAACAAATATATATAGTCCAGGTCCTGGATCGCCTTCCCTCATAACCTTCCTGGCCAATTCGAATGCATTGGATCCACAACCCAAGTTTGGCTAACAGGGGACTATGGCCTAACGACCCCTGAAGAGAAGGCCAACTTCCTTTCTAGTTTGCTAAAAGTGAAAGGAATTTTGGATATCGATAATTAGTTACTTTTTGGGGATTTTAACATGATCAAGGATTTGAGCGAAAATAAAGGAGGAGTCAGAAGAATTGACCCCATCTCCAAATCCTTCTAAGAAACAATTTAGGATCTAGACACGACGAATATCGAGTTCAACAACGATATATTCACTTGGAACAACCGTCGGGGAGGTAAGGATCAAATCACCTCGAAGCTTGATAATTTCCTTCTATACGATAATATTCTCCAACAAGATTTGTAAATTCAAGCCTATATCCTCCCTTACCTTGGTTCCGATCACTGGCCCATTCGATTAGAAATTGATCTAAGAATGGCTCCAAGGAATCACCCCTTCCATTTTGAATCATTCTGGCTTGAAAGACATGACTTCATCCAAACACTTAAAGGATGTTGGAGGGAGATCTCTATCTCTATGCACAACCTTATGGAAACATTCTACCTCAAGTTAAAAGAGCTAAAAAAGCGAATTAAAGATTGAAACATATCTGATTTTGGCAACATACATAAGGATAAATGGGCACTGGAGGGCGAAATAAAAGAAATTCAGCAAAAAATCATTCTAGATGGTCAGACAGAGGAGATAGAGGCCCAGGAGGGGCAGGTTCTAAAGGCCCTGGAAGAAAGAAGGAAGTGGGAAGAAATTCTCTACAAGCATAAATCAAGATTCCAGTGGCTCAAAGAAGGGGAAAGGAACACAAAGTTCTTCCATCGCAAAATGATAAAACACAGACAGGAAAACATAATATTTTCCCTCAATGGTCAAAATGGTCAGAGGCTAGTCCAACATGAAGACATTAAAGAAGAACTGATCAACCATTTTCATGCCATTCTTGAGGAGTCGCAGGAAGAAAAAAGGGAATCCATCGCCAATATTTGACAATGTATCCCCCAAGTGGTAACCAAAGAACAAAATGAGGCCTTTATGCGAGAAATATCAATTATGGAGGTTGAAGAAGTGATTCGTGATCTCCCCCCCCAGCAAGGCCCTGAGACTAGATGGATATAATTTTGACTTCAAATCCTGTTGGCCCTTTCTGGGCACAAAGATCCATGCGCTTGTAGAAGAAGCTCATCAATCTCGTAGAATATGGTTAGGTCTAAAAGCCACATTTTCTGATGCTTATCCCAAAAAAAGGAGCGACAGTGGATCCAAATGGCTTTAGACCCATAGCTCTATGTAACGTAATATAGAAGATCATATCAGGCATCATGGTATGATGACTTAAACCTCTAATGAAACACATCATCATCCTAGAGCAAACAAGATTCGTGGAAGGTAGGAAAATAATGGATGACATCATCACAACTCATGAAATGGTACACTCTCTAAAAGCCTCTAAATCTCCAAGTATGCTCATCAAACTAGACATGTCAAAATATTTTGATTGCATAAGCTGGAATTATCTCCTTTTTGTGCTTGATGCTTTTTGTTTTTCTCACTCTTGGATTTCTTGGGTAAAATCCATAATCGAAAACCATTTTTACTCCATCATTATCAATGGTTCTCCCACTTGGACTTTCAGAGGCTCAAGGGGTCTAAGGCAAGGGGATCCTCTCTCCCCCTTTTGTATATAATTGCAGTAGAAGGTTTGGGTACACTAATCAAATCAACCTCCCTTTGTGGCCTCATCCAAGGGTTGAAAGTCTCTCATAAAGCTCCTTCAGTTTCCCATCATCAATTTATGGATTATAATATCCTCTTTGGTAAGCCAACTCTACATGAAGCTCTCCATATCAGATCCATCATGGAAACTTTTCAACAAGCCTCTGGATCAATGGAGACAAATATGATATTTTCTTCTTCAACACCCAGAGGGGAGTCTAGTCTCACTTAGCCAGGTCTTAGGCTTCAAAATTGGCACCCTTCCTAGTAATTATTTGGGGATCCCTTTGGTTCCCTACTTGTTGTAAACATCCTGTTAGAAAGACCTTCTAGCTCATCTAGATTATAAGATCTCTAGCTGGACCTTCAAGATTCTGAACTTAGCGGGCAGACTCACCTTACTAAAATCTGTTATACAAGCTCTCCCTATCTATTAAATCTTGGCTCTTTCATCCCCCAATAATATCTACAAATATTTAGTTTCCACATTCCGAAATTTCTTGTGGTTAGGAATTCAGATAGGCAGGAAATGGCCACTAGTTGCCTCGTACAAGCTATGCAAGCCCAAAATTCATGGAGGTCTAGGTTTGAAAGATCCAGAGACTTTATCGAAGGCACTTGGTGCCAAGATCTGGTGGAAATGGATCCAAGAAGGACACAAAACATGGAAAACATTGTGGGCTCATAAGTAAGGCCATCACTACATTAGGGAACCCCTGTTAGATCCTTGGTCATTGCCCACTAGATATTATATTTGGACTTGGCCAAAGAAAGCATCCATTTAATCCAAAAGCACAGATTCTGGTAGGTTCGAAATGGATGTAGAACCAAATTTTGGGAGGAATAATGGATGCAATATCCTAAGTTGGTGCAACATGAAAATATCTTGGAAATTCAAGTGTTTTCTACAAATCTAGGGGCAGTATATGTCAAAGACTTTTGGATTTCCTCCAACTCTCCCTCTAAATGGAGAGAATGGAAAAATAAAGCTCATTGGCCCAACCATGATCCATCCCTTCCTTGGGATGAGTTAATCCACCTTCTTCATCAACGTCACATTCTATTTAGTGAAGACCCAAACAAAATTCATTGAGGCTACCGATCTAGTGGCATGTTTTCGGTAAAGGAAGCTTATACTACCTCTCCACCAGTGATACACCTAACCTAGATCCTCTCTGGAAGCATATATGGTACTCAGGTTTTTGGTCGAAATTCACCCTCTTCCTCTGGATGATTGGTCATGGAAAACTTCTAACATGGGACAGGATTAAAAAAAAGGCTTCGAAGGCCCATCTCATTGCCCCCTTTGTTTAATGGAATAAGAGGAAAAATATCACCTTTTGAACTCATGCCCCGTGGTAGATGAGCTCTAGAAGATTGTGGAAAATATTTTCGAAGCATAGGATCATTCGACCATCATTCTGAGAGAATATTTGGAGATATGGCACTAGAACCTGTTCAAAAATCCAATAGTCAATAGAGCATGGCGCTATCCCAAGGATTCACTCTGTGGAACCTATGGAATTCCAGGAATAAAGCAGTTTTCCACTTAGATCCTATACAAATCAATCACATTTGGACAATGACTAAGCATAATATTAAAGAGACCATCCTTATGGAATACTAGGAGGATGAAGACTGGAAGCTGAATGGAAAAGAGGCTCAAATCCTTCGGGACTTATACTGCCACCCTCCTACTTCCTCTTTGTCATATCATAGACAACAAGCGAGGACAAGACCCTCGAAAAATAGCTTCATTTGTCTTCCTCAAGGCTTCGTCAAACTAAATTTTGATGGTGCCTCCAAATGTAATCTCAGCCTTGTCGGGATGGGGGGTCTAATTTGGATGTGGAAGGGAAGAGTCTCAAAGTATTTGTGGAAGCATGTGGCACCTCTACCAAAAATGTCGCTGAGTTCCTGGCTTTAGAGAAGGGTCTCCATCTCACGTTAGAAATGGGCATCTCAAACCTCCAATTTTTAAGGGAATCGCAGCTGGTTATTTGTATTATCCATAAAATGATCAATGGTTCCCCTCTAGAGAAAGTGGTAAAGAGCTGGTGTTTGGAGTACATCTGTGAAAGGATCCAAGCCCGTTTTCCGTCCTTTGACTATATAATCAAGGAACACGTCAGATTACAAGGGAGTCAAGTTGCTGACAAGTTATCCAACTGGGGTAGCGACCACAAAAACCAGGAGCTCCTCTATGACTGGTTGCGTCCCTACCACTCATTGATGCTAGACGAGCTCAACCACATCATTTCTAGAGAAGACGATTCCCTGATGGGGTTTCTGTTATGAAACCAACTCAAGAAAAAGATAGAAAAGATAGATCAATGCCTTAGAATTCAGCCTCTTCAAGGGGGCAACCTCTTTTACATCACATAAATGAAAAATTCTTCGATGATTCAAATGACAAAACCTCATTTCTATATATAGGAGTCTAAAGAGTCACAATATAACCCAGCTGACCTAACAATAATAATATAAAGCCACAAAAATAACAATAGAGGGATTCTATGGGGCACAATAATAACAATATGGGGGTAACAGGGGCACAAAAATATTAATAAGGGATACAACTACAATAGTAATGGGGTAATCACTAGTATCATAGGGACCCAACATGCCCCTCTCCTTCAAAAAAGTGTTTCCTCAATGCCTGAGTAGTTCTAGATGCTTCTGTATAAAATTCTCATCATCCCATGTGGAATCTTCAGCGGATAAGTTCTTCCACTTGATAAGATACTCTGAAATTGATCGATTTCGTAGCTGTCGAGTTCTTGTTTCTATGACTGCTTCTGGTTCCAATATAATTTTTCCTTCCTCGTCAAGTTCTGGCAATATTGTTTGCACTGGGAGCTTGTTGCCTATAACCTTCTTTAAACATGAAACATGGAAAACTGGGTGCAATCGAGAAGCTGCAGGAAGCTCCAATTTGTATGCCATAGTACCAATCTTTTGCAACACCTTGTACAGACCATAATACTTTGGTGATAATTTATTATCCTTCTTAGCTTGCTTGAGGGACATTTGCTTATATGGTTGTAGCCGTAGGAATACCCAATCACCTACATAAAAACTTCTTTCGTTGTGATGTTGATCTGCCTGTTGTTTCATTCTATTCTGTGCCAACACGAGGTTATCCTTTAAGAGTTGGAGGACTTGTTGTTGATGTTCGATGTGATGTTCCACTGCTTGAACCTTAGAATTTTCTCTTAAATATGATGTGATGGATGGTGGCTGATATCCATAAAGTGCCATAAATGGGGTCATTTTTGTTGCTGTATGGAAGGAAGTGTTATACCACCATTCAGCCAGAGGCAACCATTTGACCCATTGTGTCTATTTATCAGATACAAAGCAATGAAGATATCCTTCCAAACATTTGTTTACTATCTCAGTTTGCCCATCAGATTGAGGATGATAATATGAGCTATGAGCTAACTGAGTACCAAGACAAGAAAATAATTTTGTCCAAAAATTTCTAATGAAAATGGGATCTCTTTCACTTACAATAATCTTTGGGTTCCCATGTAGCTTTTGAATTGTTTCCATAAATGCAGAAGAAACTGTACTGGCTTTAAATGGATGTGATAATGCACAAAAGTGTGCATACTTGGTAAGTTTGTCAACTACCACCATGATGACACTCTTTCCCTCAGACTCGGGTAAACCTGTGATAAAATCCTTTGAAACCTCCTCCCAAAGTTGGCTTGGAATGGATAAAGGTTGTAATAGACCCGGTGTCTTAATTGTTTCAACTTTATTTTGTTGGCAAACCAAACATTCCGCCGCAAACTTTTGAATATCTGATTTAAGGCCATCCCAAAAAAATTCCTTCTTAACCCTGTGGTAAGTTTTTAAAAATTCTGAGTGCCCTCCTACGGGAGAGGTGTGCAATTCCATAAGAATATTTTGTTTTAGCTGGGAATTCTTACAGAGGTATAAGCGATCTTTGTACCATAATGAATCATTTTGCCAGCTAAATGTATCAGACGTACTGGAATCTTGTAGTAACTTTCGAATAAGTGCCCACACTTCTTTGTCATTCTTCCATTCCTCCCTTGCTTCGTTTATCCAATCTGGTTGGATAATAGAAATGGCGCACAACAATACTTCCACATCCTCATCCTTTCTTGAGAGTGCATCTGCCACCACATTTTCATTTCCTTTTTTTTAGATGATTTAAAAGTCATAACCCAACATCTTTGTGACCCACTTTTGCTGCTTTTCAGAGGATAATCTTTGTTCTAAAAAGTATTTAAGGCTATCATGATCCGATTTTACCTTGAAGTGTCTTCCCATTAGGTAGGGTCGCCATTTCTTAAGTGCATGGAGTATTTCCAACATTTCCTTCTCATAAATAGCTTTGTGTAAAAACTTTCCCTTGATTGGATGACTTTCAAAAGCAATGGGTCTTTCATCTTGCATTAAAACAGCACCAATTCCATTTCCTGAAGCATCACATTCCACAATAAAGGATTTTGTGAAGTCTGGTGTAGCTAAGACCGGTGCTTGGCACATTGCCTCTTTAAGATGTTTGAAGGCCTTTGTTGCTGATGGAGTCCATGAAAATGCAACTTTCTTCAATAGTGTTGTTAGAGGTGCTGCTATTCTCCCATAATTCTTAACAAACTTGCGATAATACCCTGTCAACCCAAGAAATCCTCACAGATGCTTTATCGATGTGGGGATTTTCCATTCCTTAATGGCTTTAATTTTTCTAGGGTCTACCTTAACTCCTTCATGAGATACAATATGACCCAGATATTCCACCTCTTGTACTCCAAAGAAACATTTGGATCTTTTTGCATATAATTGTTTCTCCTCCAATAGTGGTAGCACCCTGTCAACATGTTCAACATGATCCTTCCAAGACTTGTTGTAGATTAGTATATCATCAAAAAATACTAACACAGATTTTCTAAGGAATGGTTTGAAAATGGAATTCATCAAACCTTGAAATGTTGAAGGTGCATTGGTAAGGCCAAAAGGCATGACCAAAAATTCATAATGACCCTCATGAGTTCTAAATGTTTTTTTCAGAATGTCTTCAGTCTTCATTATGATTTGATGATATCCTGAATGAAGATCCAACTTGGTGAAGTAAATTGATCCATGCAATTCATCCAGTAATTCATCAATGACAGGAATGGGAAACTTATCTTTAATAGTGAGGTTGTTGAGCTCCCTATAATCCAGACACATGCGCCATGATCCATCCTTCTTGTGCACCAATACTACTGGTGCTGAGAAAGAACTTTAACTCAGTTGAATTATACCAGCCTCTAGCATTTCTGCAATCATACATTCAATTTCACTCTTTTGGGCATAGGGATATCTATACGGCCTGATGTTTGGAGGAACACTTCCTGGAATTAGATGAATAGCATGATCATGATCACGAATAGGTGGGAGACCTTTGGGAGTCTCAAATACCTTGGAATGATTGTCCAAGACTTTTTGGAGATCTGGAGAAATAAATGATTCCAATGTGGAAACATCTAGTGAACATAATTGTGCAATTACACCTCTTTGTTCCTTTTTTAGAAGCTTTTTCATACCGTTAGAGCTGATTATCTTTCCCGGTTTCCCTGCAACACCCCTTAATTCAACTTCCTTTCCTTCCACAGAAAATTTCATGAAAAATTCTTGAAAATTAAAAGCTATTGTACCCAAAGATTGTAGCCATTGGACTCCTAGTACAACATCAACAACTCCCATTGGAATGGAAAGCATTGGGCTAGTCAATACATATTTCCCATGGATAGCTTGATATTATGGCACTTTCCTGAGAAATTTATTGTTCCTCCATTTGCAACCATAACTTGACACTCTGGTGCTGGATATAAGAAGCGATTCAGTTCTTTTGCTAACTTACAATGAATAAAATTGTGGGTACTTCCTGAATCAATCAACACTATTACCTTTTTCTTCTTGATTTGTCCTTCTATCTTGATGGTTTGAGGAGTGGTAATTCCCGCCAATGCATTACAAGATATAGTTGGATTCATTTCTTCTTTATCTAGGCTTTGTTCCTGGAGTATATCCTCTTCTTTTGACTTTTCTTGCTCCTTTTCTTCTTCCTCTTCACAATCTATGTAGAATAATTTCTTCTCAACATACTTATGACCTTTAGTGTATTTGCTATCACAACTGTAACAAATCCCTTTTGCTCTTTTTTCTTCCAATTGTTGTGGTGTCAACCTTATAGGTTGTGGAAGACTAGGGGCAACAACACTTCCATCTTTATAGTTGTGAGTGATATGCTTCCTGGTTGTCATAATTTTGCTTTCCATTTTTCTTGCTAACTTGAATGCCTTCTCTAATGAATCAGGTTCCCAAAGGCGAACATCATGCTGGATATTATCCTTTAAAGTCCCTATGAACACATCAATCCTATGCTCCTCTGGAATATTTTTTACCCTTATGTTCAATTTTTGGAACTCCTCAATGTGCTCCATTATTGAACCCTTTTGTTTGAGACTTATCAATTGGCTAAAAAAAGTGTTGCTTTTTGTATCCTCATAATGTGCTGTTAGTTCTTTCGTAAAAATTGCCCAAGTGATAATTTGTTTACGAGAGAAAATCCATTGATACCATACAAACTGATTTAGTTCCAAATATAAAGTTGCAATACGTACCTTTTGTGTGTTTTGCACATTATTGAGATCGAAAAATTGCTCCATCTGTAATATCCATGTTGCACGATCCTTGCCATCAAACTTCCTCATATCGATTTTTGGAATATGGTGGGTCTTCGATCCCACATTAGAGTCTATGAAATCATGATTAACATTTCTTTTGTTCGCATCATGAGTTTCCTTTACTACCTTTTCACCATTAGTAAGTATTTCTTATAGAAAATTTTTCAAATCTGTCTTCAAATCTGCCAAGACTCTCTTCAAATCTGTTTTCAAATCTGTCTTTAAATCATCAATCTTAGCTTCCACGCCCTTTATCTTAGATTCCACGCCATTTATCTTAGCTTCTGTTAGCTTTTGTGAGAGTGAAATTTGTTGCACTTGGTCTTGTAATTTTGATATATCATGTAGCATTTCTTCCTCTTCTTCATGAGTCATGCTAGAGCTTTCAGGTTGCTTACTAGGTGTTTGCATTTTCTTTCCTCGGGGCATCAGTTACTGATAAAAATGCTCTACTATGCCCTTTGAATTCCTTCAAAATAATTTTTCAAACCAAGCTTAAGCAAAAATTTAAAAAAATCTACACACCTTTTTTCACTTTGTAGGAGCTCGATATTGCCTCTAATGTATCTCTGTAATTTTGGATCATCCAGTTCTGAAATTGCGATCTGTAGTAGCTCTCTGTGTCCTCTTTCCAATGCCACCAGTCTGATCCCAATTGGATTCTCCAAGAAAGATTTATGTCAAATCTCCCACAGTGACTTGATTATAGATTAGTTCAGTAGAGCGAACTTGTATGACGTGCCACATGTCCCGATTTCGACCTTTAGCTCTGAAAAAGATATACAAGAAACTACATTCCGTCCTCTTTCTGTACCTTCTTATGAAATTTCAATCCGATGCTCAGAGAGAAAGTTATGATGATTTTCCCTAGGTCACCTGTTTGGAATGTAATTCAGGAGTCTGCAAAAAGGCCAACTTCCTCATATCATATCTCCGAAAATATAGCGCAAAAAGATCTAAAATTCGTACTTGAGATTCAGCACGATTTCTTCTCAAATGGGTTTTTTTTAGCTTCTGAAACGTCGCAGAAAAAAATTTATAGCGAAAATGCCACGGCGACCTGTTTGGAGCAGCGAAACCCTAGAATCCAAACCTCTGATACCAAATGTTATGAAACCAGCTCAAGAAAAAGATAGAAAAGATAGATCAACGCCTTAGAATTCAGCCTCTTCAAGGGGGAAACCTCCTTTACATCACATAAATGAACAATTCTTCGATGATTCAAATGACAAAACCTCCTTTCTATATATAGGAGTCTAAAGAGTCACAATATAACCCAGCCGACCTAACAATAATAATATAAAGCCACAAAAATAACAATAGAGGGATTCTATGGGGCACAGTAATAAAAATATGGGGGAAACAGGGGCACAACAATATTAATAAGGGATACAACTACAATAGTAATGGGGTAATCACTAGTATTATAGGGACCCAACAGTGTCGGGTTTTGGAAGCCACCCTTCACATGAAGGATGACAAATGGGAAATGTTTAATGTGGGGAGGGTAGGACATCGGCCCCTCCACCACACAAGAGTATTTACCACTGTGCTCGTTGTGTGAACTGTTCATCTTCACCCGTGTGCAATCACTTCGACGTGATTTTGGGTTCAATGGCGTCACTCCACTTAGGGTTATATTGCATTATGTGTAAAATTGTTTGGTTATTTTATGCCTCTCTATGTAATGTACCCCCATCTCTACTTTTATCTTCTTTGGCTCCTGGTCTAGGGTGGTGTTTCGTACTGTGTGGCTCGGGTGTGCCTCAGGCGAAATTATCTCGCTTTCTCCTGCTAATTGAGAAAATTATCGTCTTAGCTCTTCTTCAGAGGGTGTGTCTTCTTCAGTTCTTGATGGCTTCAGGTTTAATTGTCTTCTGCTCTCAGGGTTTCTTGCCTCGGCCTCTTGGGGGGTGTTTCTAGAGTGGTTTGTGAAAGACTTTTGTTTCTTGTTTTCTTAGTCCTAGGCCTGCGGGTGGTGTTGTAGCCCTCGGGGTGACAGTATTAGTTTAAGGGTGGCGTTGGACTCCGGGTCTTCTCGCATCCTGGCTCTTCCTTTCTGGGGTCTTTGGTTCCAATCCACCCTCCAGTGCTCTGCTATAGCTTTGGTGTCAGTATTGAATTCGGGACCTTGCATTTCAATTTCATCTTGGGTGTTTGCTATTTTCTATCTGGTTTTTTCCACTCGAGTATCTTTCATCCACTCTAGTTTGTCTCGTCTCTAATTGGGTGGTGAATTCTCGGTGGTGGGAATTTTCCTGTTGGTTATCCTCTCCTCTCTGTTAGAAAATTATATATTACAAAGCAATGGAACACATAAAATATTGCAGAAATATAAACACAAAAAACACATAAAACAAGAGAGACACAGATATACGTGGTTCACCCAGTTTGGGCTACGTTCACGGAGAAACAACCAGTCCTTCTTTTATTATATTATCCAGCAAACTGAAGAGATACAACCTACAGCAGATTGTTGTAACACCCTCTTCGCTCTCAATCTGCTCTCTCTTCCTCACTCAAAATACAGATATATATAGAAGCAATACAATTCCCTCATATATAATGAGGGGTTGCCTTCTAGGGCAAAAAACCATAAATTAAACATAACTTCTACCGTCAGATCATCCGCCTAATGAACGGCCCAGATTGACTATAAATTACTAGACTTTTACAAGGCAATTTTACATCTATTTTTAGCTTCGAGGACAGTGCCCCCGAAACCCCCCACCAGGGGGGGGGCTCCCCAAAGGTCGCAGCCACCCCCTCCAGACCCCCCCTGCAACGAATATTTTACGGGCGGCAACGAACTGGGGTCCAATGCGGCGATACCTTTGAATATAGAAGATAATCAGGCTCCACACCCAACACACTCTAGTCTGCGGTGGGGTCTGTTTGGTTCTTGGTGGCATATGATAATGTTTTGGGTGTCTCATTATTTCGGCTCATCGACTTCCCTCTGAGCTCCAACATGAAGCCCATCCCCCGATCCTTCTGTGTCTTGCCACTGACGAAGTTTGAAGGCTCTCTCTCCCTCACTGGGTATCGCGGTGGTGTTGTAACTGTATGTGGTGGGAGCTTCTGGTGGGGAGTGGGTCCTTTGAGAGGAATTAGAAATGGGGGTTGTGGAACCCGTGGAGGTCACAATTCTTCTGTAGCTTCCATGATGGGAAACCGCCCCAAGTTGGCTATGTAGTGTCGTCATGTCGTAGGAGAAGGTGTCCATGGGTAGGGACATAATTGTGCTATGGTGCCTTGGGGCCGCAACAGTCAGGGTCAATTTGGGTCTACTAGTCAGACACCTGCCAGGAGGCTAGGACTCTCATCGACGGCCCTCAAACTGGTGAAATTTGTCTCTGCTCAACTAGACACCCTTGATCGAGTTTGCAGGGAGGAGCACAAGCCCATCATGGAAAAACTTGAGCAACTTCAGTACTTCCAGTGTCATGTTCGTGAAAGGGTGGTAGTGGTCTGGCGCGGGTAGAATTTAATGATGGAAAAGGTTGAAAAAATAGAAACTTGGCTTGCTCACTTTGAGCACCATGTCAATTTCCCGTATCGCCCTCCGCCTCCCCCAGGTACAGGGCCGAACAACCCTTCTTCAATTACCTATTACGATTGATTATGATCACTAGCGTGTTTCTTATTCTTTTAGTCTTTTGGAAGGTTAGGCCTCTTAGGCTTTGGACCTCTCAACTGGAAATTTTTCTTTTTGTATGTTGTATGGTTATCACATTGGTCAATAAACCTAGTCGGGGTGATACCACATGCATTTTGATATCCTTGTATATGATTTTTGGTTAATAGAAACTCTTCGAATTATAAAAAAAATGTTAAAAAGAAGGAAGTCAATGGGGTGGCAAATGTGGTTCAAGGGGGGGATGATACCCCGCCATCATCTCTCTCAATGGAGTCAGGAGGCGTAGATACCACCCACCCCTAATTATCATGACATAATGATTAATTCCAACTCTAATCAAATCACACTATTGTTTCCATTAATGGGTTTATGTGATCATTATGAGAATGTTCTCAATGTAAGATTGGTTATCGTTGTAATGGAGTTTGAACCTTATTTGGAAACCACCTGCATTGCATGTGCTCATTTGGTTTTTTCCCAACAATTTTGCATAGTCTCGTCTGGTGTTTTCATTTTGCACTCATTCGATTCCATTTCTTCACTATGGGAAGTTCCAATTCCTCTTGGTCTAGCATCCCCCATCGTCTTCTCTCTAGTGTGCACTAGGAAGCTTTACTTGGCCTACCATTGGATTCCATGCTTGAGGAGTGAGCTCTCATATCAATGTTATGGTCATCGTACAACCATAAGAATTTTGGACACAAGTATCACTTTTTCTAGTTGTAGTTTATCTCATTTTCAGTATGGCTATATTTTATTGGCAATATTATTTCACTAGCCCTGTTCCTTTCTATTACATTCTCTCAAGGATTTTTTTTTACTCAAGGTGGATAGTGGACTCCTCCTTGGTACTCCCCCTCCATTTTGTATATGGGTTTCTCCCTTCCTTGGTGCTCCCATATCTATTGTGTCTAGGTTTATCCCTTCCTTGGTGTTCCCATATTTGTTGTGTTTGGGTTTTAAATACTCTCCCACTCTTTCCTTGTCCCATGCCATTTATTCTCTCATTCGGGCCTTCTCTACATCTACCAACCGCCGTTCTCTTGGGAACATACCAACCTCTCGCCCCATTGCACCACGCCAGTGTGCACGAAGCAAGCATGGTAAAACCTTGTGCAGTGAAGGAAGCTCTTGTGTCTGCACTTGAGCCATTATGTCGCTAGCTCTTCCACCTCCATACCCCTACAGATATACAAATCCAAAAAGTAATGAACAAAGTCATTGCGAACATAAATAAGTTTACAAATGCTAATATATTTGCTTCTATTGTCGGTTTGGTGTCGGATACCAACCATGCCAAATGAAGAGAGATTCAATAACTTTACATTATCAAATTATAATGGCATATGGAAAAGTCTTCCCGAAAAGGAATGAAGCCAAATGGGAAATTATTTTTCAATTAAATGACTTGTAGGTGAAACATAAAGGCATGGTGCACCATCTTGTTAGGATTAAAACTATTATGGCTCATGGAAAATGTCCAACCTCTCCAAGCACACTAGTGGACCATACAGATGTCTCTATATCCTCATAATTTTCTTTGATGTTTATATGTTTCACCGTTGTCAATTTACCTTAAAATTTCTTTCCAATTATAAGAAAGTAAAGCTTTTATGGGCATGTATAGAACACCATAGATTATGATACAACTTGTTTTACAGGTTAAATATGCTCAAAACTATTTTCATATTAGATTGTGATCTTAGATGTTATACAATACATAATATTTTAGACAAAAAATATTCAATTTTGCAACTGGTTTGATTTCCCTAATGACAGGTCATTGTGATAGAAGGATAGCTATGATTGTAATTTTGTCTGGAAATTAATTGAAAGATATCTAACTTAAAAACATAAAAAATATATTTTAAAAAAATGAAAGAAAGAAAATAAAAGAAATAAAAAGAAAAAAATTAAAAAAAAAGGAGGAGGAGGAGAAAAGAAAAAAGAAGAGAGAAATATTAAAAATAATGAGCTAAATAAAATTATTCTTAAATAAAATAAATTATAAAAAATATGAAAAATAATAAATAAAATATCTGAATGTAGGCTTCTATGAGAAGAATAATTTTGAGAAATGTCTTCAGGATCGATCACATGAGAGTACTATTTGCCAAAAATAATATTCTCATGTGATGGATCCTTAAGACATTTCTCAAAAATAAGTAAAATATTAAAAAAGATATAAATGAAATGGGGGTTAAAAAATATAAGACCACTTGATAAATTGAAGATGCGGGAAATTTGGAAATACTAATTTAAGTTTGATTTAAAATTTTAAATGTTAATTTTTTTTTATATAATATTTTTAAATCTATGTAAATACTATTTTAATATTAATGATTTTGATTTAGGGGTGGCAGGAGCGGGAGGGTTGATTCTTGGCCCCGATGGAAAAGAAAAAAGATACAATTTACGTGGGGATTGGGAACAACAACCAATAGCCAAGTTGAGTTTCTCACTCTATGGCAAGGATTAAATCTAGGAATTGCAGGAAATTCAAGAGATCTTGATATTTGACGACTCAATGATAGTTATCTAGTGATTTTAGGAGGCATATGGTCACTCCAAAGTGAACATCTTTTCCATAGAGATGAGGATCCTACTCCAGCTCTAGCATTTGTGAAGGTTAAATTATTTCATGTGTCAAGGAATTTAAATTCCTCAAAAAACATTTCAACAAACTGAGGATCAAGGTTGGCACAAGGAACCTTAGAACTTAATAATGACCATACAATAAACTCTCCCTTGTCACAAGGTTTCCAAATATTATAGTGGGATCATTTAATTCGACATGAACATGTATTCCGGAGAAATGTTGAATTATGTTTGAAGCATGAGATACGAGGGAAAATAAATAAATTGGAATTGTGGGCCTATAAGGTTTTGCAATCGTTACTTATGTATCGGCCTTAATCATCTCCCGAAGAGTACTCACGCCACCTCATCATTAACACTTGGCCAATGTGCTTTCTCCCCCTCTGCCTAGTACATCACAAGACCTATGTTGGGTTGTATATAATTAGATTTGCATAGACATTTATTTCGTATTATGTTGGATTCATTTATCTATTCTCTCCATGGAAAGTGGTTTTTCTAGTAAGGAACTCCCATTCGTTTCACCTTGGATTTCTCGGTTTTGCATTCAATGGAGACTGAGCAGGATATCAGAGGTCACATGGTTGTCTTCTGTTATTGTTGTGGGAATTTTCAAGCTCACATTCATAAAATGGTATTTATATCCCCCTTTGGGCTTCAAGTTGGGCATGGTATGATTCTATTATTCTTGGTCACAATCAAGTCCGTTTTTACGAATTAGTGCCACTGCTAGATAAATTATTCATAGAGACTATTGGTTCTTATTCCCATGACCCTGACTCTGTAAACATTAACTCAAATTTGGATAAGATTCTTTAGGTAATGGAGAGCATGCACATTTCTTTCAAGCAGAGACATGAAGTGGAGGAAAAGGCTCATAATTCTCTGCAATTGATAACCAATTCTAAGCTTCAGCTTATGCAGATCAAAATTGTTCGCCTCCAACAAAAATTAAGGACAAAATTGGAAACTATCCATTGAAATATGGCAAAGATGGATGACCTACATATCGTCGAGATTTAGTTATCCCCAGAGGATTACAAGTTAGGATATGAAGCCCCCCATCATGGGTGTGTAAATCTAATGTTGGTCAGCAAGCGTACAAGGCCAGTGGAGGATACAAGACACCTAGCCAAGCCATTAAGATATCAGCATGTTGGAACTCACCTTAACATGATTTTCACACTTCTAAACTATGGGATATTTTACTTTGTAGGTCGGCTCACTCATAGGAACATGATGGAAGTTCATAATGGTTCATCATAGGCTCAGGTCATGCTAGACAAGGATGACGTCAGCGTTAGCCAACATCCCTCCCTGTGCCCTCTTATAACTCTGTCAACCTTCAGAGCTCAACATACATCCAAGGTTTCAGTGAGTATGGTGGTGGTTATAAGCAAAAGCAATGAATTTCATGATAATTCTCTCCTCCCAATCAATAATCAGCCCATTTGCAATCCTGTTCTAGCTGTCTTGGTGATGTAATACATTCATTGCAATGGGAATTGTGCTCAAATCTCCTAGGCATCCTTAATTTTCAGGGTGATCATGGTATTTGCAGTGTCATCCTGGCCTCACAATATTTATCTCACCATCCAGTCAACTCCTTAGCTTTGTTGGTCTCATCTATTATTAAACAAGAAATAAATGCAAAGAAACTGAATGAAACTGAAACATACAAGTAAGACAAGTTTTACATGGTAAAACCTTGACAGGGTGTCAAGGAAACATCCACAGGGCAAGGGATTGGATATTTATTAAATCAAGAATGATTCTCCATAATATACAATAGTTCGAGCATTCATTAGTTTTATAAGGGCCTCCTTCGTTACATAACTGCTGTTTCGGTATAAAACTAACTTGGCATTAACTAATACAATTTTTACCCATATTTACATAAATAGTTGTCAATTTCCAACAAACTCCACCTTGACAAAAATTTCCTAATCCCTTGCCCATGCCCATTCATCATCTCTTCTGCAAGCCAAGAGAAGCTAAACACCATTGCAGCTTCTCTACTGTAACTGGCTTCGTGAATATGTTTGCACAATTCTCCCGTGTATGGACCTTCTTGAGAGCTACTTTTCCACCATCGATCACATGTCTCAGAAAATGATACCTTACATCAATGTGCTTGGTCTTGCTATGATAAGTTGGATTTGTAGCCAAGTGAATAGCACTCTGACTATCACATAGTACATTCACTCTCTCCTGCATCCTTCCAATCTCATCAAGTAGACCCTTTAACTAGATTGCTTCTTTACTGGCATCTGAAGCAGCTATATATTCTACTTCGGTAGTGGACAACGCAACAGTTGTTTCTTGAAGCATTGACATCCAACTAATTGTTCCACCTGAAAGAGTAAAGACATAACCTGTAGTAGATCTCATTTTGTTCAAATCACCTGCATAATCAACATCTACATACCTGTAGACTGATCCTTCACTACCATTAAAGATGATGCAATGGTCACTTGTGCCTATTAGATATCGAAGCACCCATTTCACTGCTCGCCAATGTTCTTCACCTGGATTTTCCATGAACCTGCTGAAAACTCCAACTGCATGTGAAATGTCAGGTCTTGTAGATACCATTGCATACATTAAGTTGCCTACAACATTTGCATATGGTACATGGGACATATACTGCTTTTCTTCATTAGTTCTAGGACTCAAAACCGAAGAAAGCTTAAAATGGGAAGCTAATGGAACATTAACAGGTTTCACATTGTTCATACAGAACTTTTCAAGTACTCTTTCCACATACTTCTACTGTGATAACCAAAGCTTACTATTTTTCTTGTCTCTGTGTATCTCCATGCCCAAGATATGTTTTGCTACTCCAAGATCCTTCATATCAAACGTCCTAGAGAGCTGAGCCTTTAACCTGTTGATCTCTCCATGTTGTTGCTTGCAATAAGCATATTGTCAACATAAAAAACTAAGATAATGAATATGCCACTGAAACTCTTGAATTATACACAATGATCATACTCACTTCTAATAAAGTTCTGGCTCACCATGAAGGAATCAAACTTCTTGTACCGTTGCCTGGGAGACTACCTCAGACCATACAATGATTTCCTGAGCTTGCAAACTAATCTTCTGCTGTGACCTGGTACAAAACCTTATGTTTGTTCCATATATAACTCTTCATCCAAATCACCATGTAGAAAAGTTGTTTTAACATCTAACTGTTCTAACTCAAGGTTAAGTAATGCAGTTAGTGCCAACACAGTACGAATAGAAACAAGTTTTACAACTGGTGAAAAAATCTCATGAAAGTCGATACCTTCAACCTGAGAATACCCTTTTGCTACCAGTCTCGCCTTATACCTTTCGATACTTCCATCAACTTTCCGTTTCAGTTTGAAGACCCATTTGCATCCAAAAACACTTCTCCCTTTAGGAAGTTCTACAAGATCCCAGGTATTTTTCTTGGCTAAGGAATCCATTTCTTCTTCCATAGCTATTTTCCATTTTTCGCTATTCGTATCATCTACTACTTCGTCATAACAAGAAGGTTCCCCATCTTCAGTAATCAAAGCAAAAGATGAAGCAGAATCTTCATACCATTTGGGAGTTTTTCTTTCCCTTGTAGACATTCTTAGAGTGACTGGTTGCTGAACTGGTTCATAAACTTCAAAAGCATCCTTTGTATCTTCAACATCTTTTCCTCCAGAAGTCTCTTCTTCCTTTTGACTTTCACAAAAATGTCTAGCCTCCAACTAAATTTGTTGACTTGGCGATACCTGTTCCTGTTCAATTCTTTCAACATTTGATTTAAAAGAGAAGATTCATCAAATGTTACATCTCTGCTATGACTATCTTCCTGACGTAGGATCCCACAACCTGTACCCTTTCACCGCATAGTCATACCCAACAAAGACATAACATTTCGATTTTGGATCTAATTTTCAACACTGATTTTTAGGAATAAGAGCATAAGCATCACAACCAAATATCCTTAAATGTGAATAATCACAAGACTGACCTAACCAAACTTCTTTAGGAATTTTACAATTAATTGCTACTGAAGGATCTGTTAACTAAATAACAAGCAGTGGATACTGCTTCTGCCCAGAACTCTTTTTGCAGGTTAGCATTGCTGATCACGCTTCTGGCTCTTTCCATAAGAGTTCGATTCATACATTCAACAATACCATTTTGTTGAGGAGTATAAACAGTAGTTTTGTGTCTAACAATTCCTTCATCCTTACAATATTGTTCAAATTCTAATGAAGTAAATTCACCACCATTGTCAGTTCTTAAACATTTAATTGATTTGCTTGTTCTTTTTCTACCATTGCTTTACATTGTTTAAAGAAATTGAATACATCAGCTTTCTTTTTCAGCATAAAGACCCAAAACTTACGAGAGAAATCATCAATAAACATTAAAAAATATAGAGCACCTCCATATGATACAATAAGAGATGGTCCCCACAGATTAGAATGAATATAGTCTAAAATTTATTTACTATTATGACTTCCAGTTTTAAATCTATGTTTACACTATTTTCCACTGTTTACATAAATCCAACTTCAAGGATTTCAAATCAGGAAGTGATTTATGTTTCATCAATACCTGAAGACCTTTCTTGCTCATGTGACCCAATTGCGGATGCCATAGACGAGACCTTCTTCTTCTTTCTCTGACACAATCGCTGCTTCACTGACCTGAGTACTTCCTTTGAGTCTGTAAAGATTTCTGACCTTTTTTGCTTTCATAAAAACTAGGGCGCCTTTAGAGACTTTCAGCACTCCATTCTAACCTGTAAACTTATAACCATCCGAATCCAAAACTCCCAAACAAATCAATTTTTTCTTCAATTCAGGTACATGTATAACACTAGTTAATGTTCTAACTGTGTTATCATACATTTTAATCTTGATATTTCCCATCCCAATAGTCTGACATGATACATTGTTACCCATAAACACAAAACTACCATTTACATCTTCATATGAAGTAAACCAATTTCTGTGTGGACACATGTGATGAGAAGCACCAAAGTTTAATAGCCAACTTTCAAAATCCTGAGAGACATTACATACAGGTAAAGTTTCATCTATCATACATAATTCTTCAGTAGATAAAACTTCATCTATCATACCTGAATCAACCTGATTTGCTTCCTTCTTCAGGTTATCATACTCTTTTTGTTTCCAACAGTCTTTCTTAAGGTGTCCAATTTTATTGTAGTGCCAAATTTTACCTTACACTTCTTTCCCTTTGATTTTGATCTGGAAGACCCCCTTGTTTTTTCTCCTCTTTCCTTTGACCATCCTCTAGCTATCATGGCTTCTGGTGCAGTTGTTTCAGTACTGGATTTCCTTCATACTTCTTCAGACAAGAGAGCTCCCACAACTGATTCAAATTTCAAAGAATCAGCAGTGCTCAAACTGATTAAAGTTACGAAGTGGTCCCATGACTCGGGCAGAGAACACAACAAGGTTATAGCTTTGTCTTCTTCCTAAATTTTAACTTCCATATCTAATAATTGGCATATAAGTGTATTAAAAATATTTAAATGTTCTGCAACTTTTGTACCCTCCTTCATTCGAAGACTGTACAATTGTCTTTTCAAATAAATTCTATTGGTTAATGACTTTGTCATATATAGTTTTTCTAGTTTTTCCCATAAACTTGCAGCTATACACTCTTCAACAATATTGAAGAGAACTTCATCCGCCAGGCATAACCTGATGGTACTGAGAGCTCGGGCATCCAAGTCCTCCCAATCTGAATCTGTCATGCTAGCAGGTTTCTTATTTTCTCCGTCTAATGCTTTGTGCAACCCTTGTTGCACCAACAAATCCCTAACTTTCAGTTTCCATGGAGCAAAATTGTTCTTACTAGTGAATTTCTCCACCTCAAACTTTGCATTCGTCATCTTGGCCATTTCTTTCCTCCTAGGGTTTTAGTCTTGCAACTAAAATATTCTGATTTTCCTTCTTTAGCTAGGGTTTTCAAAAATTTCTTTCTGATTTTGATTTTCTACACAAAATCTAATTATGTTTCCCCCCTTTTTTTAACTCTTAAGAAATTTCCAAAAAAACTCTTAATTAATTTCCAGAATTTCTTTACAACACATCCTCCACATATTCCTTTAAAAAAAAAAAAAATATTCTTGAAATTGCCAAGAAACTCTAAATCCTATTTCCAGAAAACTTCAAGAACGCTTCAAAGAAATCCTCCAATTTATTTATTTTAATTTATTTTTATTTTATTTATTTATTTATTTATTTTATTTATTTTTTTTGCCTGGTTGATGATTCCTTAAGCCGTAAGTAAAAAAAAAAAAAAAAAAATCTTCTCTTAAGAATTAAAAAAAAAAAAAATTAGAAATACCCGGCTTTCATTTCAATCCCCCATACAAGCAGCTTCTGATCAGTTGTCGACAACGGATACCCGACTTTCATTTCATGGCTTCTCCTTTTTTTTCAGCTCAACCTCCAGATACGCGCAAAAAAAAATTGTGACTCTCAAAAGAACCGACTCTCTACCTTTGTTGTGTTCTCTACCACTTCGATTTTCGGTGGCTACCTCTGCGGCGTTCTCCTCTTCAAAAAATCGACGGCTGCAAAACCTTTGTTGTGTTCTTTGCCATTTTGGTTTTCGGTGGCTGCCTCTGCGGCGTTCTCCTCTTCAAAAAATCGGCGGCTACAAAAAAATGGGCAATCTTCTCTTCAAAAAATTCGGTGGCTATAAAAATATACGACAATGTCCTCTTCAAAAAACGTTGGCTGCAAAAAACTGGGTAGTCTCCTCTTCAAAAAATGGCGGCTACAAAAACAGCAGCAGTCTCCTCTTCAACCCCTCAACGGTAGTTTTTCAACAGCGACTCTCTCTTGAGGCTAACAATGCTGCTCTTCGATGGACGACTTTATTTCTGGGATCTTCCTTTGTCCTAATCACTCAATAGATTCACTCTGATACCATTTGTTGGTCTCATCTGTTATTAAACAAGAAAGAAATGAAAAGAAACTGAATGAAACTGAAATATACAAGTAAGACAAGTTTTACGTCGTAAAACCTTGACAGGGTGTCAAGGAAACATCCATAGGGCAAGGGATTGGATCTTTATTAAATCAAGAATGATTCTCCATAATCTACAATAGTTCGAGCATTTATTAGTTTTATAAGAGCCTCCTCTGTTACATAACTGCTATTTTGGTATAAAACTAACTTGGCATTAACTAATATAGTTTTTACCCATATTTACATAATTAGTTGTCAATTTCCTACAAGCTTTATAATCATTCGCAGGTACTATGTTAGAGGAAAATTCAGGAAATTTGGTAATAGGGTATCGAGTATGACTGTGTGGCCTTGGTTAAAGACTCGAGATTGAACACTAATGGAATTATTCTTCTTACTCACCACAGAGAGCAATCGGTCAACGAATCTCCTCCAAGGTTGACAATTCAACCAATATTGACCCATATCAGTCTATTCTACCCCTGGTTGAATTTTTATTGACGTTGGCAGGTAACAGGGGATTTGGTTACATTCCCTCTCACAGAAGTTTGGAAATTCGGGCCACCCCTTGCATGGACTACATTGGAGCACTCAATTGTTGGATCAAGGGTGTTGATTGAAGGTTCAATTGGAGACTCTGTGAATCAGATGTGGCATCCACCTCTTCACATCGGGACTACCAATGCCCAGGCAAAAAGGTCAATCGGGGACAACACTTGGAAGCTCACTTGATAGGAAGGTGAGCCAATCTTAGCTTATCAACTCCTCTCAGGTGTCAATCATATTGTTGGTCCAATGTCTCACTAAGATCTCTATTAAATAACATAAAATTCATGGAAGTGCCCTCTCAATTTCGTCAAATTCTGGTTGGCCCATCAAAGGGAAGCCATCCTTTTTATAATCAACATTTTTGTGGTTTTGGCCTAAAATGTCACTATTTTTTTTCCAGATATCCTAGTCAAAGAAAAATTGTGTAATTTTAATAAGCTCAACATGTGTTATTGGGTTGATTTCCATACAGAGTAGCGCATAACACCATGAAAAACCTTTTTATATATTTGGCACGTAATATAAATTCGAACCTTTACACAATTTTTTTTAGGAGATGAAGTAGTGAGGAAGAGAGGAAGGTTGGCCCGAGCTCCTGGCCAACCAGGTTAAACTAACGAGGTGTTTGGCACTAAATTTTGGAACTCCTTTTGTTGTCTTTTGTTTTTAATGCAGTGCAAATATAGTTTGTATTTAGGTATATTTGTCAATATATTTAGCAGATATCTCTTTAGAACTATTAGGAAACTATGTCACAAGCTTAGATTACATGTGTATAGGACCTCAGAATGCGAGATTTTGATGGAGCTAGATGAATTATGTAAGGGTTCTGGCACGTAATCCAGATTTTTCCTTTTTAATAGAAACTCTCTAATAGCTTCTTTGAAAAAAAAAAATATTAATGATTTTTATAATTACATAATAATGAATCACACAAAACATTTTATGAATCTTCTATGACATTTAATTTTTTGAGATATATGGTTTAATTCATTTAATATTGGGTTCAACCACATTTTTTTTTTCATTATTAGTCCCTGCCTCATTAGGGACTATAACATTCGCCTCGCAGTCAAAGTGTGTTGAATTTGCATTTTTGTTGTTGTGTTTTTGCAATTTTAACCGACGTTTCATGAAAATGTTGAGTATGTATATTTTCTGTAAATTCAAAATAAACTTTCTAATTTTATGAAAATATTTTTTCTAATTTTAGGTTGGATTAGATAGCTCTAATGGGACATAATTCCCCTAGTGGAGGGCGTTTTATTTTTGTTATTTTTCAGTGCCCGAAAATTCATTTAAATAAAAAATAAACTAATTTTGTGAGTGACCATTCTATTGGTGAGTGCTCAGACACTGATGTGATTGTAGATCCTTTGCATAGGTCATGGGGGCCTATTGTTCTGACACTTACATTGTTATTATATTGTTCTGCCCAATAATGTTAGAACTTATGCAGTTGCAGGCCCTTTACATAGGAGAGGGGGGTTGAACAATTGTACAAAGCTTTCTTGTGTAGAGGAAGCAATTCTTTATGTAGGCGAGGGTGGGGAGGGGGGCAGAGGGGCAAGAGGGAATGAAAAATTGTGCAGAGGAAGCTTCCCATCTTAGAAAAAATGTTCTTCCCAATGTGACCAGGTCTATTTCAGTTGTTGTCCAGGTATTATCTATCTCATTTTTGCTTCACAACTATTTTTTATTCATGTCGTCATGATCCATCATAACTTTGGTATTGTTATTTTTTATGCAATGTGTTAGGAAAATTGTCTAAACTGCTATAGGTGCTCCTGGTGGATATATTGGTGACTTAGATGCTTAAATTGCATCTGGAACTGAAGGTTATGTTTCTCAAGCAATAGAAATTCAACAGAAAATTAGCTTATTTTACATTGGTATTTCTTGCCTAGGAATGAAGACAACTCAATGCCTACATATAGAATTACAAATTCATCCAACAAAAATTGTTGGCGGATCAAATAAGGAGAAATTTGAATCCACATGGACATTTGATAATTCACAATCTTCAACTTGTAGTTTTGGACATTTAATAATTCATTCTCAAAATATTCCATAGCGTTGTTTGTTAAATTAAATTCAGCTTGGATGCCCAAGAGTTGGAATAGAGGCAAATTTTTCTATGGCTATATGGTACCTCATTTGAAAGTGTGTGAAAGGATCGAGTACGTCATACAACTTATTAATGGAAAGATGTTAGGTCCCTATGCTACTAGTGTAACCCCTTATTGTTATTAGTGCAACCCCCTTATTATATTGTTGTGACCATGTAGTCCCATATTGTTATTATTGTGCCCCATAGAAGCCCACTATTGTTATTGTTGTGCCCTTACATTATTATTGTTATGTCGGCTCTGATTATATTATGACCCCTTAGACTCCTATATATAGAAAGGAGGTCTTGTCATTTGTATCATCCAAGAATTAATATTCATTTGTGTAATGTAAAGGAGGTTGCCCCCTTGAAGAGGCTAACTTTGAAGTCGTTGATCTATCTTTTCTATCTTTTTGTGAGCTGGTTTCATAACATTTAGGATCAGAGTTATATCGTGGAATTTTTGATATAAATTTTTCTCTACGAAGTTTCATAGGCTATAAAAAAAATCCATTTGAGTCGAAATCGTTCTGAACCTCGGGTCTAAATTTTAGATCTTGTCTCACTATATTTTCAGAGATATGATCTGAGGAAGTTAGGGTTTTTGCAAGCTCCAGAATTCCATCTCAAACAAGTAATTGTGGAATTTTCGCTATTAAAACTTTCTACAAACGTTAAGACTCTAAAATGAAAACCCATTTGAGTCGAAATTTTGGTGAAGCTCCGGCCCGAATTTCAGATCTTGTTTCACTATATTTTTGAAGATATGGTCCAAACATTTAGTGTTTTTGAGGACTCCCACATTACATTCCAAACAAGTGACCTTAAGAAAATCGTCATAACTTTCTCTTTGAGCATAAGATTGAAATCTCCTAAGAAGTTACAAAAAGTGGACAAACTGTACTTTTCTGTGTATTTTTTATGATCCGAAGGTTGAAACAGTGACACGTGGCAGGTCGTACAAGTTCACTCTACTAAACTAGTCTATAATCAGGTCATCGTAGGAGATTTGGCATAACTCTTTATTGAAGAATCCAATATTGATCAGACTGGTGGGGTTAGAAAGAGGACTCAGAGGGCTACCATAAGCCAAAATTTCAAAACTTGAAGATCTGAAATTACAGAGTTATAGTCGTTTAAATATAGAGCTCCTAAAAGCAAGAAAAATAATGACTCGAATCAAGAAAATAGAAACACCTAGTAAGCAAAATTGGATGGATGATTTGAAGAATGCGATCAAAGCTAAGATAAATAGTTTTATATGTGCCATGGAAGCTAATATCGATGGTATGAAAGCATATTTGAAGAAAGGCATGGAATATTTGAAGAAAGACATGGAAGGTTTGAAGGAAGGTGGGACAAAGCTGCTACAAGAAAGACCTCCTAATGACGAAAAGGTAGTAGAAGAAACTCATGATGAGAAAAAAATAAATGTTAATCATGATTTCATAGAATCTAACATTGGATTGAAGACCCACCATATTCCAAAGATCGATATGAGGAAGTTTGATGGCAAGGATCCCATAACATGGATACTACAAAAGGTACGTATTGCATCTTTATATTTAGAACTGAATCAATTTTTATGGTATAAATGGCTTTTTTCTCGCAAAACACTTGTCACTTGGTCAATTTTCATGGAGGAAATGATAGCACATTATGAGGATACAAAGAGCAACACCTTCTTTAGCCAATTGATAAATCTCAAACAGAAGGGTTCAATGGCAGAAATATTTTGATATACATGATGTGCAACTATTACAAAAGGTACGTATTGCATCTTTATATTTAGAACCAAATCAATTTTTATGGTATAAATGGCTTTTTTCTCGTAAAACACTTGTCACTTGGTCAATTTTCATGGAGGAAATGATAACACATTATGAGGATACAAAGAGCAACACCTTCTTTAGTCAATTGATAAATCTCAAACAAAAGGGTTCAATGGCAGAAATATTTTGATCTACATGATGTGCAACTATTACAAAAGGTACATATTGCATCTTTATATTTAGAACCGAATCAATTTTTATGGTATAAATTGATTTTTTCTCGTAAAACACTCAATGTCACTTGGTCAATTTTCATGGAGGAAATGATAGCACATTATGAGGATACAAAGAGAAACACCTTCTTTAGCCAATTGATAAATCTCAAACAAAAGTGTTCAATGGCAGAGCACATTAAGGACTTCCAAAAATTGAATATAAGGGTAAATGGTATTCTAGAGAAGCAGAGGATTGATGTCTTCATAGGGACTTTAAAGGATAACATTCAACATGAGGTTCATCTTTGGGAACCTGATTCATTGGAGAAGGCATTCAAGCTGGAAAGAAAAATTGAAAGAAAAATTATGGCAACAAGAAATCCTACCACTCACAATTATAAAGATGGAAGTGTTGTTGCTCCTAGCCTTCCACAACCTACAAGGTTGACACCACAAAAATTGGAAGAAAAAGGAGAAAACGACCTTTGTTACAATTGTGATAGCAAATACACTAAAGGTCATAAGTGTGCTGAGAAGAAATTATTTTACATTGATTGTGAAGAGGAGGAAGAAAAGGATCAAGAAACATCAAAAGAAGAGGATATACACCAAGAACCAACCCCAGAGAAAGAAGAAATGAATCCGACCATATCTTATAATGCATTGGCAAGAATTACCACTCCTTAAACCCTCAAGATAGAAGGACATATCAAGAAGAAAAAGGATAACCTCACTTTCACGCAGAATCAAATGAAACAACAAGCAAATCAACATTGCAGCGAAAGAAGTTTTGATATAGGCGACTGGGTATTTTTACGAATACAACCATAAAAACAAATGTCCCTCAAGCAAGATAAGAAGGATAATAAATTATCACCAAAGTACTATGGTACTTACAAGGTGCTGCAAAAGATTGGTACTATGGCATACAAATTGGAGCTTCCTGCATCTTCCTGAATGCCCCCAGTTTTCCATGTTTCATGCTTCAAGCAGGTTATAGGTGAAAAGCTCCTAGTTCAAACAATATTGTCAGAACTTGACGAGGAAGGAAAAATCATATTGGAACCTAAAGAAGTCACGGAAATAAGAACCTGACAACTATGGAATCGATCAATTTCAGAGTATCTCATCAAGTGGAAGAACTTACTCGCTGAAGATTCCACATGGGAGGACAAGAATTTTATACAGAAGCATCCAGAACTACTCAAGCGTTGAGGACAACACTTTTTGAAGGAGAGGGGCATGTTAGGTCCCTATACCTTTTTTTTCAAACAAGATTGGTTAGATGATATATTACCAAAAAAGGGTGTAGAGCAAGCTCCAACCACATTCAGCTATATTGCGATCGTAGACTAAGCAGCGAGATGAGATCGTAGTCCCTTATCCTATGCTTAATTTCCAAACTTCATAGATTCTTTTAACTATTCTAGGATACTGCCGGACGTATTGACCTACTAAGAAAACAAATTTACATAACATAATTTCTCATTGGGTTTATGGCTTGTTGACTGAGTATTCTTGGGTTGCTTCATTCATGTTGTTGTTGTTGGCTGAGTTTTTTCCTTCACTGCTCATATTGTTGCTCTTGTAGTATTCTACTACTTCCTGCAGATGTTTGCACTTGGTTTTCAGATCCTTTATCTCATGCTGTTGCGTTGCCATATTTTTCTTCTGAAAGCTATACTCCATTCTCATTTCACTTCTTAGATCTTTGAGAGACTGTTCCAGCCAATGTATCATGACCTTGTTTCCTTTGCATGCTGGGCATGAGTCATTCCTGGCTGCCTTCTTAGTGGGGTTAAACTCCATCTGACTGTTGTTTCCCCTTGCTTTGTTGTAGCTGCCTGTGCTCCCTTGATCCATCGTTGCTCTGATTTGATGGCCTCTGCTCTGAAATTTTTGAGTAGCTGTGGATATTGCCGCTGAGCTAGATAATATGAGAGAGGGCCTGTATTTATGAAGAGGGGAATGAAAATTGCAGCGAAAATTATAACTCTGCAATAAGAGCTGGATGAGGGTAGGTAATAGCTTGATCAAATAAAAAGGCTGCCAGCTGAATAGTGTTTGCAAGTGGACAAGGAGCAGCGGGTGAAGTTGAGCAGGAAAGCTGGTGAGCAAGGGAACTGCGTGAGGGAGGGAAGCTGAGCAGGGGCTGCGTGGAGGGATGGCAGCTGAGCAAGACTGCGAGGAGGAATGGGAGCTGGGGAGGGGGCTGCGCAGAGAACAAGGAGACTGCGCAGAGAGCAGGGGACCACGTGGAGGCGTGAGGGAGGGGACTGCGTGGATGCTTGAGGGAGTGGGTTTTATTGCAGAAAAACTGCGTGAGGGAGGGAAGCTGAGCAGGGGCTGCGTGGAGGGTGGTAGGTGAGGAAGATAGTGAGGAATGGGAGCAGGGGAGGGGGATACGCAGAGAGGACTACGTAGAGAGCAGGGGACCACATGGAAGCGAGAGGGAGGGGACTGCGTGGATGCGTGAGGGAGCTGGGATTTGATGCAGACCTGGAAGCGCCGAGGGGAGTTGAGTCCTCAAGCAAATGATTGCAGATCGAAATTTGCACTGTGCACTCTTTTTTTAAAGTTGTTCTGCGTTGCATGCTTGCCTCCAAGCATGTGGTTTTAGCAGTCCCTCATGTGTTGGAGTTGAGAGCTGTCCCTTGCACACTTTTTCCTTTTCTGGCTCGGTTTCCTTCTGAGCTGAGCTTTGCTTGCTCATGAGCTTTTTGACTTTGATTGAAGTTTCTGAAGATGATCCTTTGTATTTCCATTTTTCCTTGCTTTTTCCTCTGTCTTCCCATGATTTTTTGGGATTTTTTTGGGTTTTCAGTTTTTTCATTTTCTTTGTCTTTTTATTTTTTCCATAATTTTTCTTGCTTTGTCCCTTTTTTCCCCAGTACATTAATCTTTTCAAATTCATTTTGATCTTATGGCACAGAGTGTTGGTATTCCTCATTATTCTCCCAGACTCTTCCTTCATTCATCTCCACTGCTTGATTTGCGTGAAAATCCGCCTGCTGATTGTGAAGCCTCAGTATATGTTTGAAAGTTACACTACCAGAGTCTTCTAGATTCCTTCTTATTCTTTTGATAATTCTACTCATAAACTCGTTGCTTGGACTTTTGGTTCAGATCATTGCCTCAATTATGATGGCTGAATCTCCCAAAATTATTGGATTTTGGATTCCTCTTTTTTTAATTATTTTTGTCCCCATGAACAAGCTATACGCTTCGGCCTTATTATTTGAAATTTGTCCCAATCCTCATTCATATGTGAAATTTTTTTTCCCACTTGGATAAAAAATTATCCCACCTGCTCCCGCCTTTCCAGGATTATTCTTGGAGGCTCCATCAAATTGAAAACAATATCTATTTTGCTGTCTTTTCCAACTCTCAATTTCTTCTTCGGTCATTCTCAATTTCCAGTTTTTCCCTGAGCTTTCTTTTCTCTGTCCCTTTTTACCATTGTTGTCTATTACGGCTTTGCTAAGCCATTCTCTTTCTTCTTGTTGAAGGATACTATAATCCGTTGGGGCAGTTCTTTTTTCATTGAATATTTCTAAAGTTAATCCCCATACTTTTGATAATGTTTTTCCAATTCTAGGATTTTGGTTTTTAAAGATGCACCTGTTCCGAGTCAGCCAAATTTGCTAGCATAGGACTGTTGGAATGCATTTCTAGATTCTTATAATTGTGACTTTCTTCTTTGTTGCATATGGGTAGGCTTTCTCCAGAATTTTGAGGAATTCCGGCAATGGTTTACCATAGTCTATATTTACTTCCAGCGGGCTCAAGAGCTGCTCCCAACATTCTCTTGAGAATTTACAGTCCTGAAATAAGTGTTGAATGGTTTCTTCTGCCTGCTGGCATAATGGGCATCTTGATGGCCCATGGAATCCTCTTTTTTTAAGGTTTTCGCCAGTCAGGATCTTTCCTTTTAATAGGGTCCAAATGAAAATTTTTATTTTAGGCAAACTTTCCGATTTCCATGCTATTTTCCATGGTTCCCATTCTTGCTGATTGGTTTGATCTTGAAGAATTTTATATCTAGTTTTGACTGTATATTGCCCATTACTTGGGTCCCAGAGGTAATTGTCTTCCTCATCACGATGAATTGGTGCTGCCCCCTTTAGATGTTGCTTGAGTTTATTCCATTGTCCTTCCATGTTTGTTGGGATTACTGGCCTTTTCCATTCTTTCCATTCCTTCTGATTCCATAGGGAGATTGAATATAAGGTATTAAAGCCTTTCCCTCTCATCCACTCTTGAATGCCATCCATTTCCGGGTGATCCTGTAATGGGTCTTTTCCCATGATATTGTCTTCCCATATCGAGAATTTTTGTCCATTCCCAAGAGTTTTGGAAATGTGGCTTCCCATTATTGGAATGAATATTTTGACTAGCTTCCATACTTGGGTGCTTTGTCTTATTGGGATGTGCTCATTCAGCAAATTCTCCTTGGAGCCATTTAGATATTTGTTTATGAGGTCTTTTTTCCACCAGCTCTCGTTACCTGTTATGAGTCTCGAGACAATTTTCATTCCTAGGGTTGCATTCATGAGCCCAGGCAGCCGAATGGACAAGCCTCCTTGTTCATATGGTAGCACTACTTGTTCCCGCCTTACCAAACTAAACTTTTTGTTTTTCTGCTTCCCTCCCTTCCAGATAAAACTTCTTAGGATTAATTCCATCTGCTTGTGGGCACTTGCTAGTGCCATGATTAGTGCATATTGGTATATTGGTAATGCAGCAAGGAGAGCCTTAATTAATATCACCCTTCCAGCCATATTTAACCACATCATTCCCCAATTCTTTATCCTGTCTTGCATTTTCCCAATTTGTTTTGTCCATATTTCTGCCTTCATGATCTCTTTTGATATTGGTAATCCCATATAGAGAAAGTGATTCCAATTTTCCTGTGCTGGGATTTCCATGATTTGGGAAATTATTTGCATAGTTCGTGGTGGAATGTTCCACCCATAGATCCTGCATTTTGTATTGTTCAAAAGTCCACCTGACACCTATAGAAATGCATCCATTATTTTTTTGAATCTTCTTGCTATTATTGTTGATGCTCCTCCCATCAACAATGTATCATCTACAGACAAGGGGTGATTTATGGTCTTTATTCCTTTTGCTATTCTCAGTCCTGTGATAGTTCTTTCTTTCCCGTGAGTTTCCAATGCTATACTAAGAGTTTCTGCCATTATTATATATAAAAATGGTGATAGAGGGAAGCCCTGCCTGAGGCCTTTTGTGCTTTGAAAAAATTCACTGGGTCTTCCATTGATGGGGGGCTATCTAGGGAGTGGATATGCATTCTTGTATCACTTCTATTATTTCTTTTAAGAAGCCCAGTGTCTGAAGCATTTGCCATATCTAGTTTGATTATCATACCTTTTTCTTGCTTTAAGATACTGGAGTGGACAACTTCCTGAACTATAATGACATTGTCAATGATTTGTCTGTTTAGGACAAACCCTCGGTTTTTTGAGATGATTAAGTGCAACACTTTCTTTATTCTGTTTGCCACTATTTTTGTTATTATCTTGTAGGAGGAATTGCACAGAGAAATGGGCTGGAACCTATTGAAGGTGGATGGGTTTGCTTCCTTTGGAACCAAAGCAAGATAGGAAGATCTTGTGTGGCCTCCCATTTTTTTTTTTAAACATTCTTTGCCATTCTTAAGAAATCCTTTCTGATTGTATACCAATGATTTCTGTAGAAGGCTATTGTGAATCCATCTGGCCCAGGTGCTTTGTTCGGATGCAGGCTCCAAATGGCCTCCACAATTTCTTCTTCTGTGAGGTCCTTACACATGTCTTTGTTTTGTTCTTTTTTTATTTTCTTCTTTGTGTGCTGCAAAATTTCTTCATATTCAGCCGTTTCCTCCATTGCTAACAGTAAGTTTTTGAAGTGCTTGTGGGCTGCTTTTTTTATTTCTTCTGCTCCTTTGATTTCTTGATTTTCCACTTGTATTTTTTCTATTTGGTTTCTAGCTCTTCTAATTTTCATACTGTTATGAAAAAAGGACGTATTCTTATCCCCTGCCTTGAGCCAGAGGATTCTAGATTTCAGTCTTGCCTCTTCCTCCTCTTTCTTGTTTTCCCTGTATATCTCCCAGAAAATTTCTTTCTCTTTAAGGTAGTCTTGCTTGCTTTCTTCTTTACATTCTTTTTCAGCCTGCATGCTGTCCATTTTCTGTTGTAGCTCTCTCTCTTTTTTCTTTTTCTTTTTTTTAACCTTGCCCATTCCTTTAGCTTGGTTCTTACACTTTTTAATTTTGTCTCCCATATGTACTGTGGTGAGCCTGATATTCTTGGTGCCCATGCTGCTTTAACTAATTCGCTGATTTCTGTGCTGCTGTCCCAGATTGAGCTATACCTGAACGGGAGTGGGCCTTGGTTTTCCATTTTTCCCATTGCTATTACAATCGGCTTATGATCAGAAGCTGTGGTGTGAATGATTTTGGATTTGATAGAGCTGTACAGTGCTGCTATGTTGTCTTGAATAAGGATTTTGTCCAATATTTCTTTTATGTTACTTTTTCCCACTCTCTTGTTATTCCAGGTATATTTTCCATTGTTTGGAGGAATATCCAGAAGGCTATATTGTTCCATTATTTCTTCTAAAGAGTTCTTGGATGGATCCGCTTGAAAGTTTCCTCCAAACTTTTCCTCTATACTTCTAACCAGATTTAAATCTCCTCCTAAAATTATTTTTCCAGCTTGTGTTTCTTGTAATACTTCCTTTATTGTTGCCCAACACTATTCTTTCTCCTTATAGTGGTTGGGGGCATATATATTTATCACCCTGTATTTCTCTTCTGTGTTGATCCTCCTAAGATCCGTTAAAATCCAGTGCTGCCCTATTTTTTCCCCATTAATTCCCACCTTCCTTTTTTCCAGATTGTACATATGCCTCCTAATGCTCCAGTTGCCTAGATTGCTTCCCCTTCATATTGCCTGAACTTTTTTTTTAAGATTTTCTGATTCTTGGTTGTTTACTTTTGTCTCCTGGATCATAAGGATATCTGGGTTCTCTTTTGTCAAAATATCTCTTGTTGCATTTTCCTTAACAGGTGTGCCCATTCCTCTGTAGTTCCAGGAGACTATTATCATTATTTACTTGTTGGGTGGTGCATGGCTCCTTTCCCCTTATGTTGGCTTTTCTCCATATTTCCTGTACTTTTCCCTAGATAAGTGTCCATGGGCTGTTGTGTTCCTAGGGCCATTTCTTTTGCTGCTGCTTCATCCCTTACTTCTTTATTTGTCTTTCTTCCAACTTTTTTTTTGGTTTTCTGCATTTGGGAATGCTTCTTTAGCTTGTTTTCTGGTTAATATCCTGTCTACTGAGGGAGGGGGAGAGAGGTGAATTGAGTCTCTGGGGGAGAGGGGGGACCGTTGGGTGATTGGAGAGCACGAGGTTCTAGATCTAGCTTTGGCTCTAGGGGATGGGGGATCTGATGTGAGTAGAGGATCAAAGGGGTTTTGGCTAGCTAAGTTTTCTTTTGGCGAGAGGGAGAGGGCTTCAGCAGATTGTGAGGGTTGAGAGGAGAGCTAAACTAGTTGTTTGTTGGCTATCTTCTTTCGTTTGGCCTGTTCCCATTTATTTTCTAGATCCTCAATCTTTTCACTTTCATTTTCTCTATTTTTTGTACATCTATTTTCAAAATGACCGTATTCATGACATACCTTTCATTTGAAGGGGATTTGCTCATAGTCCAGCTGTTGTATGTGCGTCCACTGATCCACTTTTATTTTGATAGCTTTAGGGAGACCTTTGCCTAGATCCACTTCCACGCAGATTCGGGCGCATGCATGCATGTTTTCTTTAGGCTCACATCTATCTATGTATTTCCCAACTACGTTTCCTATTGCTTTGACTGAATCATCTCCCCAGTAGTGGAGAGGTAGATGCGGCAATCTTACCCATACTGGAACAACATTTGGGACGTCCATTTCTGGATCAAAGTCTGGTGTCCATCTGTTCAAATACAGTCCCCTTGTATCCATAAAATATGGACCATTCCTGAATATCAGATCGCAGTCCTCTTTGGTTTCGAAGTGGAAGGTGTAGTAACCTCTACCACAGAATCTGATTGAGATCTTCCCAGATATTGCTGCAGCCCAGTTTCTTTCTACCCACTTTTGCACAGTCTTGGGTGATGGCCACAACCCAGTAAACTGCCCTACTAACCCTCGTTCTGCTAGGGAGAGTGCTGCTTTTCTTGGGAGTGTTGGAGGGAGAGATATTTCTGGTATTTCTTCCATTTTTTAACAAACTTTGAAACTGACGGTCTGTTCTTTGTTGGACCCATTGTAGAGATGAGGGAAGCAAAAGCTTTTTCTGTTACTTCTGATTCTTGCTGGTGATCTGTGTGATGATGATCTTCCTCTTCCGGTGGATCCATATTGCTCAAACCCCAGCAACAGGAGGCTGCTGAGGGCCAATATGATCTGGGGCAGTATTTGCCTGCCGAAAACTGCAGCTGCGATCTCGCCTTCCTCTTTCTGCCGTTCTGACCTCAGCAGCAAGGGCCACTGAGGCGCAGTGAATGCTGCTTCGCGCTGGGAGCTGCAGCAGCAGCTAGGGCTGCATGCTATCCTTAGCTGCTCTCCTCGCCATGGATCTACAACAATTATGGTCATTCCTATATCACTGAGAGGTTAAGTCCCTATACTACTAGTGTAACCCCTTATTGTTATTAGTGCAACCCCCTTATTATATTGCTGTGCCCATGTTATCCCCATATTGTTATTATTGTGCCCCATAGAAGCCCACTATTGTTATTGTTGCACCCTTACATTATTATTGTTATGTCGGCTCTGATTGTATTATGACCCTTTAAACTCCTATATATAGAAAGGAGTCTTGTCATTTGTATCATCCAAGAATTGTTCATTTGTGTAATGTAAAGGAGGTTGCCCCCTCTAAGAGGCTGACTTTGAAGTCATTGATCTATCTTTTCTATCTTTTTGTGAGCTGGTTTCATAACAAATGAAAGATGCATAATCATTTCTACAAATTATGAAATGACGTGTGATGAAACAAGAAATGAAGGATACCCTCAATTTATACAATAAAGTGGTTTTAGAGTAACCTTGATATATGGTCATGTCTTTTCAAAACCAACATCAACGATCACAAGAAATAGTGATTTCCATAATAATGAAAATTGAAAATATGCCATGTAAATATTTATATAAAAATCTATAATAATATAAATAATACTTCTTTTAATATTTGATTTTTCAATTATTATCATTATTTCTTAAATGAATTAATTTCATAGGCACAAATTGCAATTGCAATTGCATATAATGCACTGTGTAAATCCCCCATACTTAAATTCAAAAAGAGTCAAGGGATCTCTACTTGAATGGTTCATGAGGCACAATACTTGCTAAGGTTTTGCAAATGGGGTAGCAAGCTAAGTGGGCTTGATTGTGGGGAAAAACTCCACAGTTAAGCGCGCTTGAGCCAGAGGAGTTCTAGGATGGGTGACCTCCTGGGAAGTCCTAGTTACCGGGTGCAAGCCCCGGAAGTGATGATTGATGCTATGTGATTCGTTCTCCACATTTCACTAGTTTCAATCCCACTTCTTCACCCCTGTGAGCATCACCCGATGCAATGAGTGCTAAGTGAACTATTCAAAAATCATGAGAAATTAGTCACTTTACGACTACCTCTCATGGAAATGGTCATACGTTTGAATGACTTACTTAACGCAGTTGAATCCCAAAAATGGTATCTAATATAATGCACTGTGTAAATCCCCCATACTTAAATACTTGAATTGTTTTTTTTTTTCAATCTAACAGGCCTTCGTCATGAATGCATGGCCATTCAGAACCGCACTTCGCAAATTGCTTCTTTTGCACTCCCACAAATTGCTTCTTGCAAGTCGAATCTCCAACCGCACTCGAAAAATTGCTTCCATTATTATTAAACACTCATTGTTAATAATAAGCTTGAAAATTACAAATATTTAATAAAACAAAACTAATTACTGCAACAAATCAATTATCACAATAAAACAACTGCTTCTTGAATGTTTTTTTTTTAATGAAGAATATTTTTTTACTTATAGAATGATTGAGGGAATATCAATATTGTATGTCACATGTGTAGTCAATTCACATAATGTAATTTTTCTCAACAAGTTCATGATCGAAAACCTTGAATTACCTCAAGCTTAATTGTGTAGAAATGTAAAAACCACATTGATTAAATTCCATGCTCAAAAAAATACTAAAAGCATGTACAATGATTAAGAAAGAGAGGGAAGGCCACCATCAATGACCTTCAATAAACCCTTTTTTAGTTTTCAATAAATAAGCAATTCAATAAAATATTGTACGATAATTATATAACTTATACCATAAAACTAAACTTCAAATTTACCTTTGGTGTAATTAAATTAAATTTATATATGATTTCAAATATGATTAAATATCTAATCTATAAACTTACTAACTACGCTATTAACCAAAACTTCTTTGTAAATTTTGCTAATTGGATGCAGATAATGCCTCCTCTCCTCGCAACATAATCCTCTTTGACATATTGGGATTTACACTAAAGCTGAGGGAAAAAATATTTGTGCTGAGGAAAAGCACACGTAGCGTCCGTCCGAATACAAATAGACATATTCTATTGTAATTTGTTAGTAAAGCAATAACTTAATGTATTCCATCATATTCCTATTGTCAGAATCATCCATATCAGCAAGGGTTAACGAGTCTGTCATAGGGCATTAAATGTCTGCTAGCTGCAAGCTCCGATAGCCATATAAAACACGCGTGCGTGGTGATTTTCCGAACACTCAGTCCCCACCGAACACGCATGCGCGGTGACTTTCCGAACACTCCGTCCCCACCGAAAGTGATATGGCTATCGAGCTTGCAACTAAGCAGACATTTAATGCCCTATGACAGACTCATTAACCCTTGCCATCCATATCAACCTTTTCTCCAATACTAAAAGCAACACATTTCCTCTCCCTTCTTAGGGGATTGTGGAGTCAGAGAGAGGTCAAATGATTTGTATTCGACTTCCCTCTTCCATGGATTTCTCTTGCATTTAGGCTCATTGAAATCTGTCCCTCTTTAATGAAGTGTAGGTTATGGGAAGATGCAATATATATTTGAATAATGATTGGGTCATTTCATTCAACTTAGGATCTTGGCGAGGAATTGATATGGGGATATCTGATAGGAGTGTTATGGATAACTTAATAAATTTGGTAAAAAGGATACAAAGTTTCACACGTGGAGTGAATAGCTTAATTACTATTTGTGATAAACATCATGTGTCACTAAATACTCCATTATTTTTTGACTTAATTCTAGTCCAACTCATCACTACAAAATATATTTTATTACAAGATAAGATTAATGTATTCATTTAACATTATAACTAATTAGGTAGGTTGGCGCTTGTTTATATCTAATTAGGTAAATGGGCTCTTGAAGTTTTGATGAACAAAAGGACAATGGATTGGAAAAGTTCAAGCAAATTAAGCCCCCTACCAACGCTCATGATATGACGAGTTACTAAACATGAGGAAATTGTTTGTACCCTTAACAAATCTCCAACTGCATGACGACACGTGGACCAAGGTTCTTGGAAAAATGCATAACTGTCTAACATGAGCTTGAACTGAGTAGGCTACTATAATAAAAATTACTCTATTCCTAGAGCGCACACGAAATTGTGGTGGCGGCATAATATTTTGGCGATGTAGTATTACGTTAAGATTCAGGAAAATCACTACACTGCTGCATAAAACGAAGGCTATTTCCATGTGTAATGGCGGTATCTAGTTCAGCATTCTGTCATGCAATATGCAACTACGTTGAATATTACTTTACTATGCACTGTGGTTTACTTGTGGATCTCTTACATTGATTTTAATGCAATAATTGTTTCTTTGTAATATTTACTTACAATCACATAATTATAATGAAATAACATGTGGAAGTTGCGTAGTATTTAGTCCTACATTAGTTTTACCTTAAATGTTCACAGACTCAAACCTCGAAGCCAGTGGATCTTCGCAAACAAAGATAACTATAGTTAGCGGGAAGCAGATGCCTCTATACATTAGTGCACAGTTTGACAAGTTCTATCTTAAGGAAAGTGTAAAAAAATTAATTTTCGGTTTGTGGTAAATTAATAGGATGATAAATATCTTAGCCTTCACATGGACCATCCATTCAATCGAGGTGCACCGGTCATGCAAAAGTGGAAGGCTAAGAAGAATGACTTACATTCGTGCATGCGTGGAAACTGCTTTCCACTTACTTTAAGTTCCCTTGCTTTCTTGCAGTTACATATGCGCAATATTAATTTCCAAACTACATTTTGATTTTCAATATCTATTTCCAACTAAAATATTGCACCATCAATTATACGACCCTTGAAATATAAAACGTGTTCACATCATGATGAGTAGAGTGTGCGGAGATGGAGGGAAACTCCTATTTCGTAGATTATAGAAAAGTAAATGCTGGTTGACATGCCAGGTATTTATTTTTCGTCCTCTCTCTCACAGCACGCGAATCGAGATAACAGCTTGGAGAAAGAAAGTGAAAAGTAAATGCCTTGCATGTCAGCCAGCATTTACTTTTATATAGTCTACGAAATAAAAAATGCCAAAATAGAATGCCAAGATGGAGTGCGGAGGCAGACACGAGGGGCTCACCTCTGAACACGGGCTTCCACACTTTTAAGTAATATCAATAATTAATATTAATCACAACAATTATTTCAATGGAATTGTCCTTTTATTCGTGTCCAAAACACCATTCAATTATGGTTCCTTCTATGTAATTATTGGTAATTATAATTACCATCAAGTTGTATCACATCAAGCATATATTTTCTACTCTTTTTTAATCACAATATGAGACAATAATAATTTTTTTGTATGTATGAGCCAATACTTCGATGAATATTAAAGTGCTTTAGATTAAACATATGCGAACTTATAATAATAAATCATACCTTGATCCATAAACTCAGTGGTGCCTCTGCAGATGATGATCATGTGATCTTTGGTCAGGCTTCTAACAACTAAGATAACTTACTTTCAGTCGATCTCGAAGCCTAATTTTTGTAGCTTGTCTTCTTCCAAAAATTGATAGATCTTCGTTTTTGGCAAGCCGAATGTATCGTTTAGCGTTTCAAGTTCCTACCGAGTATTATCGTTGCATGCCACGGCTGAAAGAATTAGCGCATCAATAAGTCGGGTGGGATGATGGTCTTCCATGATTATATGGCTGGGCGTAGCCATCGATTTTGTGGTTATGTGAATTCTAATGCTTCTGGTCTATTTCTTCTACCCATATCTGACCTGTCTTGTCGATATCGAGTCCATAAAGAGAGTCATGCACGTGTACTATTTTCATGAAACCAAGCTTGGGCATGTCAAAGTGTTGGCGACGAGGATTACACCATTCACCATTGTTGGAAGTTTCAAACCAGTTGGGAGGACACAACTTTGTACCAGTGACAGTAATGACGGGAGAGCCTGAAAAACACCCTTTTGATTGAATGCACCTTATTTGAAAACACTGCATGCACCCATTTCCTCCATTATACAAATATGTGGTCAGAGTCATTGTCTGAGTACCGTACCCATATTTGGGTTAGAGTTTTGATGATATTTTAGTTATTAGAACCCATATAGATGATGAGGACGAAGATACGGATGCAATTTTGAAAGGTAAGATACATACCCTACCCATTTTCTCCTACAATGTACTGAAACAATCGACCGATTACTTCGACAAGAAGAATGAGATGGGGTGTTTGGTTCGGTTTATCTAGGTTTGGTGGCGGTCAAGAGACTGTATTAGCATAATTATAGAAGATTCAATCGGTGATGCGCGTTGTGTGGCATTTTTCCACATTTCTATTCTATTTGTGTGTGTTGTGTGACATTTTTGCAGCATAATAATTTGATTGGTGGTGGTCCCCACAAGGAATAACACTATGTCCTCTGTATCCTTATTGTCATTGTCCGGAAGTTCAACTCAATGCGGAGGTTTAGCTTATTTTGCAGAATTTCCACACAATGATTTAAACTTCCGCACTGTTGGGATAAGGTCTCTAGGGTCAAATTTTGACAGTTTAATCAATTTTTTGTTAGAATTTTGCAATGAATGTAAAGTCTCCGTGAAATGTGAAAGTGGAGCACGCAACTAAGTAAGAGTCAAAGGGGATTTAGTCCCTTTTATGGGTAGGTGATAGGTCGGTTTTGAGACTCACCCATGGACCGTGGGCCATGGTATTGTAATAAAAAAGCTATATATAGTTGAGTCTTAGCAAGTCTAAAAAAAAAAATTGTTGATAGAAAATCATTGTAAGGGCAAGGTGTTAAGACAAGAAAGGTCTATTTCCTATATTTAAGTGAAAGGGGAAGGCTCCTATAGCTAAGTGCATGGAGACCTTGGCAAGTCCGCAACTGAGTGCGTGGGCCCCTACAGCTAAGTGTGCAGGGTAGAAGAGTCTTTAGTTTGAACGTTCAATCTAATAAAGACTGTTTTAGGTTGAATTGAATGCATCTGTGCCTTGTTCCTTAATTATGCTTAAGTTAATGTATCTTCTCTCTGTAAGCTGTTTCCTATCAATTAATGTGTTCTACTACGCAAATCTATTTGATCTTAATACCTATGCATGAAAAGTGTAATGAACTGTTTTCGTGAAGATATTAGATAGTTATGTTATTATAACTTTTTGGGACGAGTAGATCTACTTGAGGGTGGATCTAGGTTTGCTAATTACTAAGTGAAAATCATGAATATACCTCTTTTATGTATGATAAGCACAATCGCATACCTTCGTGGGGACTTGGAGGTCTGTTGTTAGGAAAAGTATCCAATACGGAATGACCCTATCCCACTCTAAAGGTGATAGTACCTCAGCAACAACCGAATGCAAAGCTATTCAAAATTACTTCTTTATGAGATGTAAGAGAGAGGAGAAAGAGATCCACTAACCGTTATCTTCCGCTAATGATTGATCCAATCTTCCCTCTTTGCTGCTTGCTCCCAGCTCCTTGCTCTTTCACTGGCCCAGCTACACAAAGATCCTGCAAAAGCACAAGAAAGGGAAACTACAAGAAGCATACATCCATAATTGATTCAAGGATTAGAATAAATCAAATATACAAGTATCAATACGCCACAAAGACACATGCATATAGAAGAACCTCAAATGCTTTATTAATGGAAGAAGTAAAGTTCTGAGAGTGTTACAACCATAAGAGGCCCAATCCAACAACACCTCCCAGCAGAAAGAAATCTCCTCTTCACCTCCTTCAAGCAAATCACCCAATAGTTCTATACTCAAACCAACAGCACCTCCTTACATTCACAAGATTCCAGCCTCCCTAGACCCCATGAGAGAGCTCTATATATAGGAGTTTTGGAGAAAGGATGAGTCAGCTTGAGCTTGGCATGGAGCTGACTAGTGTCCTCTCCCACTTCAGTTATTCTTCAGTTCTTGAGTCCACTTGGAGTTTCTTGCTTCCACTTGGAGATCTAGATCCTCTTACTCATCACAAGGCGAATTCCCTGATCCAAGTGTCATTTTGGAAGCTTCTTGGGCATTTGACACCTTGCAGAATGACTGTGCCACTTGGCCAATCTCGCCCAGCGCAGGTAGCCTTCATTAGATTTGACATTCAGCGCAGGTACAGAGTGGAGCAGTTGACATTCAGCGCAGATGCTCAGTGGAGCAGTTGACATGATCCATAATTAGCTTGTTTTTGAGTGTTTTCAGGTGGAGAACTGATTTTCAGTGCTGTGGTTTGCTGACCTTGTTCCTCTAGGGGTAGGAACAACATGTTTAGGGACTTTGGATCCCTTAGATTATCGACATTTCATGCTTCATGCTGTAAGGCACAAAAATGTCTATAACAGTTGCCCCCTAAAGTATGAGGTCGTTTATCGGGTGAAATGCTTTATCAGGAGGATCCGAAGTTCATTCAATCGCTGAGAAGTGCCCTGTAATAAAATACAATACAATACATTATTTTTCATTCTGCTTTCATGATCTAGCTGAGGCGGGCATTCCCATGCTCAGCTTTATAAATTCATTTTGGTACATAGCACAGACGATCGTCTGATGGTAGACTGATAATTCTCTGCTGAAATTATCATCCTTTGAGTAGGATGATCATCTGCTGCAATGATGTACATATCAAATGTCTTTATATTTCCTGAATATATATCGCAGCCCGGATGGATGAAACTAGATCCGGGGTCTTCAAAACTCGTTCGATCTTCACTCTAAGTACAAGTCGATCCATGTGAGAATTTCGCTGAAGTCGAACATGGAAAGACATCGCTTGATTACCGGTCAATAATGTAAACCGTTAACAAGCGCGAGAGGAATCACCGATAATGATAATGACCCTCAAGGTACTGCAGTACAATTCACGCGGTGTGAATAAAGGACTTGGCGTCGAACACCACGCAAAATCTTCTGGTCGAAGGTCATTAATGTATACCTGTCGCCGGAAGTGAGAAACTTGCCACTGAGGCATGCAAGCTTCAAAGTACTGAGGGGGTGTTCCTAGATCAACTTCTTGGATAATGAGATGAAGTCGACAAGAAGCGATCCGTCAAAGGAGGGCCTTAATGAATCCCACATCAGTGACACGGAACGGAGCTAATGATTTTAGTGGAGGTGAAAACAATCTGTGAAATATGATTCAGGGTGGCGATCATGGGTGGATGAAGGATAACGTATGGCAGTGGATGGGACACGGTTGACTCTTTCTGAACAACATCTCTTGAACATATAACGACACTGATGTGATGGATCGGTAGCATTACCACAAATGTGGATGGTTTGGCGAGGACCATGGTGATGAGACTGGTGAATGAAACAACCCAACCCGATGTGATACGGAGGACAAAGTGTCATGTTCAAGAGCGACTTGCTACCATTAAAGCTTTGAGGTTCTCCCAATTTTTCCCCAGTCATTTCTGACCAGTACCTCTTTATTTTTGTCAAGCTTGAGGAGGATAACATATGCTTGTTCTATAACCTGCCCTTCGGGCAAGCCCATCGCTATGTTTTAACGAGCCTAGCGATAGGGAAACTCGTTCTCGTCTAAAGACAAGTTTGTCGCTATTTAATCATTTTTAACGAGTCTAACGACAAGGAAAACTCGGTCCTTTTCATTTTTAGAGAGTCTGAAAAGGTACAGAAAGTTAACTCCAAAATTCGTTTTTCGTCATCTAATCCCTTAAGTCCGAAAAAGTATAAAACAATACAGAAGGGATGAGTTTTCGATAATTTTAACGAGCCGAATAAAACAAGCGCTCGACCTTTTTGTGCAATAATCCCTCAGGTCCAAAAAAGATTAAAATCTAGAGGAGGGATAGCTCTTCCGGTCCTTTTAACGAGCTGGAAGGCCAAAACTCGGCAAACTTTTCATATTTTACGAGTCAGGAGAAAAGAGCTCAAAGAAGACTCGTCTTTTGAGGAACGAGTGATAAACAGGGATAGCAGCGGATTCCAGGTACAGGTTGGAATTTTCCAATCACGGCAGTGTCACAAGGATGGCTAGGTGAAATCACTCTTCGCAGCTGTTCCTCAAAATGGGTAAACAATCATATGGAGGTGAACGATTGGCCAAATAGAATGGAGGTGGTGGGTGCAAACACGACCAAGGCTTTTATGGCTAGTAAATTTACGATCACAATGGTTATTTACCGGAATAGGTTCATTTTTTAATGAGCTTAAACTCTGGGGGAAACTCTTGCTCACGCTTTTCTATTTTTTAACGAGCATAGATTCCACGGTAAAACTGCTCGATCTTATGTTTATTTTTTAACGAGCATGAACTATGTGCTAAAACTGCTCGGATCTTATGTTTATTTTTTAACGAGCATGAACTATGTGCTAAAACTGCTCGGTAATACCAGTCATAAGATAAGAATGTCTCCTGTGAGATCTCTATTTTTTATAGAGCTTCATCTTCACTAAGCTTTGCTCCCTCTCATCCTTTCTTTATGCAAGTTCGGAAACGGCTAATCCCAAAAACAGATAAATAACCGCTCTTAGCTTGCACTCCAAAAGGTTTGCATGCCCCCAGGTATAAAGTACAATTTCAAGGCTGCCCCTACTTATCCGATAAAACATTTGTTTTAAAGGGTGAGGCTTGCCTCTTTCTGGTTACCCAAAGATTGTTTTGTTAACACCATCAAACGAAAACATTTCCTCGGCACTGTCTACCGAAGTAGACAATGGTGAATGACTGTTGTCAAACAAGTAACCTTAACAGAAGAATCCTGTTCTAGAACAACCCCTCTTCCATCCATGGACGGGGTACGGACTAGTCATATTCTTTCGCGGAAATTCTACCTTATACCCAAGGTTTCCTCTGCCCGAAGCAAACCAGGATGCATGCCCCCTGGGTTCCAGTCCCATCTTTCCGAATCACTCGCACTCATCGGGAAGGAGGACTGGGGGTGGAGACATTTCTTGGGTGAATAGACCATTGAGGGTTGGTATGTGACTATTTGCGATGCGTGATCCCGGAAATGAAAGTTGGTCTACGAGCTTGACCATTCTTCCTTCGTGTGGAAAACACATTACTCTAAAGAGTGAGGAGACTATAGCTCCCATGCAATATATATAGTCTCGTCCAAGGAGTAGGTTATAATCCAAGGGTCCTTGAACAACCATCACGTTCATCTGAACGGTCTTCCCTTTCAATGTAACAGGTACATTGGGGAGGATCCCTAATGGTCGACTGGTTCCTTTATCAAAACCCGAGAGATTTCTTATCTCAGGCAAAAGCTCTGGGGAACCCAGTGCTTTCCAAGCAATAGAGGAAAGGATACTCACAGATGCCCCTTCATCAATGATAGTTCCAGTGATTACCATTCTGTAGATTTGGACTATGATTCTGAATGGTATACTGGCTGGTAACCGGGGTCTGCCTAGTTGGTTCCAATCAAAGGACACAACCAAGTTGCTTGGTGGTGGGACCGAATATCCGGCCGGATATGACCCTGACGATGTTCCTTCCTGCGATAAAGGAATGGGCGCATTGCCCTGATGCTCATCAGAGTCTGTGTTGATGAAAAGAATCTGGATGGTGTCATCCTTATTCTCTTCAGTGAGGGTGTCATTTGAAGATGAATCTTCAGTGACGGTGTCATTTGAGGATGAAACCTCTGAAGGAAGAACCGGGTCAACTGCCGTATCGACCTTTAGACTTTCGTCTGGTCTGGATTCAGTAGGTTCATTTTCAATGACTGACGCTTCAGCTGACCACTTGAGCGGGCCAGCTGTATTTTGAACCAACGAAGGACTTGGCACGAGTTTTTTGTATCTAGGAGGAAGTCTCAACGGTGAAACCGAACGATCTTCCAAAACTCTCTTCGCTTCGTCTAAGAAGGGACAACGGTGGATGGCGTGATCGCCTTTACACAGTTTGCAGGGGGATCTTGCTCCCCCTCTTTGTCTTGAACCTTCACTTTCGCTGGTTGACGGTAAGCATTCAACATGGCTATCAGAGGTTGATGCTCCCGAATTGTGCAAACGAGGTGACCAGTCCCTTAGTATCCGGGGAATACAAGGACAATCTCTATGGAAGTGGTCTCCTCTACATATGACACATGGCGATTTAGGCCCGGTCTGTGCTGTGTGTGGATTTTTGTCAGATGTCTTTTGCTTGCCCCCAGTCGCCTTAGGCTCCTTCTTCTTCTTCTCCTTCTTCTCCATGGGAGCTTGGCTTTTGCCGGCTCTACCTTGCGAAGATGAAGGATTAGAGGAAGAGTTATAGGAAGTAGAAGGCTGGTGGGTAGCTCTAGACTCATCTAACTGTTGACTCGACTGTTCAGGAACCATGGTGGTTTGAACTACATTAGTTGAGAATAGCCAAATAGGCAGGCCAATTGTCAGTCCTGGAAGCGACAATGTGGCCATGTGGGGCACACCAACTTCTCCCCAAGAGGAGAATGGACTAGGATTTCCATCATGTGGAATTCCTTGGTTGGGGCGTTCCATGTTCTCAACCTAAGATCAACGCGGGAATAGGAGGTGATTATGTTCCGTTTAAAATAAATTTTATAACGACGCTTTAGACACAACTTGCTTTTTCACTTTTTAAGAGTCGAGAAAAAGCTAAAGATGACTCTAGTCTCCTTCGATGTTTTAATGAGCCCGAAGTGACAAATGCTCGGATGGACTTTTTCAGTTATAGAGTTTGAAAAAGGCCAAAAGAAGCTGCTCTGGAGTTCTAGGCAGAGGGTGTGCCAAACTTTTCGCAAAACCACAGAATACGTTTTACGGTACGAGTGGTCGATCTTCGTGAATGCTGTGTTCACTGCATTGCGATCAGTAGGGCGGCCGACACGGCTTCCTATGGATAAAGGCTTTGTTCCTATAGGGGTCTCCCAATATATACGCGACGGTACGTGGGAGCACAAGTCCGTATTGATACTTATCGCTTCACCATGGAGGAATCACCCAACCACTCAACGCTAAGATATCACGTTTAACGACGCCGGAACACGTCTCTAGCGTAGACCTCTATGTGTTTGCGTTATGTTTCAATGCGTTGTTATGTAAATTCAATTTATTTTAAGGTTGATCTTGTTTAGCAGTTTGCCTTTATGGATCACCACGAGATGTATGATAACACTCCTAAATGCAGTCTAAGATGATAAGCAAGCTTTTCAATCTTTCAACTTTGAAAATCTTAACTACTGAGGGAAAAGAAAGATAACATCTTTTCACACAGATCATAGAACACACACTAATGCACTTTTTCCTAAATCAACATGTAAACTGTCATAATGCACATGCACAATGCAAGTATTTCTTTTCTCTTTCTTAATGTTTGTGCGACACAAAAAGAAAGCTGTTGTATAACTTTGAATTCAATTTCAAGTGAAAGCAAACAAGCTTGTCCAAAATCAAAAGACACCTTAAGATTTACTTGTTTCGACACTAGAAATGTATAAATTCAAACCATATGACGAAAGCAAAAGCTCAATCAGCTATGAACATCAAACAAACTAACTCTTAAGATCAAAACGACACTTTATCACAGGTCTAGATCTAAGAGGTCACAGCAAGACTAGTTCACTTTCGTTATGGGAAACTATAAATGATACAAGAAATACACAAAGAACAAACATAGTTTCTTTATACAACCGAGGCGGAATAGCGGCAAGGAAAGTTGGTTTCAGATAGGCACATTGACTGGTAACAGGCAGCAAAAACAAGAGTGAAAACAGGGCAAGAAACAGCAGGAAACCCCAGTAGCACAAGGCAGGACTGGTCCAGCGCAGGTGGTACACAGGCAGTTTGACCTTCAGCGCAGGTAGCCCCTTCGGGAACTGCGCTGAAATGCAGACAACCTTCACACAGCCTGCACTGAAGAATGAAACTTTCGTTTCTCTTGGTTTCCGGGTCACAGATTGCTCAAAAATTCACAGTTTTTGGCCAAATCAGAAGCTATCAGTTAAGGACACACTAAGGGATGACAAGGAGGATGAAAAGCTATCACTAAGAGCTTATTAGAGTCCTTGTGGATCAGCTCTTCAAATCATAAACTTGCCCAGAAACTGAGCTAGAGTAGCTGCCCTCTACTTTTCATTTGAAAGATCCAAATGCAGTTCGATTTGGTACTCCCTGTGTTTATGAAATGAATAGCAAAAACACAAACAACCAACAAGATACGATTCCCCAGCGGAGTCGCCAATTTGTTGTTGGGAAAAGTATCCAATACGGAATGACCCTATCCCACTCTAAGGGTGATAGTACCTCAGCAACAACCGAATGCAAAGCTATTCAAAATTACTTCTTTATGAGATGTAAGAGAGAGGAGAAAGAGATCCACTAACCGTTATCTTCCGCTAATGATTGATCCAATCTTCCCTCTTTGCTGCTTGCTCCCAGCGCCTTGCTCTTTCACTGGCCCAGCTACACAAAGATCCTGCAAAAGCACAAGAAAGGGAAACTACAAGAAGCATACATCCATAATTGATTCAAGGATTAGAATAAATCAAATATACAAGTATCAATACGCCACAAAGACACATGCATATAGAAGAACCTCAAATGCTTTATTAATGGAAGAAGTAAAGTTCTGAGAGTGTTACAACCATAAGAGGCCCAATCCAGCAACACCTCCCAGCAGAAAGAAATCTCCTCTTCACCTCCTTCAAGCAAATCACCCAATAGTTCTATACTCAAACCAACAACACCTCCTTACATTCACAAGATTCCAGCCTCCCTAAACCCCATGAAAGAGCTCTATATATAGGAGTTTTGGAGAAAGGATGAGTCAGCTTGAGCTTGGCATGGAGCTGACTAGTGTCCTCTCCCACTTCAGTTATTCTTCAGTTCTTGAGTCCACTTGGAGTTTCTTGCTTCCACTTGGAGATCTAGATCCTCTTACTCATCACAAGGCGAATTCCCTGATCCAAGTGTCATTTTGGAAGCTTCCTGGGCATTTGACACCTTGCAGAATGACTGTGCCACTTGGCCAATCTCGCCCAGCGCAGGTAGCCTTCATTAGATTTGACATTCAGCGCAGGTACAGAGTGGAGCAGTTGACATTCAGCGCAGATGCTCAGTGGAGCAGTTGACATGATCCAGAATTAGCTTGTTTTTGAGTGTTTTCAGGTGGAGAACTGATTTTCAGTGCTGTGGTTTGCTGACCTTGTTCCTCTAGGGGTAGGAACAACATGTTTAGGGACTTTGGATCCCTTAGATTATCGAAATTTCATGCTTCATGCTGTAAGGCACAAAAATGTCTATAACAAGGTCAATTGCATACAATTGCAGTAGTGGATGATAGGAAGGTATAGATCTGCGCGAAGGAAAATATGAGATATAAGCGCTTCAGAATAAACATCACACGGTCTCTGGATGCAGAAACCTGGTTCTAGCATCCCCCAATACTGTTTCAGGTGAGACTGAAGCCTGAGCTACGTAGATTGTTACCAAAAGGGCCAACAATTAGGGTTTTGTTGGTTGGCGCGAATAACTCTGAACTTGGGTTAGAACCCCTTAAGCCAACATGCACAATATTCTTCCGCACAATGAACTTATGCACAGTGGAAATATGGATGCAGAGGACATAACCTCATTGTTAGAAAATTATATATTACAGAGCAATGGAACACATAGAATATTGCATAAATACAAACACAAAAAATGCATAAAACCAGAGAGACACAGATATACATGGTTCACCCAGTTTGGGCTACGTCCACCCCAAACAGCCAGTCTTTCCTTTTTATTATCCAGCAAAATGAAGAGACACAACCTACAACAGATCCGCTGTAATATCCTCTGTTTTCTCTCACAACCTCGCCTATCTGTTTCTCTCTCGTAGAATACACACCTATTACATAGCCTCAATACAATGCCCTCATACAAAGAGAGGGGTTGCCTTCTAGGGCAAAAAACCCTAAACTAAACATAAGTTCTACCGTTAGATCATCCACCTAATGAACGGCCCAGATTGACTAGAAATTACTATACTTTTACAAGGCAATTTTACATCTGTTTTAAACCCCCATTGGGGGACCATTGGCCCCTGGACCCCCAGCCGGGGAGGATGGGCCCCCCCGCGTGGAGGGGTGTACAAACTTCTTGGGGTATACATCCGGCTGAAACAAAGACCTCTAAATAATCATGCTCCGCACCCAACAATCTCCCACTTGGAGAATGATAGTAGCAACTCCACCGCTGCTACATTTGCTGGACAATGACTCCTCTTTGGACCTGGCTGCTTCTCATCTTCATCCTCATCCTTGAAGACCAATTGAAACTAAGCATATTCTTAGTTTCTCCCTAGTTACAACTTTTGTTAGCATATCTGCAGGATTCTGGCTAGTGTGTATTTTTTCCAGCTTCAACACTCCATCTTCCAACACTGATCGTATGAAATGGTACTTGAGTTGTATGTGTTTAGTCCTGGAATGAAATGTTGAGTTTTTTGCAAGATGAATGGCACTTTGGCTATCACTATATAACGTGCCCATATCATGCTCCTTACCCAATTCACCCATAAACCTGTGTAACCAAATCATTTCTTTACTAGCCTCTGTAGTAGCAACATACTCTACTTCTATTGTTGAAAGTGCAACAACACTTTGGATTTTTGAAACCCAACTGACAGCTGTTCCACTTACAGTAAATACATATCCTGTAATGCTCCTCATGTTATCTCTGTCACCTGCCATATCTACATCAACATATCCCTGTAGAGAAATGTTTGAACCACCAAAGCATAATTCTTGATTTGTGGTACCTTTCAAATATCTGAGAATCCATTTCACTGCCATCCAATGTTCCTTTCCTGGATTGTTCATGTACCTACTTACAACTCCCACTGCATGTGCAATATCAGGCCTTGTGCAGACCATTGCATACATTAAGCTTCCAACTGCTGATGCATATGGAGCTTTAGACATATAATCCATGTCTTCTTGGGTCTTTGGGCACATTTCCTAACTAAGTTTGAAATGGCTAGAAAAAGGTGTACTAACTCGTTTTGCATTGTGCATATTAAATATTTTCAACACCTTTTGTATGTACTCATTCTGATACAATGTTAATTTTTGATTTTTCCTGTCTCTAGTTATTCTCATACCAAGGATTTGTTTTGCAGCTCCCAAATCCTTCGTTGCAAATGAATTTGCCAGTTTTCTTTTGAGCACATTTATTTCCTGCATGTTAGACCCTGCAACAAGCATGTCATCTACATACAATAACAATATAATATAGCTGCCATCATTTTTCTTTTTCAGATAAACACAATGATCAGAGTGACATTTAGTATAACCTTGTTCAGACATAAACTTGTCAAATTTTAGATACCACTACCTTGGAGCCTGTTTTAAGCCATACAAGCTCTTCTTCAACATGCACACTAGTTTCTCCTTCCCTTTTACCTCATATCCTTGTGGCTGCTGCATATATATATCTTCCTCCAAATCCCCATGGAGAAAGGTTGTCTTTACATCTAACTGCTCAAGATGCAAATCTTCAATTGCTACTAGACTTAAAAAAGTTCTGATTGAAGTCATTTAACAACAGGAGACAATACTTCATCAAAATCAATACCTTTCTTCTGTGCAAACCCCTTCACCACAAGTCTAGCTTTGTACCTTTGTTTTCCTCCATATTCTTCCTTCAACCTATAAACCCATTTATTCTTCAATGTAGTTTTTCCTGCAGGCAACCTGACTAAGTCCCAAGTCTGGTTATGCATTAAGGAGTCCATCTCTTCTTCCATGGCTACCTCTCACTTCTTCCTACTTTCAACCTACATTGCTTCTTCATAATATTCGAGTTCACCAGAATCAGTCAACAATAAATAATATAATGAAGGAGAGTATCGTTTAGGGGGTATACTTATCCTAGTAGATCTTCTAACATCACTTTCAGGTGTTTGGGGTACCTATTGCTGTTGTGGTGGTTGCTGTTATTGTGGTTGTTGATTATTATTATTTTCGGGCACCTTTACTTTTTCAGTGATCTCATCAAGAACTGTGTATTCCCTGTTTTTTTTTCCTGTTTCTTTTCCTGCAACTGATTCTTATATAAGACCTTTTCATTGAATATTACATCTCTACTCCTAATGATTTTGTGATTTTCATAATCATATAAGCGATAACCAAAATCATTAACACCATATCCAATAAAGGTACATTTCCTTGATTTTTCCTCAAGCTTTGTTCTATTTTCTTTATTAATATGGACAAAGGCCTCACAACCAAAAGGCTTTAAAAAAGAGTACTTTACCTTTTTACCTGTCCATGCTTCCTCTGGAACACCACCATCCAAGGAACTTGAAGGCCCTCTGTTTATTAGATAAACAACAGTATCTATAGCATCTGCCCAAAATTGTAAAGGCAATCCTGCATGCAATCTCATGCACCTTGCACATGTTAGGATATTCTGACACATAGGAAATAGTTAAGTTCAACTTGGTCTAGTATAGAGTTAGGTAAAGTGTGTTTCTTTACCGTTGTACATTTTGTAACTTACAATCCGACGGTCACGATATGTAGTGATCCGACGGTTCACTCTCTCCTCGGTATTACCGACACTTGATCCGTGGCTTGACACCCGATTGGTCCATGAGTTCTATTTAAAGCGCATGGAGGGTCATTGTTCGGGTAATCCGTCTATGAGAGAAAGCTTATGTAAATTTTCATTCTTTGATTAATAAATTGCCTGAAGTGGCCACGTTGGCTCAGGTCGTGGACTGTTTCCCTCTTTGAGGGTTTTAACCACGTCAAAATACTGGTGTATTGATTTGAGATCTGGTTGTGAGCGGTGTCCTTTTGGTGTTCTTTCTGAGGAACTTACCCTGTAAATTCCTACATGGTATCAGAGCTATTTGAGGGCCGCGTCCGTTGGTGATCCAAATCTGAAGCCGGTAGAACTGCATGCGGCTGTCGTTTCCTAGATCTACTGTTTCTGACTGCTTTCGGGCTGAGAGCACTGCTCTGTTGTGTTCGGAGCATCTGTTCCAGTGAGGAACCCCTTTCGTCTCACGCGAAAAGGTTTCCGGTAGCCCTATCTGCGTCATTTTTAAGATCTGGAGGTATACAATCTATACCTTTCATTTCTGCGTATGCTCTTTGCCCTGTGACTCTGTGCGATCTGGGCAAATCAGAAACAGAAAGGAAGTTTTTTTTCTCATGCGTATGCTCTTTTCCCTGCACCTTAGTGTGATCTTGGAAAATCAGAAACATTGAGAAAAATATTTAGTTTCCGGCTAAAGCTAACTTTGAGCCGTAAGGTTCGTTTTTCTTTGCATATTCGTGTTGGGTTTTGTGTTTTTGTTTTGTAGGAAAAAAGAGCTTTCTCAAGGCAAGCACGCAACCCAAGGCCCCCCCCCCCCCCCCCCTCTCTCTCTCTCTCTCTCTCTCTCTCTCAAATTTTTTGTATAGCTCAATTGGTTCAAAGCTATTTTAAGAGAGTAGAGGTCTTGGGTTCAAATCTCCATTTTGTGGGGGCGTTTTTTTTCATTCCCGCACATTCGCGCACTTTGCCGGCAACTTCAACAATTTTTTTTTCAAAAAAGCCATAACTTCTTCATCCGGAAGCCTTTTTCAGAGCCGTTTTTTTTAAAACAGCCTAATTTTTCGAGATCTTTCCATTGGAACACTTACTTTCAGCATCTTCAGCTTCAGTTTAAAAAAAAAAAAAAATGGAAAGTCCATGCCAAGTCATTCTTGACAGCACTAACTACTTCCAATGGATAGCCTACATGGAAGATTTACTTAGAAGTAAAGGTCTCTACAGAATAGCCACAGGCCAAGAGAAGAAATCAAAAGATGAAGACAAGGCTGCAAAATGGGAAAATAGACAAGATCAAGCACGTGGTTTGATAGGGATGTCTATTTCTCCTGATCTTAGATTCCATATTGCAGAACTTGATACCCCTCATGAAGCATTGGAACAAATCACTAAAGTTTTTGGGATTAAAAATGAAATTAGAGCCCATCAACTTGAAAATGAGTTGCTTACATTGGATCCTAATAATTTTTCTTGCATTGAAGATTTCTTGTCCAAATTCAAGACCCTTAGATATCTCTTGGAAGGTGTTAAGGTTAAGAAAGAAGATAGTAACCTTATTTATTCCATCCTTACTAAGTTGGGACCAGCCTACTCTGTATTTGTTTCCACCTTCCATTCTACAAGGGAAGCTTTCATTTGTCAAGGAAAAGACTACAAGGCCCCTTCCTTTGACTCTTTTTGTGATTCTTTAATAAGAGAACAAGAAAAACTCTTACACCTTGGTCTTCTTAATCTTGGAAACTCTTCCAAGAAAGCGTTATCCGCCCAACAGCAACCAAATTCAAAGAATCCTAAGAAGTCATATCCTAAAAAGAATGGTCCTAAACCAAACAAGGGTCCTAAGCAAACTCAGCCTCAAAATGAAAGATCATTTCAGCAAAATGATAGGACCAATAAAAACAAATGGAAGAAGACTGATAGAAATTGTAACTTTTGTAATCGAGATGGCCACTTAGAATCTAAATGCTTTAAGAAGATGGAAGCCTTGGAAGCCGCAATGAAGAAACATAACATCCATGTGGAGCATTCTTCAACTTCAACTTCAACTTCATCTTTAGGAATGGCACTTTCTGCATGTCGTTGTCAATCATCTCAGTCTGGTTATGCATTAAATGTATCTTCTTCTTCTCATTCTCATGAGTGGCTCATTGATTCTGGAGCCTCTTATCACATGGCCAAAAACAAAGCCATGTTTTCTTCTTTAAATGATTGTAACACCAAAAATATATATGTTGGTGATGATAGATCTCTTAATGTTGTAGGGGCTGGAACTGTTCATCTAGACAATGGTCAGTTTAATGATGTATTATGTGTTCCAACCTTATCCTGCAACCTTCTATCTGTATATCAGATAACTCATTCAAGTGAAGGTAAAATTGTTGAATTTTCACCTCATGATGTTGTAATCAAGGATCTAAGAGATCCTAAACAGATTCTAGCTACTGGTATTGCTGATGATTCCACAAGGTTGTATAAGTTTCACAACTTTGGGTCATCAAATCTTCCCTCAGTATTTGTTGCTCATAATGATGAAGTGAGCAAACTTTGGCATGAGCGATTTGGTCACTTAAACTATCGCTCCCTTCAGCATCTATGTAAAGAAAATATGGTGACAGGTCTTCCTATGGTATCTTGCAGAGATGGTGTTTGTTCCGGATGTGTACTCGGAAAACATCATCGGGACAGTTTTGAAAAACGTGCCTCTTGGCATGCCTCAGCCCCTTTACAGCTTGTGCACAGTGATTTATGTGGTCCACTTCCTGTTGCTTCATTCTCTGGCTGCAAGTATTTCTTAACTTTCATTGATGATTTCTCCAGACGCACTTGGGTATACTTCTTAAAACTCAAGAGCGAAGTATTTAACACATTTTTGGCCTTCAAAGCCTTTGTTGAAAAACAATCTGGACATCAAATTCTTAAGCTAAGAACTGATAATGGTGGAGAATATGTTAAAAACACATTCATCAACTTTTGCACCGAAAATGGAATTCAAATGCAACATACTGTTCCATACACTCCACAACAAAATGGTGTAGCTGAAAGGAAAAATCGCACCTTAAAGGAAATGGCTAATTGTATGCTGCAATCTAAAGGACTCAGTCTTAGTTTTTGGGCCGAAGCAATTAATTGTGCAAATTATATAATCAATCGCACTCCTACTAAGGTTCTAAAGAATATCACTCCAGAAGAAGCTTGGAGTTCCATTAAACCAGATGTAAGTCACTTTCGTGTTTTTGGAAGTGAAGCATGGGCCCATATTCCAGATGAAAAGCATAAAGCTTTAGAACCTAAGAGTGAGAAATGTACCTTTGTTGGATATTCTGAAGATGTAAAAGGTTATAGACTTATTCCATTTAAGTCCAAAAATGTTATCATTAGAAGAGATGTAAAATTTGATGAAAATAAATTGGCCTGCGAGCCTAGTCTGGCGGATGTGCCACCTCTTCCTATCTCTTCTACTTTTGAAAACATTTCTTCTTCAGATGATGAAAGTGAGGATGAAAATCCTCCCCCACCTTCTCAGGATCCTCAACTTCCAAGATGGGCCCGTGCTACTCGAGATGCAGCAGGTGATCTTGCCGGTGATCCTACAGATCAACGACGTACACGTTCTCAGTTTGAAAGAGCCTCTTCTTTACTGGCTCAAGCTCCAGTAAATCATGATCCTGACACTTTTGCAGAAGCTTCAGGCCATCCACATTGGGAAGCAGCTATGAATGAAGAATATCATTCATTGTTGGCAAATGATACATGGGATCTTGTTCCTCTACCAAAGGGACGCAAACTTGTTAGATGTAAATGGGTTTACAGAACCAAGTATGGACCAGATGGGAAAGTAGATAAACATAAAGCTTGTCTTGTTGCTAAGGGCTTTTCACAGGTTGAAGGCATTGACTACACTGAAACCTTCTCCCCTGTTGCCAAAATGAACTCTATCCGCCTTGTTCTTTCCCTTGCTGCCTCTTTAAAATGGGAAGTCCATCAGATGGATGTTAAATCTGCCTTCTTGCATGGGGACTTGCATGAAGAAATCTATATGGAACAACCCATTGGCTTCATCCAAACAGACTCCAGCCTTGTATGTCGACTTAAGAAATCCCTTTATGGTCTCAAGCAAGCTCCTCGGGCTTGGTATGCCAAAATGGATAGCTTTCTTTTAGAATCTGGCTTTTCTAGGTGTTATTCTGACAATACTGTCTACACCAAGAAAGTGGGCAACTCTCTTATCATCCTTGTTCTTTATGTTGATGATCTTATTCTTACTGGTAGTGATCCCAACCTTATAAACCATGTGAAGTCCAGCCTTAAAAATAAATTTGAAATGACAGACTTAGGACACTTACACTATTTTCTCGGTCTTCAAGTCTTGCAATCCAAGGAGGGTATTTCCCTTTCCCAGTCCAAGTATGCTTGTGATATTCTTCGTCATTTTCACATGGAAGACTGTAAGCCAGCCCCTTCTCCCTTTCAGTCTGGAGTCAAACTTTCAGTCTCTTGTACTTCTCCTGAAGTTGATGCTACCTTATACTGTCAACTTGTAGGAAAACTCTTGTATTTAACCCATACTCGTCCTGACCTTTCCTTTGCTGTTGGCCTTGTTGCTCGTTTTATGCAAAACCCCCGTGAAAGTCATTGGAAAGCAGCTAAAAGAATACTTCGTTATGTTCGAGGTACAGTACAGTTTGGGATTCATTACAGTGCCAAAGCAGCTCCTCTATTAGTTGGTTTCACTGATTCTGATTGGGCTGGTGACCCTGATGATCGGAAGTCTACTGCCGGTTATGTCTTCACTCTTGGTTCAGGACCTATTACATGGGCTTGTAAGAAACAGGCTGCCATTTCTCTTTCGTCAGCAGAAGCAGAGTATCGTGGTGCCGTGGAAGCTAGTAAGGAAGCCTTGTGGCTTCGTCAGATCCTATCAGAGTTTGGCTTTGAGCAGCAGCATCCAACCACACTTTGGTGTGATAATCAAAGTGCCATTCAGCTATGCAAAGATCCAGTCCAGCATCAACGCAGCAAACACATTGAACTACACATGCACTTCATCAGAAAGCTCATTCATGACCATGTTCTTGAAGTGCAATATTGTTCAACAGATGATCAGGTTGCAGACATCTTCACAAAGGCTCTCACAGAGGCAAACTTCACTAAACTTCGATATATGCTTGGAGTTCAGGAAGTTGTCACTAAGGGGGGATAGGCTCTAGTGCCTCCTTCCTTCTCCTATTGTGTCATATTTGTAAATCCTTCAATCCTATCCCAAGTTGTTCTTAAGGGGGGATGTTAGGATATTCCGACACATAGGAAATAGTTAAGTTCAACTTGGTCTAGTATAAAGTTAGGTATAGAGTTAGGTAAAGTGTGTTTCTTTACCGTTGTACATTTTGTAACTTACAATCCGACGGTCACGATATGTAGTGATCCGACGGTTCACTCTCTCCTCGGTATTACCGACACTTGATCCGTGGCTTGACACCCGATTGGTCCATGAGTTCTATTTAAAGCGCATGGAGGGTCATTGTTCGGGTAATCCGTCTATGAGAGAAAGCTTATGTAAATTTTCATTCTTTGATTAATAAATTGCTTGAAGTGGCCACGTTGGCTCAGGCCGTGGACTGTTTCCCTCTTTGAGGGTTTTAACCACGTCAAAATACTGGTGTATTGATTTGAGATCTGGTTGTGAGCGGTGTCCTTTTGGTGTTCTTTCTGAGGAACTTACCCTGTAAATTCCTACAACACACTCCATGATTATTTTGTTCATCCTTTCTGACACACCATTTTCTTGTGGTGTTCTTGGAACTGTCTTCTCTCTGCGAATTCCATGCTCTGAACAGTACCTATCAAAATATTTGCTACAATATTCACCTCCATTGTCTGATCTGAGACACTTCAATTTCTTTTCTGTCTCAATCTCAACCAAAGCTTTCCATTTCCTGAAAGTATCAAATACATTAGATTTATTCTTAATACAATAAATCCAAGTTTTTCTAGTTGCATCATCAATAAAAGTAACATAATAACGAGAGCCAGTGAGAGATGATACTTGAGCAGGTCCCCATACATCTGTATGCACAAGTTCTAATTTTTCGCTCTTATTTTCTTTCCCAACTCTGAGAAATCTGACTCTCTTCTGTTTTCCATAAATGAAATTCTCACAGAAGTCCAAATCAACATTCTTCAAACCCGACAACAAATTCCTTGAGTGAAGAATATTCATCCCCTTCTCACTCATGTGTCCGAACCTATGATGCCATAATGCTGCATCTGCTCCTTTGGAAGTTAAAACATTAACAGAGTTAGAAATACCATTGCATAAATACAATGTACCAACCTTTTCGCCTTTTGCTATTATCAGGGCTCCTTTGGTGACCTTCCAAGCTTTATCTATGAAAGTTGTCACACAACCTTCACCGCCTAACTGCCCTGTTGAAATCAGATTTTTCTTCAGATCTCGAACATGCCTTACCTCCTTCAGTAGCCATTGGTTTCCATTCTGTTGTTTTACAAGAACCTTACCCATTCCAAAAATTTTACAAGTTTATCATCACCCAAACGGACTTGTCCCAAATCTCCTTGAACATAGTCATGAAAATATTTCTTATTAGGTGTGGCATGGAATGAGGCCCCTGAATCTACCACCTAGGAATCAATAATATTTTCAAAAGAAAGAATCAAAGCATCTTGTAACACCTCACCTATCACATTTTCTTCATGATTGTTTTCTTGCTGTGCATCTCCTTTTTTTCCCTTCCGAGATCTACAGTCTTTCTTTAGGTGTCCTTTCTTTCCACATTTCTAGCACACTATCCCCGATCTGGACTTGGATCTGCCTTTCCTTGATTTACTGCGATATCCTGAGCTCTTTCCTCTTTCCATTTTTCTTCCCCTAGACTCTGCACTTAAAGCATTACCCGATGTCTCACCGGAGCTTTTCCATCGCATTTCCTCACTAAGGATAGCATCGACAACATCATCAAACTTTAAAGTACTAGATCCAGAAACAGAGTTACTAATGGCCATTACTAAACCATTCCAACTTTCTGGCAATGAGCACAAGAATAACAGAGCTCTAACTTCATCATCAAAGTTTACCCCTACAGAACTTAACTGACTTGTAACAATATTAAAATCATTTAAATGGTCTGCAACAAATCCACCTTCCAACATCTTCATATTAAATAACCGTTTCATAAGAAATACCTTGTTTGAGGCCGAGGGTTTTTCATATAGTTTCGCCAACGCCTTAATCAAACCCTCTGTCGTTGTTTCCTTTGAAATGTTGAAGGAAACCGACACTGTGAGGCACAACCGTACTGTTCCGAGTGCCTTTCTATCGAGAAGGTTCCATTCTTCATCTGTCATACCCGTTAGCATCTTTGTTTTTCTGCCCAATGGTAGATATAGATCTTTCTGATACAGATAATCGTCCATCTGCATCTTCCACAATGATAAGTTTTAGCCATTAAATTTCTCAACCCTAAACTTACCATCTTCCGCCATTTTTGCCACTCGAATGAGGAACCCTTCTTTCCTACGAGTTTATCAGCCAAATAGACCTTCGACTCTGATACCAGTTGTTAGAAAAGTATATATTACAGAGCAATGGAACACATAGAATATTGCATAAATATAAACACAGAAAACGCATAAAACTAGAGAGAAACAGATATACGTGGTTCACCTAGTTTGGGCTACGTCCACCCCGAACAACCAATCCTTCCTTTTTATTATCCAGCAAAATGAAGAGACAAAACCTACAACAGATCCGCTGTAATATCCTCTGTTTTCTCTCACAGTCTCGCCTCTCTGTTTCTCGCTCGGAGAATACACACCTATTACACGACATCAATACAATGCCCTCATACAAAGAGAAGGGTTTCCTTCTAGGGAAAAAAAACCCTAAACTAAACATAAGTTCTACCGTCAAATCATCTGCCTAATGAACGACCCAGATTGACTAGAAATTACTATACTTTTACAAGGAAATTTTACATATGTTCTTAGCTTTAGGGGCACTGCCCCCGAAACCCCCGTTGGGGGACCGTTGGCCCCCGGACCCCCCAGTCATGGGGGATGAGCCCCCCCGAACCCCCGCGGGGGGACAAGTCCCCCCCGCACCCCCCCCCCCCGCGTGGAGGGGTGTACAAACTTCCTGGGGTATACATCCGGTTGAAACAAAGACCTCTAAATAATCATGCTCCACACCCAACACTCATATGCCTTGTGGTGACCACCACCAATCAAATTATTATGCCTTTTTCCCACCCATCGATGTGCTTTAAAATATTTCCTTAAATTATTGTGCTTGGGACCATGAATTATCTCTAGAAACATTAAAATTTTTCCTTAAATTGTTGTTGACTCCTTCATCGGTGCTTGTTTTAGTTTTTTATTTTATGATTACCAATTTCAATCTAATATTCTATTATCTAATCCCTTTGGAGATCTGAACTATTTTCCTTACTTTTACTACAACGCCAATTAAATATGTACTAAAATTGACAAAACACTTAGCAAATTGATTAGCCCCTCAACTACTATAGGTACTACATGAGGTGGCTTGCCATGTCACTATTTCTGTGCAGTAATTGAGTGAAGTAAACAGGTCCATTGGATGGGTGATATTGGAAACATTTATTACAATGATTGCTCCTATTTCACCAATATCATTTACCTTTGCTCTGTCGATATTGTAAAAATGAATTTCGTAAAACAAAATTTGCCAATCACGTAACCATGAGCCAATAGAAAAAGCAATCCAGTTCCTACCCTAGTCAGTAAGAATTATAAGAAGTATAAATTATATGCATATAAGTTTCTCATCTTATTCTAATTAATATGGAATGCAGGCCGCTATAACATTGGTGCACACACAAATTTATTTATGCACACATCGCAGTTATGGTTTGTTTTTCAAATATGTATGGAATGTTCAACAGTTAGTGAAAAGATCCTCCTCGACCTAGAATTCTTTGCAACATGTACGCTAGTTTCTATTTCTTTAAATTTATAATCATGGCAAGGAGGTGCTTACAATATAGATGGAAGAACTTAATAATCCACGTTCCCAATATGGACCTCGCCAAATGCAAAGTTCTGTTGTTGATGATGTTGACCCGACTTCACACTCTCCCTCATAAAATGCCCAAATTAAAAGTTGTCATGAAATCCATTTGTTTCATAAACATCTATAAAATTATTTCTAGAAACACGCCTTTCAACCCCACTTGTAGTACCTTTATCTTAAACACTCCTTACACTACGACATTGGCTAGTAGTTTGAACGATCAACTTACCCCTACTCCAATAGCCATAGAACAATAACATTCTTCATAATACAAAAGAAGATAGACTTATGTATGCATATATTGAAATATGACTCTCTTCGCTTTATTAGTTCATGTCTCCTATTAGTCACAAAAGCAATTGGAATCATTCTTGTTTTGGCCTCGATCAACCATTCCAAATATAGCCAATGATGAATCATTTTATATTCATCCATCCTCTTCACATAGGGAGATTCACACGATGAAAACGCGACTTTGAGTGCAGAGGTCATGCAATTATTTTTACCAAAGTTTCAAAATTTTTGATATTTAAACAGTGGTCAAACATGGAGGCCACTATATTTTGACGATTAAGGTATATGAGGCTTTATTTGTTGTACGATTCCCCTCCTTGAATCATGGATCCCAACTTCTGTGTTGAGTCCTTGTCTGAAGGTTCAAGCACTCATTAGCAACAACCCAAATTACCTGCTTCTTTGGCCTTCTTGGAAGCCAACTCTACATACCTCGACCTATTGTGCATTCCATCTGCGCCATTCACTGATTCTAGACCATTCAATCTCTTTGAATACACATAATCCTTCGAAGAAACCGTGTTTTGATTTTTTTTGTCAGGGAAACTCATATTGAGAGTAAAGCTTGACGTAAGCTGACTTTTGAAGATCCTTTTCCAAAATTTCCACCATGTAATATGTTCTATGCTTGTAAACTAAAAAAAATTACTAATTTATTGTATTAAAAACAATGGCTTTAACAATCATTTCAAGTATGAGCCTGCATTTATGGTTTATGAGCTCAAGTTGAATGCGAGTGTGGAGCTCCCCACTCCACAATGATGTTTTCATTATGCGAAGTGTGGAGCTCTGCACTCACGTTCATATCCATTTAAACTAGCCCGAACTTGAGTTTGGCAGTAGCAATGTCAACGAATCATGCATGATTGAGATTATTATTTTTCCTCAATAAAATTGATGCCACGATTTCATAATTGTTCACACATTATAAGGATGCATTTTGAGTTGCATTTTTAATTAATAACAAAACCAACCAATACAATTACTCTCTAAGTACAACGAACCAATGCAATTTCTATGCACAAGAGATGGGCTTTGCTTTGTCTTTATAGATATACCAATAAAACTAACATAGCAATAAACTATCATGCCAAATGGAAATGCCACTTACAAGTTACAACAATCTCACTTAGTTCAATCCAAATTCCTTGTAATTAAAGAACAATGATGTATTTGTGTTGTTCTCATTCTCCGGTATCAGGTGCCCGAATTCTGTGAAAAAAAGCCTTAGCTGGCTTGGTGAGCCACTAAAAATCACCTCCCCATTTGCTAGCAAAATCAGTCAGTCTAGTAGCCTGAGAATGTTGTAGCTCGATCCTCTCCATCTGGGCAATGCACTACAACACCTTGAAAACCATGAAAGCGTTGGTGGAGTCTAGCCTAGAGTGTGTACGAAGGAAGTTGTGCAGAGGTAGCGGTGCGAGGAAGATGTGCAGAGGTGGTTGTGTGGAGCAAGCATGTGTCGAGACAGAAATGCGAGGAGAAATGCGGATCTTGTTTAATTAGCTGTAGAGGTAGGGACTGTGAGCATTGCATCTATTCCCCTTGTCAATTTTCATTTGACTATTGATTTTCTTCCTTGTAATATGTGGGAAACACATGGTTGGAATAAAAAATGGAAATTAAACTAAAATTGAAAAGAAAAATATGATTAAAAAATAACTGAATTAAATCCCATAATGTATCTCGATTCGATCGTAGTGTTATGTTACATGAGATTCCATATTCAAACCCTCTTATAAATTAACCAACAAAAATAAATAAATAAATAACTGAATTAAAATTAAAACAAACTTATGAAATTAAAAAAAGAAAAATAATCTCCCCGATGGGGGTGAGAAGCGGAGAGGATGGCGTTCCTGAGGGAAAGAATTAGCATTCATGTTAGGCACGTGGCCTCAAGTGGGTGAGCTGCCCTCCCTGCCCTCCCATAAAACCTTGAGTACGGGAAAGAGGAAATTCTGGTGTGTGAGGTTTCAAGTCACCTTGGATCTCGAGGGTGGTGGCAAGCATCTAGACATTATGGAGAGTGGCGGGGGTGTTCATTGGGAATTCTGCGTATGCGCAAATATTGGTGTTTATGGTGTGGGCATTGTGGGATGAAGCAGGAGTTGCAGAGGTTCCCCTGTTTAGGCAAGGGGATGACATCGTCATCAATGTTTCCTCCCCTGCTTTCAGGTATGCGTTGTTGTTAATTGTTGAATTGTGCTTCTTCAATATGAGTGTGCAAGGAAAGAAGGGTATGATTGTATGTTTGGGGTGGTATTCTACTATTTCTATTTCATCTTGCACGATTTCAGTCTGGGTAGGGTGGGAACTAGTTTTTTCAGGAACGAGCAAGTAGAATTTGTCCTCTTCGGTTCATTTACAGGCTTTTGTGTTGTTGGGTGGAGCTGTTGGAATGACAATCTCGAGCTCTGCTTAGTGGGGCTTGCGGGGGGATAATTTAGGGGATGTTAATATTTATGGCTTGTGGTGGGTGGTTGTTTTATGTACAGTATGTTCATGATGCTGTGGGATGTGGAGGTTTAGCCGAGGCTGGTGCTGTCTCCTTTTGTGTGGGAAGTTAAGGCGGTATCAGGTGAGTGGTCCTTTGTTCATTCCAGTGGTGTCAGGAAGCCAGCCATGCACCTTGTTCCTCACTCGGTGTGTTCCTCTGCCAAGGTGTAGCCCAATTTGGGCAGTTTTGGCATGGACACGTCCAGGTCTAGACTCAAGATGGTGAGTGGCAGTGGTGACCTGGTTCAGGGTGGTCAGAGCGGTGGTGGGTCAAGTCACGTAGCATCGGGGGAAAAGGGGTGGGCGGTTAGGGTTCTCTAGGCGCACAGGGCCTGCGACTCGGGGTGTTAGGTATGGGGGCTCGGTATTTGGTCGGGATGGCTACACTTCATATGTCCAACAGTGAGGGGGCTCGACTCGTCATGGTGTTTCTAGGCGTCTTGTGTCAGTACATCATGGTGGTCGTGGTCAGTGAAAATTTTGTTGTGTTGAGTGATGTCAGGACTTGATTGATTCGGTTCTGGAGAATATGGAGACTTTGGGGTGGGTTCTACAGGAGGAGCATACTGAATTGATAACAACTTTGAACAAAATGCATTACTTCCAATGCCATGTTCGAGAGCGTGTAGTGGTGGTATAGCGAGGCTAGAATTTTTTATTGGAGAAGGTTGAGAAGCTGGAGGCCTGGACAACCCATTTCGATGAGCATGTCCAATTCTCTTTTCATCCTTCGCCACCTCCTGGAACAGCCCCGGACAACCCATCCTCCATCACTTCTGACGACTCGCATGGATACATGTGTTTTATATGTTATGTATGTTTACTGGTGCCTGTGGACTCTTAAGTTGTGGATTGTGCCTCTTTATGGTTTTCTGTTTCACTTTCATCTGCTTTTAGTGGTAGTCAAAAAACCTGGTCGGGCTGAGACTACTTGCATTTTTCTTCTGATGTACCTCTTTTCAGAACCATGAATAGAATATTGACTTACAAAAAAAATGAAAAATAATCATATAAAGAAAATTGTTTTTAAATATAATAGTGTAATGATTTGTGAAAAAACAATATATTGGGAGAGGTAAAACTCCATAAGGTGATAAAGTTTAAATGAAAAATATAGAAAAAAAAACATAGAAAAATTCCTTGTAGATTCAAACTGCTAATTGTAACTTACTAAAACAATAGACTTGAACCTACTCTACTTGTCAGCGGAAAGAATTAAACAGTGGTGAAATCACGAAGCATACAAGAGAAAGAATTCAATCAACACATTACACGATGATTTTCTGGGGAAATCCACAGCTAAAAACCCATGTCATTTGTATATTACATTAGTCAGAAAATATGAGAATATTACAATTCTTTACTCAAGCCCGAGCAACCTCTGCACTATCTCTATCTGTCTCACAACTTCCTAGACAAGCCCAAGCCAATACTTAACCAAATTTTGGCTTGCCCAAGTCCCTATTTCCTTGTGTTGTTTCCTTGGGAATTAGTCCCCTATTAATTAGAGAAATTCCTTAATATGAATTATGCAATCCTCATAGGCCTTCCTCTGACTGCATGCACCACCTATACAATTCAGATGATTATACAACTGATAATACATTGTCCCCAAACTTCAATATCAGTTAGGTAAATCTCAAATCTGACATGCATGAGTTAGTTATGAGTGAATCATTAGTTAATTGGTTGAAAACACGAAGCAACACCTCACTGTCTGACCTCCTACTAGTTCCTGCATCACTTGGAACTAGTTTAACCGATTTTAACTCAGTTAAACTGAATTAATTAATTACAACTCAAAATAAACTCAACTAGTGCTCCTATAACATAGAAGACACTCTACATGACTCAAGTTAGACCCTCAACTCGAATTAACTGAGCCAACTAAGTCAAATTAACCTAGTTAACTTGTACAAGTTGTCTTGTGATGTGGAATTACAATTTTATTCCTAATTTAGTTCAAGGACAAAATTAAATTAGGATTTCTTGTTGCATTTTCAACAATAAAGAGACAGGAAATAAGTGGAAAAAGTAAATGAAGAAAAAAAAGGAAAAAATAAAAGGATTAATTAGATTTGAATTAAAATTAAAATAAAATATAATTTAAAAAGAAAATATTTAAAGTGTTTTTTTTTTTGAGTATTTCTAAGTTAATTAAAGAAAAATTTAAGAACTCTAAAAATAAATAGATATAAAAATTGTTTTATTTTTATTTTATTTAACAAATTTAAGGAAATGAATAAGAGTATGTTATTGTGTAAGGGGGTAAATATTAAAATGGTGCAAATGTAAAGGAATAAATAAGAGTTCCTTGTATGGGGTAAGAAGCAAAGGTAGATATAAAAGAGGGATGAGGTCGTTATCAGCACACACAATAAGTAGAGGAGATATGTTACATCGTCCTCCTCCTCTCAGCTTGGTACATGACACCTCACAAAAGACATCACAATAAATTTGGTTATTAAGGCTTGCAAGTTAAGGGATGCTCCATGAACTTGACCTCGTCGCAACCAACCTACACTTGCTCGTTCTCAGTTGTTTGGAATCATTACTCTGCTTCTCATCATGATGGGTGTAGCTCTCTTCTTCTCACCTTCTCCCTACAACATGGGCATTCCCTTAGTATTTTATTCCTTAATTGAATTCTATGAGTTTGACAATGACTATTTCCTTTCAATTATAAGAATAGTGATTCAAATGGAATCATTATATTATTTTTCATCCATATTGATACTTTTAGAGTGGAAAGAGTGGAGGAATCAACTCACAAGACCATTTTTATCGGCAAGTCCCAATCTCGAGAATTGTGGTATGAAACCTTATAGAAGTAGTTTGAGGCATCAAATGGATTTTTTTTTTTCAGGGGTAAAACTTTGTAACATAAGTGAAACAACCTCTGTATTATTCTATACACACATATATTTGCAATGGTGTAAGAATCACCTCAATCGAAGTCCATATGCAAAAGTTATGCCACCAGGAAGTTGAGCTTCTTGTTTTGAACACCATGATTTAATAGGATGCCACGTCAACCCCCATTATTCATGGAAAAGGGGCTAGCCACATGGTCATAATGAAGAAAACTCTAGAAATTCCATAATGTAACTCTAGTTAAGACTTGAAGGAGTCAAAATTAACCACTATTGGGCTATTGGGTTGTGTTATAACAAAGCCACTAGGAGGAAAAGGGGTTCCATCCTTTTCGAGTGCATTTTGTTCGATAGATGAGTGTAACCTCCCCCTCCCAAATTTACTCACTTTCACCGACCTATCAAGGTAAATATGAGAGGAAGAGCTATTATGACTTGACCTAACCTCCTAGATATACTTAAGGAAGTGGGGTCGACTAATGACAACAAACTGACAACTCAACACATCCTATAGGGACTACAGGTCACTCAGAGGCTGAACAACCACCCCAGGTGGCCAACCCTTGAGATAGACCTCTTTTTATTAGCCATGGGACCACAGCCAGACCCACAGAAAGGCCTCCATGTGGTTGGGATCCTCCAACGACATGCACAACACTGCACCCATGCGGTTGCAACCTAATTTCTCTAGTTCAGAGGTTATGGCCTCAGATTCTAAGCCTAAATTCCAGGTCAGCCTCTAGACCACTACTCAAAACTTAGTGAGACTTTCCAGAATGTAAATTGACATCAATACAAAGCCATTCATAAAAAAATTTGATCAAATGCTTGACCTATCCATGCCTAATCATGACAGTCATTTCGTCAAACATATGGTGAACATGTAATCTATAAGTCATGAATGCATTTATGAACATAGGGGTCTGAAACTTATATGAGAATCACCAAGAAGGTCTAATGCCCTCTCATAATAGCTACAATAACATTTGTTATCTCATGCATTCATTAACCATTCATATATTCATCAAACATGTCAATATCCATATACAATATATATCATATGACCAACTAATAACCAACTTATAAACCATGGAAAATTGACCATAATATCACCAAAATAATCAATACATATGCTCATATACCACAACAGAAAATACCTCATATTAACATATGAAAATTCCAACCAAGTCAAGGACTTCCATGTACCACCTGACCATAGATTGGTTTGAACCAAATCTCTCTTTCAGCCAATCACCCCCATGCCATATTCCAAGCATGAATATGGGATCTCATGGAATAAACCAAGCAAAACCAAACCAGGACTTCCAGAATCCAAACCACCTCAACCCTTGATCCAGACTTATGCAGGAATACAAAATAATATAGATATAAACATAAACACAAATATGTAGCATAAATAAAACTTCATTTCATTAATATCAAAGAGATAAAATATGCTTACATACAAAATGGAAATAAACTAGCTTGGGCGATGGTAGAGTATCTATGAGAAGAGATGCAAACAACTACATGCCTCTAAATTATTTTACAATGAGGCTCGAAAGCCTATTTATTATTGAGAAATAATAGAAAACCCTAAAGATCCAAAAACCTAACCATAGGAGATGAAGCGCCAAAACCATGGGCCCCGTTGGGGTAAATTGGTACATCAACTTCCTGGGGTCGTAACTTTGGCATACGATCTTCGTTTTAGATGCATCATACCTCGTTATAAATATCTATCCCAGGAAAATAATTTCGATTGCAAACATAAATTAAAGGCTCATGTTTTCCCATTTTCCAAAAAAACATTGTTTAGGGCTTCAAAGCGGCTCAGGAAGTTCAGGACACGAAAAAATGCCAAAAAAGAGTAAACTATGCTACAATTAAGGAAACTGAAAAACTAAAAGAAACAATGGTCGGGGTCCAAGTGGAATAGGCGGGAAGCCACCAATATCCACTTGGATCAATCTCCCCCCCTTAGGAACCAATGATCCCCATTGCGTTGAGTGCCTCCATGAGCTGGGAAACATCTGCTGAACTTTGTCCTTGGTGAGCCACTTTCCTTGGTGTAGAAGTTGGCCAACTTTGACAACTTGATACAATTGGATATGTTATTGGTGAGTATTTTTTATCTGTGTCTATGATCTGATTAGTTTTGGCATGTTTCATGCAGTCTAGGTTTATCTCTATTGGTGTGAGGTATTCTACAATGTCTTTTGTGTCCAATAATGGTGGAAAGTATGGTCAAAGGCAATCCACACTGAACAGTGGGTGCAGGCCAAGGAATGGTGGAATTCTAAGCTTGAAATCATTGTCCCCTACATCCTTAGTGATGGTGTAAGGCCCATATCGGAGCGGGCGAATCTTGCAGTGGGTCCTAGCGAGGCGCTCCTTCTGCAAATGTAACCAAACTTTGTCGCCCACCTGGAACTTGTGTGGCACCCGATGTTGATAATGACACTACTTGTACTTAGCATTGGATCTGTCCAATATGTCATGGACCTACTGGCATATGTGTTGAATGCACTCAATGAAGTTATTAGCCCTATTGTTATAACCCTATTTTCCACTCCATTATAGTGAGAGAAACCCAAGTTCAACTTACCTCAGTTGTTTGGCTAAAATGCATCCATTTTCACCTTTTCTTTATTATGTGAGATTTATCACATGTTAAAAGGGTGGAATTACATGATTGAGTTATTTCTCATAATTATTTTTCCAAAATATTATAATTATGAGATAATATTTATTTCATAATTGAGATAATTAATAAAAAACTCATAATTGTGAAAAAGGTTTCTATAGTTTGTCATTCCCAAGGAGATCAACTTGACCCACTTGTGTATGAGTTGGCTAGGGGTCAATTATTGTAGAATTTTCCTAACTTCTTAAGCCCCTAGGTGTCTAGATACATTCTCTTGGAGGATTGAATGAGACTATATAATCTCATCAAGAGGAAAGGGGTTAAGAGGAAGTATCCAAACTATAACGCGAGAGCTATGCTGTATTGGGAGAGGAGACCATAATACAAGATGGAGGAGAGGATATTATTTGTTGAAGTTATATTGATGTAATTTCAATTATATGATTAATGGAAACATATTTTCCTTCCCTATATCTATTTGTATTCATCATGCTTTATAGTTGTTTTTATGATATTTTGATCTATTGATCTTCCGAGGAAGGTCACTTGTCATCTATGTTTATTTATGGTTGTGTGTAGGGATAGAGATCAAGTGTGGACGAGGTAGACTGCTCAAGTGGAGTGCGGGAACCTACGTCAGACCCAAAATCATTCTCCAACCTGTGAGGAGGCCAGGTGCACACATATTTCCTTGTAGTATATAGAACTGATTGCCTAATGCATGTTTGATCATTTGGGTTGGGACACTATTATATCTCTATTGGTATTTCCTTTTGCGGTCTGGTGATCTCAATCAAGCATGAGATCATGGATTGAGATCACCAAACCAAAAAGTAAATACCAATAGAGATATAATAGTGTCCCAAACCAAATGATAAAAAATGCACCAGGCAACCGATTCTATATACTACAAGGAAATATATGTGCACCTGGCTTCCTCGCAGGTTGGGGAAGGATTTTGGGTCTAATGCAGATTCATGCTTTCCACTCGAGTGATCTACCTTGTCCACGCCTAATCTCGATCCATACACACAACCACAAATAAACAGAGACAACAAGTGACCTTCCTTGAAAGATCGTTAGATCAAAATATCATAAAAAAAATTATAAAGCATGTTGAATATAAATAGATACAAGGAAGGAACATATGTTTCCATTAATGATATATGTGAAAGTACATCAATATACCTTCAAAAAATAAGATCCTCTCCTCCAACTTGTAGTATGGTCTCCTCTCCCAATACAACGGAGCTCTTGCACCATAGTTTGGATAATTCGTCTTACCCCCTTTCCTCTTGGTAAGATTATATAGGCTCATTCTATCCTCCAGGAGAATATATCTAGACACCCAAGGGCTTCATAATTTAGGAAAATTATACAATGATGGAGCCCTAGCCAACTCATGCACAAGTGGGTCAAGTTTATCTCTTTGGGAATGACAAGCTCTAGAAAAAATTTTCACAATTATGAGTTTTTTTCTCAATTATCTCAATTATGAAATAAATATTATCTCATAATTATAATATTTTGGAAAAACAATTATGAGAAATAACTCAATCATGTAATTCCACCCTTTTAACAAGGGATAAATCTCACATAAGTAAAGCTCTAGAATTTTTTTTCACAATTATGAGTTTTTTTCTCAATTATCTCAATTATGAAATAAATATTATCTCATAATTATAATATTTTGGAAAAAAAATTATGAGAAATAACTCAATCATGTAATTCCACCCTTTTAACAAGGGATAAATCTCACATAAGTAAAGAAAAGGTGAAAAGGGATGCATTTTATCCAAACAACTAAGGTAAGTTGAACTTGGATTTATCTCATTATAATGGAGAGGAAAATAGCGTTATAACAGCTATTAGATTCAGACTAGACATGAGTTGAATATGCCAGAGTAGATACAAATGGCATGGCCACGTCAATGGGACATAGTGGATGGAATCCCAATCCCACCTGAAAAGGGTTGTGGCCAGTTGAGCTATGTAGAGCTCTGTTGTAGCCGCGTATCCCATGTGCGTGGATTCTTCAAGTGGTACATGCGCAAAATGTGTACGATAATCCTATTGACAACCTTTGTTTGGCCATCAGTTTGGGGGTGGAAAGTCATGGAATTAGTCAGCTTGGTATCCATCATCGACCAGAGACTTGACCAAAATGCACTTCGGAACCTGTTGTCCCGATCTGAGATGATGGATTATCAGATCCCAAAGTGTACCCACTTTCATTCAAAGAAGAGTTTGGAAGTGTCCTCTACTGTGATTCTCTTCTTGCAGACCACCAATATAGCCATCTTATAAAATTTGTCCATGACCATAAATAAACAATCATTACCATGCTTGGTAGAAGGAAGGCTAGACATATAGTCTATGGAGATGGATTCTCAAGGCTGGTTGGGAGTAGGTAGAGGAGTTTACATGCCTTGCTTCTTGATGGTTGACTTGGCGATCACATAGGAAATGTAGGATCTAATATATTTCCTAACATCGAGTCAGATTTTTGGCCAATAAAATTACTTTTGTAGTACAACCACAATTTTCTCCACACCAAAGTGTCATGCAACTCAAATGTAGTGGGCCTCGCAAATCATCTTGGCACGCTCACTTGAAGGAACAAAAAGTTGGCCCATGTAGCATAATAATGTATCCTGGGGGTGGAAATCAAGAACTTTCTTGCCATATACTAACATCTAGTATGTGGAGGTGAACTCTAGATGATTTTTATATAGTTGTGGCCATCTAGAGGTCTCGTGGCCACAAGAGTTGAGAACAGTAGTCAGTGCTACAGTTGGGGGCTGATTGAGGCAATCTGTAACATGATTAGTGTTTCCCTTTTTGTATTTAATGTTCAAGTGGAATTTTTGCAGATATGTAGACCACTTCTGATGGCAATTGTTTTGAAACTTCCCTTGTGTCTGTAAAAATTGAAGAGGCTGGTGATCGATGTGGATGACCGTCTCCTTCCCTAGAATGTAATGCTTAAACTATCAGCAAGCCTGCATAATGGAATACATCTCTTTATCATAGGTGGGGTAATCCTGAATTGTATATGAAAGTGTCTCACTATGATAGGCCATTGGATACCCGTGCTAGGTAAGGACTGCACCAATAGAGTAGTCAGAGTTGTCTGTCTCTATTTCAAATGGTTGTTGCAGGTCTGGAAATGTGAGTACTGGTGCAGAGCAGAGGCGACGCTTCAACTCAACCAATGACTTATGTTGGGACTCAGACCAAGAAAATTTTTCTTTCGCTCCACTCTTGGTAATCTGACTCAAAGGCTAAGTGACATGGCAGAATCCCAACACGAACCTTCGATAAAAATTTGCAAGGCCCAAAAAGTTACAAAGCTCTGTTAGAGTGGTTGAGGCTGACCAATCCTAAATGACTTGGATATTATTCAAATCCACATGCATGCCTTGTTCATATATCATGTAACCTAGATATTGGACCTAACTCATGTCAAGCGTGAATTTCTCTAGGTTGGCACACAGTTTGTGCTACCGGAAGGTTTGAAGGACCTATCGAATGTGTTGCAAGTGTTCTTCTCAACTCTTTCTTAAGATGAGGATGTCGCCCAGATAAACAACCATGAATGAGTTGGTCAAGGGTCGCAAGATGTCATCCACTAGCCTCATAAAATTAGCAGGGGCATTTGTCAACCCAAAGGGCACAACCAAGCATTCAAAAAGCATGCCTTGGATTTGAAGGCAGTCTTCCATACATCTATGGGATCTATTGGTACCTGGTGATAGCCAGACTTCAGATCGATCTTGCTGAAATAATTGGCCCCCTTGAGTTGGTCCAAAATGTCATCAATCTATGGGATTGGACACTTTTTCCTGATAGTGATTTTATTTAGTTCCCGATAATCAATGCAGAGCCTCTAGGTCCCGCCCTTCTTATGTACAAGTACAATCAAACTCCCACAAGGTGAGGAACTTGGTCGGATGTGCCCTTTTCGCAGCAACTCCTATATTTTCTGCTTGATCTATTCATTTTCTAGAATGGAGCATAGATATATCTGCCCATTGGGTAAAGGTGCTCCAAGAGTCAGATTGATCGAATGCTTGACCTGACAATACAAGGGTGCCCTTGTGGGTGAGGAGAAGTTGTCCTTGTATTCTTCCATGACCATATACACTTGATTCTGCTTCATGGAGGGACCCTTCCTAGGGACCATGAATATGGCCATGATCTTCCCCTTACTTTGAGAGTGAATCATAAGGGAAAAAAATGTCCCAGCCTCGAAGATGATCTTACTACATTTCTTATCAGAGATTAAAGAGATGGTGGTAGGCAGGGCTACCTTTGATATCCTATATAACTTATTACCCAAAGAAATAATAACAATGTGAGGCCTTAAGTCATATAGAGCATGGAACTTCCACAAGTATGATTGGCCTAATAATACATCACAAAAGTCAAGAGGAGAAACAACACACAATAACTCATTTGTGAAGGGATTGATGTTATAGGGAAGGTGGTACTATTGCCTAATGCCAAGATCTCATCCTTGGTGAAGATACTCAATGGTGCACAACTGCGGTTGTGGTGTGGTCGGTAGGCGCAACCACTTCATGACCTCTGCTAAAATGATGTTCTTTTGGCTTCCGATGTCGAAAATGAATTGTAATAACAAACCTTTCACCCACATCTGTGAGTGGAAGAGACACTACCCCTCCTCTGGATCTTTGGGCTCATTCTTTTAGATCTTGGTGGTGGAAACAGTGGTGCTGGGCTCTGCATCAATAATCTGTTTCCCTTTGTCATTCCCCTTGTCGATTTCTGACTCATAGTCAGAACATGCATCTGATTCTAAAGCCTTCAACTCAACCAACAATGTCTTCTTGGCTCAACACTCACTTGTGTTATGAGTGGGCCTCTTATGGAACTCACACCACTTTCCTATGTCCTTCTTTGTCTCTATGGTGTTATTATTTGGTTGCGTCTTCGACGGGTTGTCTTGGGTCACCCCACCTTGGATTTTTCCCTTTTTATGTGGTTTGGGGATGCCTTTCCCTTGCTTCAGATTCACACATCCAAAGTCTTGATTCTTCTATTTAAACTTATGCTCAATCTTGACAGCATATCAGTAGGCGACACCAAGCGAGGAGATGTCTAGGAACTCCATTTCTTCTTGGATGTATTTGTGCAGACAACCATAATACTTGAGTACCAGATGCCGCTCAGAATCCTTGATACCCAACTTCATGCGAAGGGTATGAAAAATATTTGTGAACTCTGACATGTCTTGGTCCCTTCCCTATTGTAGTGTGGTCCACTTTATGTACTTATCTTCATAGCTCCCGATAGGGTAATACTGCTCCTTGATGGCGTCTCGAAAAGAGTTCCAAGTGGGTGCATGTGAAAATAGTGAGGGTTCCCTCTCGTCCTTCTACTCACAGTAGGTTTCCCACCAGTCCTTGACGTGGGGGGCGGCTTTGAGGAGTGAAAAAGTAATCTTTTCCCTATTGGAAAAATCATGAAATGAAAAATACCCTTTCAATAAATTTAACCATTTGTCTACAATGTCTGAATCTATCTGGCTTTCAATAAATTTAACCATTTGTCTACAATGTCTGGATCTATCTGGCCTTCAAATATGGGAATATCAAAGTTGAATTGTACCTTGAATGGAGTGGTGCCTCTAGAGTGGCTTCTGGATGAAGATGTGTCGCATGTGGGCATCTGCCAAAGGTTTTGGGCAAAGTTGTCCATCATTGCGTTCCTCTGTTGCTTGAGATATTCTTCGAGCAATATTTTGAAGGGATCTCCTGCTCCTTCATCTTTCTTTTCTTCCTCCATGGGAGGCCATCGAGGTTTGTGAGGATGGTCTTGAAAAGGTTCAACCAGTCTGAGCCCTAACTCCTTATACCCTGACCTCGTTGGGGACATCCAAAGAAAAAAAGAGAGAGAAAACCACTCTCACACCATTAATCCAAACTTATGTAGGAACACAACAAAATACATATATAAACATAAACATGGAGATGTAGCAAAAATAAAACTTTATTTCATTAATATCAAAGAACTAAAATATGCTTACATACATAATGGAGATAAAGTAGCTCGGGCGATGGTAGCTACATGCCTCTAAACTATGTTACAATGGGGCTCGAAGACCTATTTAGTATTGAGAAACAATGGAAAACCATAAACATCCAAAAACCTAACCCTAGGAGATGAAGCGCCAAAACTATGGGCCCCGTTGGGGTAAATTGGTACATCAACTTCCCGGGGTTGTAACTTTGGCATACAATCTTTGTTTGATGCACATCATACCTCATTAGAAATATATATCTAAGGACTACAACTTTTGACTGCAAACATCAATTGAAGACTCAATTTTTCCTGTTTTTTAAAAAAATGTCGTTTAGGACCTCAAAACGGCTCCGAAAGTTCAAGACCAGAAAAACTGCCAAAAAGAGTAAATTGTGCTAGAATCAAGGAAACTAAAAAACTGAAAGAAAGAGTGGTGGGGGTCTAAATGGAATAGGTAGGTGGCCACTAATATCTACCTCGATCAAACCTCAACCAGTAACTCCACCTCATTGTCGAACATCACTAACACCGAATAGATCGATCCCTACCCAAGCTATCTAAGGCTCCAAAGCATTTGTTCCAACCGCGGCTTCAAGAAATAATAACTTAACCCAAAACCTTCCAGGGCTCCAAAGTGTTTATATAACACAGCTCTAGGGACTAGTAGCTCAACCCACTAAGGGATCTAGAGTGTTTGTCCCAACCTAGGCTCCAGGACTAGTAACTTAACCTAAGTTGTTCCAGGGCTTCTAGAGTGTTTGTTACAACCAATGGCTCCAGGAACTAGTAAATCAACCCAAAACCATAAGGAACCTAAGCACAAGCTAGAAAACAATAAGTGGAAAAACCCACAACACCATAGCTATCCACGAAATGGCAACGAAAGGATAAAACCACTGTCAATCCAAGCAAATGTCCATGCCAATGATAGCACATAACCAAGAAACCACATACATATACCATGCATGCCAAAACTAGCAAGGAAATCATACATGCAACTTGATACCTGCAAATCAATCTAGTTGTAGTTGTTGATCCACCTGTTCCCTTACACTTTCCTACTTTCCTTTTCCTTCTTTCTTCAAATCCAATGTATGCCAAAGTGCTCCAAGAATACTCTAAGTGTGCAAGAGTATGAGAGAGTGAGAGAATAGAAGAGAGATCCAAGCTAAAACTGAAAAAATTATTAACCAGCAAAAGCAATGAATTGATCCTCAGAGGGAATTTTTATCATTGAGGCCTCTATTTTCTTCACTTTCCTTGATCCAGGGGGATCTCTAGACACCAAGGGCATGAAAAAGGCTCAAAATTCAAAGTGGCAGAAAATCGATTAACTTGGCATCAGATCGAAGTGCTCAGCACCCTGATTCCAACGGTGCGAACAACACTCCAATCCGAGTCCGTATGAAGAAGATAGAAGCAATCAAAGTTGTGGGTTGACTTACCCATGTGGCAAGCTTAAGGAGGACGCAATTTGGCAAGAACCTGGCATTGGAATTCAGTTAGTTTTTCGGGTAAATTTATGGGTCCATTAATTTGTCTTCTATGTTTAAGGTTCTAGAAAATCCCAAAAGGGCCGGTGGTTATTAATTTAATATATATATATATATATATATATATATATATATATTAAAATAGGGCGAGCGGCCATGACTCTGTCGCCCCCGGAACCACCACACAACTAAATATTAAAAATAGTGGGGCGGGTGGCCATGACCCTGCCGCCCTCGGTAGCCACTAGAACCACCATATATATTAAGTGGGGTGGGCGGCCATGACCCCGCCACCCTTGAGCTCCACTCAACGACACATAAACATATTGGGGGGCATGGGCTATTAACCCTGCCGCCCCTCCACCTCTCCTATATAATGAGCTGCCAGCAAAAACTAATGGGTGCGAGCCACCAAAATAGTGGACCTGCCACCCCAACGGTCCAACCAACTTTTATATGGTGTGAAAATGGGAGGGGCGGGTTTTGATCCTCCGACCCCTCCTCAACAAATTTCTAAAGTTACCATTGCACCAAAACCAATTTCTTGTTTAATCACCCAATAAACACTAAATGAACCTATTTGCTTAGTGCGTCGGGGGAGAGAGAACGCACGCAGTTCAAGGCAGAGTATTTTCAGGCGGTGGAACCATGAGCAGAGCTGTGATAGGGGGCGGAACCTTGCATGAGCACATTTTCCAAGGGGTGAGTTTTGGTCCAGTGTCAGAATTGGGCAAGTTTTATATCGATTTTGCACCTCTCAGCGTCAGGAACTCAATGGTAATTCCAATTTTTGCAACCGAGCTCTCCATTTTTTGACCATTTTATAGAATGGAGGTATAAGAATCCTTTTTTGTAAATGATGATTGTACTCTTCTTTCTCATGCTTAATGAATGAAGGCCTCCCCATTGATTAAGCAGGGCCTAGAGACGTAATCCAAAGTGGATGAACTTCGGTATCAAGTCTTTTTTCTTCTTTCATACTTTTATTTGTTTCTCCTGTTCTCTCATGTGCACATTAAATTTCTATGGTTAAGCTGCAATTTATGCATGTAATTCTTTAATACATCTATAAGAAAAATATTTTGGATCAAGTGGTATCGGAGCAGGTCTTTGTAGATGTGAATTGCATGTTTGTATGCTAACAAGAAACAAACTTTGAAGAGGCAAAGGGAAACTAAAGTCTTTTGATCCCGAAGTGGGGCGTGCACATCGAAGGAGAAACATGGCAGATGAAGAGGCTCGTTATGAAGAGGAGATCAATTTCCGCAAAACCTTCTATACAATGGCAGAAAATGTCGGTGAATTTCTTTCAAGGCTGGAGAAAGCAGAAGGGAAAAAGGTAGAAGAACAAGGTTCAATGCATGGAAATGGTGGAGAAGAACCCCCTCCTTCTCCTTCCACGATTGAAATTTTTTCTTCCTCTCATCACCATAATCATAGAAATTAAAGGGATGCATCTAAGAAACCTTTCTTTAAATTACATGTCAAATTTGATCTTCCCATATTTAATGGTGAAAGTAATGCAAAAAATCTTAATAACTAGATTAGGCAAATTGAAATCTAATGCAGGATTCATCAGATCGAAGAGGAAAAGGCAAAGATCCACCTGGCCTCTCTTTGACTGAGTAGCATCACTCTCATCTGGTGGGAGAGAAAATTGCGAAGCAGTAAGAGTGTGGGTAATCTTCCTTCCTCATGGCCTAGTTTCATTTTTGCATTAAAGGAACAATTTTATCCCTTGGGTTATAAGCAAAAAGCATTAATGGATTGGCAATACTTAAGGCAAGGCAAAGGTCAGGATGTTCAAAGCTTTACAGAGGAGTTTAGAAAACAAGCACTTAATTTGGGCATTGCACTTGACTCACCTAAAGTAGTAACTAAGTATATTGGATCATTACATAGTTACATTAGACATTCATTATTGTTGTTTGAACCAACTACTATTGACTTGGCCAGTGTAAAGGCCACCCATCTTGAGAACAGGGGCAAAAATGAAAGAGATAATCATTTCAAGAAACCACCTTTCAAACCTCCAAATGGAAAACCCAAAGTGAAAGGAAAAGGAAGGGAGAAGACGATGACCTCAACCAAGAAAGATGAAGGAGAAAGGCCTTATTGCACTCATTGCAAAAAGGAAGGTCATGATGACAACCATCCTTGGAAACTGTACCCAGAAAAGAGACCAAAGAAGTATGGAGGAAAAGGCAAGCAAAAGATAGTGGCAACTGTGCAGCAAGACCTTGGATCTTATTCCGGAGATGAAGCATTGATCACAACAGTAGGAACAAAAGGTACTCTTACACCTCATGTTAATTTTGAATCACATGAAGGCATTAGTTCAATAGATGAGTCTCTTCCTAATGAACGAAAGAGAATTGAGTTATTTCATATTAGAGTTGTCATAAATCATACAAAGGTGGAAACTCTATTTGATACCAAACCCCAAGCAAATTTAATTTCAGAGTCCTAGATAAAGAAGCTAGGCTTAGAAACCAAACCACATCCAAAACCTTACCCGCTTGGATGGATACATGATAAAGAAAAATTGAATGTAACTAAGCAGTGCAAGGTTAAATTTGTGATCGCTTCTAAGTTAGTGGATGAAGTAGCACTTGATGTGATACCATTGAATATCTGTGGCATGGTGTTAGGGAGTCCATATCTATATGATAGAAAGGCAATCTTATTCCGTCATGAAAACAAATACCAAATCACAAAGTATGGGGTATAATATATTGTAAGGGCTCATCAAACGAAAATCAATGCCAGCCTTGTAAGTGCAGGACAAATGAAGAGATTGGTGAATTCCAGTAAGGGTTGCATGTTTATGGTTGTAAGGGGGAAAGATGCAGAATTATTTGATGTTTTCCAGGGTTGTGATCATGTGCATAAAAAGAAATTATATGAATTAATTTCTAACTATCATGAGATGTTTCAGGAGCCAAGGGAATTACCTCCGAAAGGGGAAATCCAACACGAGATCCATTTGCAACATGACACTCCTTTACCAAATATTGGCATGTACAGGATGCCAACCATTTAGATGGAGGAGATCAAAAAGCAGGTGTAGGAACTATTGAACCAAGGGGTCATCAGATCAAGCACTTCTCCATGTGGCTCAACGATTGTCTTAGTGCCAAAGAAAGATGACATATGGAGGATGTGCGTGGATTACCAAGCACTAAACAAAATCACGGTGAAAAATCATTACCCTCTCCCGCGCATTGATGATTTACTAGATCAGTTAAAGAATGCTATCTATTTCACCAAATTGGATTTGCATAGTGGTTATCACTAGGTCCGAATTGCAGAGTAGGATGTGTGGAAAACCACCTTCAAGACCAAATAGGGTTTGTTCGAATGGATGGTGATGCCATTCGGACTTTGCAACGCTCCAACCACTTTCATGAGGGTCATGAACGATCTCTTTAAGCCTTTCATTGATGAATTTTGTTCTTGTATATCTAGATGATATTCGTGTTTTTAGTAAAAGTTGGAATGAACATGTATGCCATGTGAAGAAAGTGCTTGATGTATTGAAAAAATAAAAACTCTATGTAAAACTGTCAAAGTGTGAGTTTGGGAAAACCTCTTTGGTTTACCTAGGTCATATTGTTGGTCATGGTCAATTAAAAATTGATCCTTCTAAAGTTGAAGCAATTGTAAATTGGCATAAGCCTACTAGTGTAATTGAGGTTCGCAGCTTTTTGGGTGCAATACAATATTGGAGGAGATTTATTGCCAATTTCTCTATTATTGCAGCACCTTTACACATGTTGAAAAGTGTAAAGCAAGTCTTTCAATGGGGAGGAAAGGAGCAGAAGTACTTCGAAGCATTGAAAGAAAAGATCAACACCGCACCGTCTTGGCCTTACCAGATCTCCAGCAGCCATTCAAGACAGAGACAGACGCCAGCGGATATGTCATGGGAGCTGTACTGATGCAGCAAAAGAAGCTGATATGTTACCATTCAAAGAAATTCTCTTAGGCTGTGATAAACTATTCCACTTATGACAAGGAGTTATATTCCTTGGTCCAGAGTGTGAAAAAGTGGAAACGCTACTTGATCGGAAAGGATACCATCATCCATACGGATCATCAGCCCTTGTAGTATCTTCAGTCACAAACCAAGTTGCAACAATCTCGTCATTTCTGGTGGATGGGTTTTCTTTAGTAGTTTCATCTGGTAATAAAGTTAAGAAGGGCACTAGCAACAAAGTGGCCGATATGATATCTCACCCTCCTATTTCTGCTTCTGTTATTTTGCATAATACTTCGTTATCTTTTGAAAGTTATGTTGAACAATATGCTAACGACGATGACTTTAAGGAGATTTATGTAAAACTAACCCATGGTTCATAGGTGGGCAACTATCACTTGTAGGGGAAACTGTTGTATCACCTTGAAAATTGTGCATACCCATAGGGGAAAGGGTACATGTAATTCGGGAGGCCCACACTTCCCTTGTGTCTGGTCATTTTGGTGTTGAAAAACCTTTGTTTCATGTACAAAGATTTTGCTTTTGGCCTCATATGAAGATCATTGTGACTCACTATGTAAAGGGATGTGTGATGTGTTTTGTTTCAAAGCCCTCTAATAGAAAACTCGGGCTCTACACACCACTCCCTATTCCGGGTCATCAATGGGAAAGTGTGTCGATGGATTTTGTATGAGGTTTGCCTTTTTCTAGGAAAAGTCACAACTATTTGTATGTCGTCGTTGACCATTTTAGTAAGATGTGTATTTTAATGCTTTGTAAAAAGCAGATCACTGCAAAGAAGACTGCTTATCTTGTCTTTCAGCATGTTTGGGTCCATTTTGGGTTACCCACATCGATTATGTTAGATCGAGACTCTCGCTTTCTCGGAGAGTTTTGGACCAGCTTGTGGAGGATGATGGACACCATGTTGAAAAGAAGCATGACATTTCATCCATAGACTGATGGAAAGATGGAGGTTGTCAACCGCACCGTGGTACACTTGTTGCGAGGCTATTATGGAAAACATCCTAAGTTGTGGGATGAGCATCTTCCATATGTGCAACATTCCAAAAATCGAGTAGTGCACTCATCTACGCATTGTTCACCATTTGAGACATGTTTTGGCTACCTACCCAAAGATCCTTTTGATATGGTCTTTGGAAGGGAAGATGACTCTAGTGGACGTGATGGTAGGGACAAAGTGCAGCGGTTCATTCAACGGATCCAATTGATTCACCAAGCAGTACAGGAATAGCTGGAGAAAAATCAAGCCCGGTACAAGGCTCGACATGAAAAACACAGAGTCGACCATCAATTTCAAGTGGGCGACAAAGTGTGGTTCCATATCAGTAAGGATAGGATGAAGGGAGAAGGGAAGAAGTTGTGACCAATCTGGTATGGTCCATTCACCATCTTGGAGAATATTGGAAACAATGCCTTCCATCTCGATTTGCCGACATATATGCAAATGCACTCCATAGTGAATGTGGAAAACTTAAAGCTCTATGAGCCACCATTGGTTATGGACACCGAAGAGCTGGGATCAATTCCTAGACTTGATGATTTTGCACCAGAGTATCTCGATGGTTTTCTTGAATATATCATCCTTGACAGAAGAACCAGGACTTCACGACGAGGAGATGTGGAATACCTTTTAGTTGGTTTCAAGGGGATGCACCCTAACAAGGCAAAATGGTTGGAAAAAGAAAGAGTGAGGAAACAATTCCCTCACTTGCCAATTGACTGATAAATCTTTTGGCGGTCCAAAAGCTCCTCAATGGGGAGGATTGTTCCAAGTGGATCTCTAGACACCAGGGGCATGAAAAAAGCTCAATTCAAAGTGGCAGAAAGTCGATTAACTTGGCATTAGATTGAATAGCTTGTCGCCCGAATTCCAACGGTGTGAACGACACTCCAATCCGAGTCTGTATGAAGAAGATAGAAGCAGTCAAAGTTGTGGGTTGACTTACCCATGTGGTAGGCTTGAGGAGGGCACAATTTGCAAGAACCCAGCACCAGAATCTGGCCATTTTTCTGGGGAAATTTATGGGTCCATTAATTTGTCTTCTAACACCTAAGGTTCTGGAAAAACCCAAAAGGGCCGATGGTTATTAATTTAATATATATATATATATATATATATATATATATATATATATATATATATATATAAAATATGGCGGGCAGCCATGACCCCGCCTCCCCCGGAACCACCACACAACTAAATATTAAAAATAGTGGGGTGGGCATCCATGACCCCGTCACCCCCGGTACCCACCAGAACCACCATAGATATTAAGTGGGGTGGGCGGCCATGACCCCGCCACCCCGAAGCTCCGCTCAACAACACATAAACATAGTGGGAGGCGTGAGCTGTCAACCCCACCACCCCTCCACCTCCCCTATATAACGAACCACCAGCAAAAACAAAGGGGCACGGGCCACCAAAACAGTGGACCCGCCACCCCAATGGTCCAACCAAATTTTATACGTTTTTAAAATGGGAGGGGCAGGTTTTAATCCTCCGACGCCTCCTCAACGAATTTCTAAAGTTACCATTGCACCAAAACCAATTTCTTGTTTAATCCACCCAATAAACACTATATGAACCTATTTGCTTAGTGCTTCGGGGGAGAGATCACGCACGCAGTTTGAGGCAGATCATTTGCAGGTGGCAAAACCGTGAGCAGAGCTGTGACAGGGGGCATGACCTTTCCTGAGCACATTTTCCAGGGGGGTCAGTTTTGGTCTAGTGTCAGAATTGGCCAAGTTTTATATCGATTTTGCACCTCTCGGAGATAGGAACTCAATGGTGATGCCAATTTCTGCAACAAAGCTCTCCATGTTTCGGCCATTTTCTAGAATGGAGGCATAAGACTCCTTTTTTCTAAATGATGATTGTACTCTTCTTTCTCATGCCACTTAATGAATGAAGGCCTCCCCATTGATTGAGCAGGGCCCGAAGACGTAGTCCAAATTGGACGAACTCCGTTATCAAGTCTCTTGTCTTCTTTCATACTTTTATTTGTTTCTCCTCTTCTCTCATGTGCACATTACATTTCTATGGTTAAGCTGCAATTTATGCATGTAATTCTTTAATACATCTATAGGCAAAATATTTTGGATCATTCCTTCATTTTTCCTTCAATTTCCCTCTCATGCAAATTTTTGTGTCTTCACCTTCCTTTTTTCCTTTTTTTTCATTATTTTCATAGATAAAATGCCAATTAATGCCTCTTTTCCTTTTCCAAATTCCTTAGCCATAAATAAATCGAAAGTGACACCTTCTAGGATGTTTTTCCCACCATTCAGCTTAGAATACGTGTCCCATGACCTTGGTCTTATAATTTTTTTACATGGAAAATCAACTAGAGGTTGCTACAAACCCTTCCCCCTAGGGGGAACACTGCCCTCAGAGTTCTATGACACATATGACTAGAAAAAAGTTGAAAACAAAACGTATTTCCCATGGATATTTATGACACAACTTGTTGCCATATTTACAATGATCGTTATTGAAAACATGGCAATCATATCGTTTAATGGAGTGTTATAACACAACTCATTACGATATTTGCAATCACAACCACATATGCACTCATACACATTTGCTTCAACCAACAAATAATCATACTATCTATGAATCTTTATAACCACAACTCGATACTGTATTTACAATAACTTACACACATACATATGCACATTTTCTCTAACCAAGAAATAAAAGGATATGGTGCCCGCATTAGTCAATAAGGGAATCTAGAGGCTCACATCTCCACCCTCAAAAGTAGTACCAAGATTCACCTCCTTCTCAGGAAGTCCATAATCCACTATCAAATTCAAACCTACTTCTAATGTCCAGCGTTATGATCCTTGCGCTACTTATTCTCTCAGTGAACATTTATTAGCTCATTGTTCTAGGGAACACTCCCAATGTGCTTTTGATTCAATCTGGAAATGATAATGACCAAAACAAATATATTCCTCAACCTTCCCTTCTCTGCTACACAGTCCCTTGGGAAATCCGGTCACCCCCTTTTGTGCTGTCACACACCTTTCAACTTTCGATGGCACCCCCTTCTCTGCTACATAGTCCCTCGAGTAAAACATCCCTTGGCAAGGTTTCCTCGCATCAGAAGGTCCAAAAACCAAGGCATATCCCTGCCTCAAAACCATCATACTGGTCATAGCATGCTCATGGAAATCAGTGGACACTAGTAGGTACCAGTCTTCCACAATGACCCTGCTCTTGAATGCGTTACCAACATATTATTTCCTATTCCAATTCCTTTTGTTGTTGTTTCTAATCCTTGCAGTCAGTTTCTACCACCCAAACTGGGAATTTCCTTTCTTTCCTGTACCAAGCACATAATTATCATTAGATTCAAAACGAATTGAAATAAATTCAAATCATACTTCGTTGGTGGCTCGTCAATAACGTACACCCATAATTTTGTTTACTTCCTATCACAACAAGTCAAACTAGATATTTGATCAAATCATCATGTATAAGCATATCACATCTGGTTAGTGTTGGGCCATGGAAAAGGTATGTTTTATCCTCGCATTAGCTTAATTAATCATTTGTCTTTATGTGTTTATCTTCGTTTTAGGAATAAATATAGAAGAAACAATTGTAGAAGCTCAATAAAATCGATCATTAACGAATTGGGTAAATCTGAACTTTCACTATCTTTATATGCGAGAACACGAATTGAACGATTGTTGTTCAAATGATGGAACAATAGTGAACAAGAAAGGAAAAAGGACAACATCTCGATTATGATGGCTAATGGGAGACTAGGAGAACCAAGTCTATTCTGTGATGAAATCATATTATCGGTTGCGAAATCCTCAGGATCTCCTGATCCTGACGATTCACTTTTATCCGTTTGTCTTTCCTAGGTAATATAAAGCCACCAGGCGAAATGAACAACTAGCTAGAAATTTCGAGATTGTAACTATTCATTTTTTACACATAATACTTTCATTACTGCGACGCTATAAATCTATTATCAAGTTTAATGAAGAAGGTTGTGTTTTACCTATAATCACATTCTGAGTGTCTTTCGGCACTGACTTTTGGAGACTTTGGGCTTGGTCGATAGGAGATTTATTGCTTTAATTGTGTCATATTTATTTATGTTTACTCTTACAATTGTTTATTACTGTTATTTCATGAAATTAGAATTATTTCTACTATTGTGAGTATTGATTGTTACGATTTATTTTTTCCATACAACCTAGATTCTAGATCTTGATGTGTTTTACATCTGCGTGTTAATATTTACCGAATTTATCAGGTTAGTTTAAGTATTTAATTGTTTTTAATTCTGAAGTAGTGTTATCAGAGATCTTAAGCTTATAGTTTATTTATTTATGTTATATATTTGAAAAGTTACTTCTTGTTCATTTGTTGTAGCTTTCCTTCATGCTGAATGAATTATCGTCTATACTAGTTAGATTTGCTGAGAGTGATTCCTTTTACTTGCATTCCAATTCAGTGCTCTGCATAATATATTAAAGTATATTTGAAAATGTTTTAAGGTTTTGTTTTCAAACTTGTTTGGATTGAACTTTGAGAATTAGATATTAATCATTACAACGATTCTAAATCATTTAATTCTGAATTAGCCTCTAAATTCACTTGCATAGACAATGCTGAACACTCTTGAAATAAATAGACTTACCCTGGGTTGATGATTAATGTAGGTATTAAGATTGATTTTAATAGTCATCTTAATGCACCAAAATTTAGCTAAAACACAACCATCATAAATCAAAGTCATAGATCACATGCATAATTAAAACTGAAATAAAAATATTGATACTTATCTTTCAAGCGGTTCTTTGCTTCTACCTTTGTCCTTTCCGTACACACACTAGATCGGTTGCAACACTCGGCAAGCACCCAATGCCTTATCTCCTCTTCAATCATTTACATAGAAACACAATGTACATCACAACACATAAACCCACAAATGGTGTACAACATCACACAATACATATGCCTACACCCAGTGTACAACACAATACAATGCATACACCTACACCCGGTGTACAAGACAACATAATATATACACCTACACACAGTGTACAACACAATACATATATGTATACAAAGTACAACACAATGAATACACATGTCACGATACAATGAATATACAATGCACATAACACAATACCACATGTACACAACACAACATGTACAACATGTACACAATATCACATGTACAACATGTACACTACACCACGTGTACAACATGTACATGACACCACATGTACACAACACCACATGTACACAACACCACCTGTACACAACATCACCTACACAATGTGTACACAACACCACCTGCACAATGTGTACATAGCACCACCTACACACAACACTACCTGCACATCATGTACCCAACACCACGTGCACACAACACCACATGTACAACATGTACATAGCACCGCACACACACAAAACCACATGTACACAACACCACATGTACACAACACCATATATACACAACACCGTATTACAACGTGTACACCGCACCACATTTACACAACACCACATATGCAAAATGCACATAGCACCATATGTACACAACAATGCATATGCAATATGCGTACAACACCATATGTACATATGAAACATGCACGCAACACCATATGTACACAGTACCATGTATGAAGCATGCACACGACACCAATATTGTACATCCGGAGACCACACTGTCTCTACCAAGCAACCTCGCTTCTAGTGTCTTTCGACTATCTATGCTTGTCCCAGCATGACACAGATCACACTGTTCATTCATCTGATGTATCCCTTAGCATAGCCTATCCATAACATAAACATGGGCATAATATAACAAAATAATATCAAACTGTATCTACATGATACTAACCTCATAGATTTGTCAGGGTTACTCTGTCCACTTGATTCCTCATAGCCATAAACCTCTTCGTGACATTCACCTGCATAAGCAATCATTCCTCCACAAGAATTATCTCTAATGACCCTTGTCAGACAATGACATACATACGTACATACATATAAACATTAGCATAAAACAATCATGATCCCTGACGACCCTGTCAAATAATCATCATACATACATGTATATATATATATATATGGACATCAACATAATTACCAAATATCATAAGGTCAAGGTTAAGAGAACTCCATATGTTCATGCATAGTATGCACAACATTGAGAACAATAGTTCCCATCATAGCCAAGGCATCTGATGCCTCAAATCCATTTACCTTATCTTTCTTGATTACCTTTTTTATGACTATCCTGCCACTATCCATTTATCCCAATGGACCCAACCAATCCAACTGACTGTCATACTCTTGCCTTCAGCTCCCCTTTACTCATGTATCAGGCTTCATCCAAGTCTTTACATTACCTGTTGGGTTTCATTCAACTCTCCCTGAGTTCCATTAACTTTCCTCTTTCCCCAACCAATTCCTAAGACCCTCAAAACATAAAAGGTGATAACAAAATAAAACTAGAAGAAAAAGCCATGAAAACCCAATAGCAATACCAAACCATAAAAAAGGTGGCATGGTCATGCACCAGACAAAAGAAAGTTGAAAATCAAATGCAAACAAATCAAAAAATACCAAAAGCACAAATTTTTCAACATACACCATGACTCAATCCCTGGTTCCCAATGCATCTAAGGAAATCTCAACCCAAACCTTCTTCAGATTTCATGGTAGCCTCTTTTGCCATGCAATCCCCAACATCATACTTCCATAAACACACATCTATCAGTGCATAAATAAATATAACAATACACCAGTTTGCTTACCTTGTTGTGCCAAGCATGATGACCTATAACTGAACATGTACATATATCATCTCTTAAGGGATTCCAATTCTTGACAAATATAGCTATCACTAGAACCAATTGTTATACTTGCCAAATACGGGTTCATAAATATAGCATATATCCACATATTTTCAGACAAAATCAAGGTTAAGAAGACTTCATGTGTTCATGCAAAGCACTCATTCATTTACAATTGTGGTTTCCAAACATAGCCAAATGAATTCTCACCCAATTCCTTTATTTTAACTTTTTCATTGCTACAATTAAGTCTTATCATGTGCTATCACATCACCCAGTTGTTAGTTATATAAACAAATCATTCATTACCTTGTTGCACTAATACCAAGCATGTTGGCATGTAACTGTTCACACATGTCAGTCACATATTCCAAAGATCAAGACATCATGTCTATTAATTTGAAATCAGCCTTTACCAAGACTAACAACCATGTCATAATCTGTGCTTAACTCACAATCATAGTCATAATACTAAAACTAGCACCCACTCGTACTCAAGTGCATATCATTTGTCTCAACAGATATTGTGTTAGTACATACCATGTTAGCTAAATCCAATAGATGACATAATAAAAATCACAACTCAATGTATCTCGGGGGAGACTATCGCATCTACACAAATTAATCTAGATCAGTACAACAAAATATCACAAATATATCGACTCATATTTGAATGTCATAACCATAACCATCTGTACAGGCTAATCCATATTAATGTGATACATATAACATCAAGATCTTAAATGCAATGACCATAATCATCATGTTTATGACCACAATGCATATAACAATAAGCCACTACCATTCATGCCTATCTGAAATATGTGCATCTAACTGCACTGATTAACTAAAATCTATCGTGCATGTAACCACAACAACAATAGAATGAAAGGCATGTACATAACCATAATGATATAACAACCATTAACCAACTTACCTGCATGCCCAACATATAAACATGTATGATGATCTACCCTTATCCCGAGGTCTAGTGCTGCAACCTTGCTCTATTAATCTACATCTCGTACTCCATCTCAACCAATCATATTAGACTCATAACAGACCAACAACATCATGATGACACGAGACCATAATAATGACCGTAATAATGCATGTTTGGCTTATTGTGAATGCATAACCATAACCATGACAATGCATGCATACCAACATGCACCTAGCCATCCATTTCAAGTGTTTGAACCTGGAAGCTCTAATACCACTCTGTAACCGTCCCCTCCCACATTTACCCACTTTCACGGGCCTGTCAGGGTAAACATGATAGGAAGAGCTACTATGACCCGACTCAGCCTTCTAGATCCACTTATGGAAGTGGGGTCTTCTATAACTCCGTAATTTCCGAAGGTTTTGGAGAGAAACCCAGAGGTAACCACAAAACCACTTTCGAAGCTAGGATCTAAGCCTTCCAACTTCAAAGAGGGATCTCTCTATATGATTTAGATTTGTTGTTTTAAGATATTAGGTTAGTAATTGAGTTATGAGTTTGGTTTTTCAAATATTTGGTTGAAAAATGTAGGGAAAGTCCATTTGGGAATGGAGTCAATGAATCTTGGGTGATCAAATACAAAAATGGCAGAACAAATGTAATAGGGAAAGGTAGGCAAGCTTTTGGATCTTTAGAGTGTTTGTGGAGTGAATGGGATAAAAAGATTTAGATTCAATTAAACATAGAACATGCTAGGATGAATTATATATTTAACATCAAAGTGAAAACATCGATATTTTTTATAAGCCAGAGCAGAGTGTATTTAAACAAATTTGGCCCTTAATCTTCTTTAAACGATAGAGATAGAAAACATATCAAAAACTGGGAGAATAACAAGTTTACATGAGAGGAGACCACGAATTGCTTGACACAGGAATCCTGGAACAAACTTTCTATATTAATGAAATTGACCACTTTAGTACATGCACAACTTACATCAAAAGGTTTGCTTTATTTCTACAAGTTACAACCTTTTCTAAGTATTATTTTTGACTATTTATAGAAAACTATTACGTTTCAGATCGGATTTCAAAAATAAAATATATTTACAATAATATATGTTTGAGGTACATATATTTTTAGACATAGAAGAAGATAAAATAGGAAAATCCGTTGAAAACTTGTTGCGTTATTGAGGCTATCTAGGATTTTGTTGATGACTATTGCTACTTCCCTGTAAAGGTTGTTCCTATTATGCTAAAAATTTTGTGGCTTTGGTTACACTTCACTCGATCAATTCTAGCAGCTGGTCCCACCTTTCTTCACTTGGAATAGAAAAGCTAACCATATTTCTGAATCTTTCATCCACTTCAGTGTAAGTGTCAAAAGTGGGTTTATTTACAAAAAGGTGGTGGATCTCGTGCTGAATATTCAAATCAAATTGGACCCCCTGTATGAATGCTTCTCCAATGATAAATCCTTTATATTTTGCAAACTTGGAAGCATCAACACCTATGTTGCATATTTGTTCTTGGTAGTTTTCTAATGGGATCAATTTTCCATTAGAATTCTGAGAGTAAGCAAGCCTTTTTCCTACAACAATGTAAATTTATTGTTGAACCTTCTGACCTGCAACTCAAGATATTTACATTTATTTTCCAGCTGTGTCATCAAATTCCTCTTTGTCAAAATCCTCTTGACCTCCATGACCATTGTTGTTCTGTTTGGAATTTTCATAACTTCTAGTTCCTCGGTTTTGGAATTTAGCAACTTGATAATATTTTGTACTTACTCTGGTCTGTGCTCCAAATCTACCTTTGTATTTTTTATTGTTGTCTTAACTCTGTGTACAAGTTATTCCTACTCAAAAATAATATGAATTGAAGGCCACATGTTTGTTATGTTGGCATTTATATTCTGCCAAATGTTGTTCTTAGCCTCTGCCAACATCTGAATGACAAAGGACTGGTCTTCATATTTTTGTATATGTTGGATGAGTTTGTAGTTTTTTTGGAGTTTTGACAAATATGCATTGTTAGTTTTAATCTTACTCTCCTCCATCTTGGCCAATGCTGCTGACAATCAATCTTTCTCAATCTGAGCTGTTGTTAATTGATCCAGAGCTCTAGTAAGCTCTTCTGTAGATTCTGAAGTTGTTGGCTTTGCTAAAGTCTCTACAATTGTACATGTGCCTGATGTAAATTCTCCTGCTACTTCCCACTATTATTTTTCTTTCAACAATGCTTCCATGCCCTGCTCCATCTTCTGTATCTGTGCATTTTTCTCAATCACTAAAGTAAATAGTTTTTCTTTTTCCATTTCTATATTGGCAACCTCTTTAGCTTGAGGATGTTCTGTGGAGGGAAGATTCAATTGTTTCCTCAATGCTTGAATGTTTGCTTCCTTGTTCTTGATGAGCTCTTCTGCTACTTTAATATCCTTAGGATCATGTCCTAGCTTTATGATCAAGTCTTCCAAAGATTTGATCTTGTTGTCCTTAGCAAAAGATGACATCTTCTCAATCTTTAACTGAGAATTCATGTTGTTTAAAGATGACTATAGTTTTGAAGTAGTCATTGTTGCGCTGGCAAGTGTTGAAAACATTAGCTCCCCTGTCTACTTATGTAAATCGATTTCATGTATTTTTATAGTATCTATTGAGAAAATGGAGGCTTTATAGTCTTCAACACTCCTAGGAGCTGGCACTAGGGGTTCCATGAAGGCCATCTGGAACTGTCCTTTCTCTGAATCAAATGCAAAAAGTAATCTGTGTTGTGTTTTAGTTGTCTTCTTCCAAAATTCAGAGTAGGTGGAAGCCTTCAAAGCTTCATTCTTTAATTTTATCTCCATGTATCTTGAGAAGATACTCTGCTGAGTTGAAATTTGTGAGTTGGATGATACTGGAGACTGGATTATTGCTTCTACAATAGGTGATTGTATTGTTTCTTCTACTTGAGTAGAAGGAGTGATAGGAGTCCCTGATAAAATCAGCGTGGCTAGCTGTTGTGTGTCCCCTTCCTCTGGAGTTTCATCTTGAATAGTAATTATTTGAGGCTTAAACAAAGGATTAATTGGAGAATCTGATTTCTGAGTAGTATTTGGGTCCTTCTTTCTTTTAAAAACAATAAATTATACATCTGGATTGTCAGAATCAGTAGGGGACATGGATTCCCTTTCCCTTTTTCCCTCCTTTTCTTTAGGAATTGGTGTTTGCATATATGATTGACTGACAAGTTGTTCTTCAGCTTCCTGTAGAGTACCCTCTATCCATTCCTCCTGATTTTCATATTGTTCAATTTCAGGCCTTGGTGTGTGTGCATAAGAGGTACTCTTCTATTCTAATCTAAGTTTTGAAATGATGCCTAGGGGATTATGGGACCAAGAGAAACTTAGTTTGAATTTCATCTTACTCAAGATAACATCTACTTCCTTTGCTACAACTCTAGTGTTGATGTTGTAGAGCCCTATATGAGCTTTCAGCTTGAACTGTTCTTTCTTCTTGTAGGAGAAAAAATGAAATTCATACATATTAAGAATTTTCCTTGTGTATTCTAATGCAAAGATCCCAATAGGTACAAAAACTGGCAATCTGTAAGGAGGAAATTCTAATCCACAAACTATGATCTTAGTGTAGTTCTGTTATAAATACCAGTCTCCCACTTTAAATTGATTTGATAAATGAAAAAATTTCTTTATTTCTGGTGAAATCCTTGGGATCACACCACTTCTCAGCAAACATAGTGAGGTATAAAAAAACTTATCAACATAATCAGTATAAGGATATTCCTCTGAGTTATTTCTAACGAGATAAGTCTAGTGAATGACTGACCAGGGGTTACCTTCTCTATCTATCTTCTGTAAATGGAAATTAAATTTGTATGACTGGTAAAATAACATAAGGTAAACTAGGATTGACTAATACTTAAATACACCTTCTATTTTTAAATTGACAAATTGGTCATGGATGGAGTTAGCCAAAAACTGACTATAATTGAAAAGGATGGAAGGTTGTTTGCCAACTGCAAAAATAGATAAAAAACCTAACACTATCTCATCTGCCCATTGGTCATTATGGTGCCCAAGTAGTCGGGTTACCATGGAGATTACATGTTTGGAAATTTAAGGGAACATTGAAACTGGGTATGGAGGACCGGTCTTGGGTAATTCAATGTTTTCAGGAAGAGAAAACTAAAAAATATGGGCTCTATGAGGGAATCTTAATTTTTTATATAATTCCATTAAAATATCAGCAGAAAAAGGATGGTGAGAGGTATGATAGTCAACTTGTAAGACTTGGAATATTATTTCAGGGGAAATAGAGAAAATGACCTCATTGTCATGGGAAATGACTGCCCTTTGACTTGGAAAATATCTAAGGTGGCACCAAATAAAGAACTCAGGAAAGAAGTGAGTCTAGGGGAAAACAAATTGTGGGAGAAAGGATTCCCAAATACTTAATTCATCACTTTTATCCAAGTATTTTTTCTTTTCCCAGTTATGGAGCTCATAGAGATCAAATTCTAACTGGGTTTCAACAATTTTATACAGGGTGTCTATTAAGGGGGATTTATCAAAATCTGGGACTGGGGGAATAAGGGGATTTGACTATGTGATCTTTCATTTTCCTTTACGATTCAACATTTTAGAAAATGAATACAAGGAACTGATGGACAATACTAGATAAAAGAATGATGGATAGAAGAAAGCTTGGAGGACAGGGTTACCCTTAAAAACTATTGATTGTGCGCAAGGAAATTGTTGTTGAAAGTTGGTAGTTGGTAGCAGTTTCGTCCTTCGTCCTGTGAGATCAATGGCAAGAAAAACTAAATGAAGCATTGGCCCCAAAGGATATTGTAATGGTGGAATTGGTTGCATAACGGCTTCATTAACGATTATGGAGCAGCGAGGATTTATTAGTAAGACATGTAGGGCGCTAGAATTTAATAACATAACATAACATTCAATTAGAAATTGGCAGGAGATTCGAACGTTGAACGGGGAATGAACTGGAGGGGAGTGACATGACATAGGTGAAGTGGTGGGGGGAAATTGATATGTGTCGGGATATGAGTGGTGAAGGGGGAGACACATGGCGGGAGGCGACCGATGAATGGACGAGTCGTCAACGGGAGAGCGAAGGTGGTATTTTAGGGGGGGAGTGTAGGCAGTAAGCGAAATAGGGAGGGGACCCCCTAAAATTCCCCAAGAGTTTCCATGTTAGCCCAAGGGGTTTGGGCGGAAACAAATTCCCCCCCCTCTTGTTAATTGTCGGAAGTGCAGGGGGGGGGGGGAACACCCCGCTGCCGTAGATCTGGGTGGAGTAAATCACCGCCATTGCTATTTGCGCGAATTTTATTTGCAAAATGACAAAATGACTTTTGTTGTATTATGTTTTATCAAATACATTAAAAAATGAATAAAGCATATATACTAAGGTTTTAAACCTTATAAAAATTTACATTTTTTGGAATTAAAGTGGCATTTTAGCTAGCTCACTTATTGGGGCTTATTTTTTTTTTTTCTAATTTTTTCATTTCTTTTGTTTTTTCTTTTTCACATATATATCATTTTATATATATATATATCCCCTATTTTATGTTTTTTTTTTTTCATTTTTCTATTTTTCTTTATCATATATTTTTTACTTTTCTTTTTCTTCTTTTGAAAATAATTTGCAGAATGAAATCATTATTTACAATATCTCCTATGAGAAAATCAACATATAATCATCAATTGATCCTATAAATTATAGGACCCTATCAGTGGCTCCAATGTGGATGGCATCCTCCTTGTGAGGTGTCAAGAACAATGACAATAAATAGCCTTTGTCCATTGGGTACTCTATTCTTATTCTGTAACTAAATTGATTAGTTGTTGTTATTATAGATATTAGCAACAACTCATCAGAAGCTTAGGGCCTTCTCTGTGGGCTTCAATTCTTGATGTTAGACACCCTTACTTGAAATAGAAGGATAAAAATATATTTACAATTACATGTATGGAAAACTTATCTATATTTGAGTGAAATAGTGCTTGAGTAGTCTGCCATTGACAGGTCCTCCTGGCAGTCCTTCTCCAGTCAAATATTTCAGTAAGAATGCATTGTTACCTCGAAAAGCTTCAATTTTATAGGGTCCTTTCCATAGATTGTCAAATTTCCCATGCTTACCTTTCTCTTCATTTCTGGAATCCCATCTCAGAATAAGATCATTTATTTGGAAATCATTTGCTTTGGTCCTTCTGTCATGAATCTTCTTGATTTTGTCCTGAATTATCTGAGTTTTGTTGTAGACCTCCTCCCTAGTTTGCTCCAACTGAATCATTTGATTTAACCTTCTTTGTACATCATTTGGCTCCACTTGTGATTCTTGCAATAATTTTAGCACTGGAATTCCCAGGGAAGTGGGAAAAATTGCATCCACTCCATATACTAATTGGAAAGGAGACATTCCAATAGATTTCTTAGTGCTAATTATGTCAGCCCATAGAGCATTAATCAACTTCTTATGCCAAGATTTCTTATTTTCCTGCAACAATTTCTTTATAATGTTGACTAAACTCTTATTAGAAGATTCAGCTAATCCATTCCCTTGAGGATAGTAAGCAGTAGAATGTCCTAAATTTATGTGATACTTGTGACAAAAATCAATCATTTTCTTTGATTTGAAAGCAACTACATTGTCAATAATGATTTTATGTGGACATCCAAATCTGGATAGAATATTACCTTCTAAGAACTGAATTATGACAGAATCTGTAGCTTGTCTAGTTGGAATGACTTCAATCCATTTGGTGAAGTAGTCAGTAGCAGTGAGGATCCATTTATGTTGAGCTGAAGAGCTTGGATGGATTTCTCCAATAATTTATAAACCCCAATTTTGGAAAGGAACTTCCACTGAAATGATATTTAAAGGTAAGGGAAAAAAAATTCTCTTTTCTTCAAAGATTTGGCGTTGATGGTAGGTTGAAACTCTCTTATGAACATCTACAAACAAGGTAGGCCAGTAGAAACCAACCCTCAGGATTTTGTTGGCTGTGGATTTCCAGTATAAATGTCCTCCACAATCCCCTTGATGGAAGTCTTCCATGACTTTGTCTGCTTCATCTTTTAATAAACAATTTAGAAAAATACCTCTAGTATCTTTCCAATACATAGCTTGATCTAAAATGTAAAATTTCACAACTTTTAACTTGAGGAATCTAGATTTGGTCTTTGTCAAACTAGGAGGAGCTTGTAAATTTTGTAAAACATAGACAATATTTTCATACCAAGGAGAGGTAGAAAATACTTCTGATACTTGTGGAGTTACCATCTCTTCTTGTTCATCAAGTGCAGCTATAAAATTTATGTCTAGTGCATGGAAATTTGACTCAGCCATTAGCTTAGCCAATCCCTGACCTTTGATGAGTTTAGTAGGCCTTATCTCAATGTCATATTCTAAAATTATTGCAATCCATTTGCCTCTTTTCCCATATGGATTAGTCTGAGTGAGGATATATTTCACTACAACACTTGGAACAAATGCAATTATGTGGGAATGTAGAATGTACACTCTGAAGTCTTTCAGTGCCTTTACTAAAGCAAAGGCTTGTTTTTCCATGATATTGTACTTTAAGGAGGCATCTCTTAAAGCTTTACTGAAGAATTCTATAGGTTGTTCATGTCCCTCCTTGTTTTTCTACAACAAAACTGTTGCAATAGTGTGTTCTGATGCAAAAGAGAAAATCATGAAATCTTTAGTAAAATTAGGGCTAATTAAAACAGGAGCACATGTCAAAGCTACCTTTACTTCACTAAAATATTTTTTAGCCTCACTATTCCATTTTATCTCAATATCTTTCTTCAGCATGTTTGTGATTGCTCTCAATATCTTGGCCAGGTTTGGAATGAATCTTCTTAGGAAATTGATCCTGCCAATGAAAGACTGAATTTCTTTTTTGTTCCTGGGAGGATCAATCTTCATTATGGCTTCAACTCTGTTGGGATCTATTCTAATACCATCCTTTGAAATAATGTGACCAAGTATATTTCCTTCTTCTAAACCAAAAATATATTTTTTGGGGTTCAAGGAAATACCATATTTCCTGCATTTTTCAAAAACCTTCCTTAAGTGTAGCAGGTGATCTTCATCTATTTTGGAAAATACAATAATGTCATCCAAATAAATTACAATAAATCTATCCTTCTCATTAGTGAAAGAAATATCCATTGCTCTCTGGAAAGTGGCCCCTGCATTCATAAGGCCAAAAGGCATCTTGACATACATAAAGGTTCCCCAAGGTGTTGTGAAAGTTGTTTTATGTTGATCATCAGGATGTACCAAAATTGGTTATATCCTAAAAAACCATCCAGCAAAGAAATTATGCTGGAACCAACTACTTTATGTAAAATATGATCCATTTTAGGTAGAGGGTAGTTATCCTTGAGAGAAACTTTGTTCAAATTCCTAAAATCCACATAGAGCCTTATTTCTCCTGTCTTCTTTCTGGTTGGCACTAGATTTGACACCCATTTTGAAAATCTTAAAGGCACAATGATTTTGGCATCAAAGAGTTTTTTAACTTCCTTTTCTATCAAAGGTAGCAGAATTAGATTTACCCTCCTTAATTTCTGCTTGAAGGGTTTTTGGTCCTCTTTGATGGGGATGGTATGTTGTATTATACTTGTATCATATGCTTTTAGATCTTCATAATTCCAAGAAAACACATTAGAAAATTATTTTAATATATCTATGTACTTTTGTTTTTCTTTGGGAGGCAAGGAATTGGACATCTTTACAATCTTAGGATTTTCCTCAGTAACTATATTACAGTCTTCAACCTCAACGCCTACAAGTTCTATCTTTGGATTTTTGGCTACATCATTAAAATCAAACAGCTCTTCTAATGGCACCAAACCTCTTGGTAACACATTGTCTTTCAATTGTAGAACATCAAGTTCTTTTGGAATGTCATCAGTCTCATTTAACACTAGTTCATTTATATCATCATCTACATAGTTATCTGCATCGATATGTACATTATCAAATTCTTCTTTTAAATGCAAAAAACTTTCTATCTTCTCATCACTACCAAAAACATGCCAATATCTAACATTATGGAAAGGCATCTTACAAGTGCTGACTGAAGTGGCCAATGCATCAGTGAAGGCATTTTGACCTTTGGGAATCAAAGACAATTGATATCCTGGGAAACACTGCAAAACATCTAAGACTGCATTTTTGTAGGTCCTCAGTCTAGGGTGTTTAGCCAAGTACTCACCTTTAATTGTTAATGATGAGTTGAGAATCACCATGTACAAAAAATATTTTAGCTCCCAACCTCTTCAAAAGTTGCAGTCCTAAAATCAATGCTTCATATTTAGCTATATTATTTGTACATTGGAAATTTATCTTGTAAGAATGTCCCTTTGCTACACCTATTTGTGAGTTTAAGATCCAAACACCTGCCCCTGCTCCTTCCTTACTCACTGCCCCATCAAAATCCATGTTCCAAAGGGCTTCACCCTCTTCATCTTGTTTCCCAACATCTAATTTTATTTCCTCTGTTTTGCTCAATTTAGTGTCTAGGTCTAATACCTCTCTTTCTTCACATATGTCATTATACAGGATGAAGGAATCCATATCTGAATGCACATAATACAAGGGGTAATTATTTGGTTTGTCTTGGCTACTAACCATATACTTCATTAATGTTTCCCTGTATAACCTCCTCTGCTGACCAAAAACAGGAATGGTGGCATATGTCATGTCCATCTGCAAAGTACCCTGTAACTTTTCTCCCCATGATCTTGATAGAAACATTCCATACTTGGGAGGTATGTCTACCACTACAATGTCCATTACCACACTCTTTGCTGGGATTTGGGCCAGAGTAACACATAGATATTTGATGAGACCTAAACATCTTACTTTGCTAGAATCAAAAGAATATAAATATTTGTAGGGTCTTGTTATGTCTAATCCTAGCTTTTCCATGATGGCTCTAGGCATAAGATTGTGTGAGGCACCAGAATCAAGCATAGCATTGTGAATAATTTTGTCATGAATGTTCAAACTGATATAGAAGGGTGGCACACTACCATCCTGAGACTTCCCTTCAACTTCAGGCCCAAACAATAATTCAAGTTGGTCATTAGTCAGGTTTACTGTGTCTGTTCCTTCTCCTATCTTCAAAGCCTTCATAACTTGAGATCTATATGCATTCTTATTAATCAATTCTGTCAAAGGAATAGAAATTTTCACCTTGGCTAATTCATTTTCAATACTGAAATATGTTTGAGGTTTGTCTATTTCTTTGACATTTACATCCTGTTTTGGAGAAGTTTCCTTTTGAGAATCATCCTTAGCCTGGCTGGTAGAAGGGGTGTCACTCTAAATCTTCTTGGGAGGATTTCCAGCAGTATTTTTACTTCTCAAATTGTATTGCTTGTGCACCTCCATGATATCATTTTGGTATCCCTTTCTATAATCATATGTCTCTACAGGGATGACTTCTGGTTGTGATAACAAAAACAGATCCTGCTCCTCCTTAGTTAAGAAAATATTGTCAATTTCTCCTTCCCCAAATAAGTTTATTTGATTTTCTTTAGGATCCTCTGGTAACTCAGCTTCTTCATGTACATAATTTTATATAATGGAAATCTAGTCTGTTGCTGATCAGTTGGGTCTCTTTTTTCTATCTATTCTATTTGGGGTGGGTTTCTCCTAAAATTAGGATTTCTAATTTGAGAACCCCCTTGATTTTCCCTTGGAGGAGCCCTGTCAGATATACTTATCCTATCCATCATTCTTTCCATGGTTTTGACTAAGGTATCCAACTTAGCATCCAATGAAGAAGAAGCAGGTTCTTCTTTAATAGTAACTCTTCTCTCAGCCTTTAACCTAGCTCTCTTTGCCAATAAATTGGCTTCCACACTGACTACATTCCTCTGCATTTCCTCTAGGGTAGAAGGATTTCTCTCCCTCAGTTGGTAAGACATATCTGGATCAAAACCATCTGGAAATTTGATCAAAGCTAGTCCTGGTGGGGGTTGTATTGCAGTTGGAATAGAATTGTAAATATTATTGAATCTAGTGCAGTAGTCTTGGACTGTTTCACCAGGGGCTCTCTTTATACTCTCATATTCAGCCAAGATTTGGAGAGGATTCTTCTTTACTTCCCATCGTGTGAGGAAAATTTGGTGAAATTGTGTGAGATATGGGATACTAGCTGCTAGCAATGCCCTGAACCATTTCTTAACTTCTCCTATCAAACTTTGTGCAAATAATCTCATTTTCACATCATCTTCATCAACTTCTTGCAAATCTGAATAATCATTCATTTTGTCTATGTGATGTTGTGCTGTGATTGGCCATGTGCCATCAAATTGAGGTATTCGGCTCTGATAATCCTGTGGCATGGAATTAAGTTGTCCAGGTAAGACAAGGGGGGCATAACGAGTTGCCATGACTGGTAAATGGGAATGGGAAGAAGATGAAACTACAATAGATGTGGATATTGAGGGTATTAAAGGAGGTGGGATTATACTTTGTTGAGTTGGTGTAGTAGTAGTAGGGATGGTAGGTGAAATAGGGGTAGTGGTATTGAGAGAAACTACTGGAGGGGTTGTAATAATAGAAGAAACCATTGGAGGGGTTGGAGATGAGGCAGAAGAAGAAGAAGATTTAGTTGATTGATCAGTAAAAGTTTTATGCACAACCTGGTTTAATTCAGTCACCAAAACTTCAAGCTTGTTAAACTATTTTATAACATCTTCATATGAATCTAGATTGATAGGTTGATGTTTTGGGATATAAGGTTTTAAAATATTTTCATCAAAATCTGTCTCAGCTGTTGACACCTAATCCTCTGCGATTGGGTGAATTTGTGTAAATAGTTAAATTAGGAATGTGAACAGTCATCAGGAGATGAATTGAGCAGTCACATCCTTTGTATATAACAATAGCTACCTAATGAAATAAATCGAATCAGTTTTCTGCCAAACTGGAGTTACTCCTGGCCTGACATGGTATCAGAGCCAGCTCCTTGTTTTAGCTATTATGCTCCTGTAACTCCTTTGTCCTGGCCTCTGCCTCTGCCTCTGCCTTATTTCCTCTGCCTTATTCCCCTCAGTCCTGAAATAACCTGCCTCTGCCAGCGCTGCACATCTGTCCATACTGTCCAGACAGAAGCGTTGTACATTAAATTTTTTATAGCGCTGTCATTACTTTGATTCCTTAGCAATCGATGTTTCCTTGAATCTGCGTTGAATGCTGAGTGGTGTATGTTGAATGAATCTGCGTTGAATGCGGTATTGAATCATATTAACGCTTGGTATCAACGCTGTCCCAATTAATGTTGCGTTTCCATTTGAATGCGATAATAGTAACGTTGTCCCATCTCTGTTGAATCATAGTAACGCTGTCCCATAGCATGACTGTTCATCTCCCGATGCGAGTAACGTTGTCCCATATGTTGAACCATTTTAACGCTGCGTTAAAATTTTTTTGTGAACACCTCTGTCTTCGTGAATAGCCTGAACGCCTCTGTCCAGAGCGATTAATGTCCAGATCGATTGGTATGCGGTGTGATATGAACGCCCCATTGATACAATGTGAGATGATATGAACGGTATAGAACCAGTTGTGAATACTGTGGGTCTGCGGCTATTATTTGTGCGACCTGTTCCGGAGGTATTCTCAAACTGTTCAATGAAGCAGTAACAACCTGGTATCGACAGTTGAATGCGGTATATGGTATCGACTGTTCAACGAAGCAGTAACAACCTGGTATCGACAGTTGAATGCGGTATATGGTATATGGTTGAGTGCGGAAGGGTTTCTGCATTCCCATTTGCGTTGAATGTGGTATATTAAATGGTATATATTGATTGGCATATGGTTGGACAGCGCAATTTTTTTTAGTATGTCTTTAAAACGACTTTAACGTTGTCCCATATTTTAAACACTGTCCAGCACTTTAACGCTGCCATATTTTTATTACTGGCTTCAAAGTCTAGAGAATCAAAGGGATTTATGGTGATTTTTTTTAGTCTTTTCAGTGAGCTTTGAAATTGTGATTTCGTTGCTGCTCCAACTTTTTAGAGCTCGTGGTTGATGTCGTTGCTACTCCAACTTTGTAGAGCTCGCGGTTGATGTCGTTGCTGCTCCAACTTTGTAGAGCTCGCGGTGAATGATTGATTATTTTTAAACAACCAAAATTGTTTCCCACAGAAATTTTTTGAGTACAATTTCACTGTATATCAGCAGAAGTTTTTTTTTTTATCAGCAGAAGTATTTTTTTACAGAATGCATTCAATCATCTCTATGGTAGGAATAGTTCTCACTGTCAAGGAGAACTATCCTGAATGGTCCCGATGATAAAACACACCCTCATATTCAATGAGTTGTGGAAAGGAGTGTGTGTCGGAGAAGGAGACAATGACCCAGTACAGCCTACATCAGACAAAGAGCTCGTCATTTGGGAAAACAAGAACAGCAAAGCCTATGCATTAATCGCAGCATCTGTAAATGAAGAGGTGAGTCACCATATTTCATCATATTCAACTGCCTTTGAAGCTTTACAAAAGCTGAAAGAACTCTATGACTCACATTCTGCACTTGAAGTTGTTCAGCTCATGATTAAACTCTTCACTCTTGAACTGAAAAATAATGATCCTCTTGCTCTTGCATTTGAAGTAAAGTCTATAATGCACGATATCAAATCCACTAAGGTTGAGCTGGATATCCCTCTTATTGCTTTTCTCAAGGCACTCTATCCTACTTACTCCAATTATCTTGAGTCTTTACAAGCAAATGGAAATCTTAAAGATATAACCTTTGACTCTCTTGTGAAAAAGTTTGCTGAAAGAGAGAAAGCCTTTGGAAAGAAGACAGCCCCTGAATCTTTTGAAGAGACTGTGTGCCTTGCTCATAAAGAAAAGCATCCTGCTCAAGATTCTACAAGAGGAAGAGGTGGACGAAGAGGAAGAGGAAGATATTTCAGAGGCAGGGGGGGTAGACATTCTCAAGGAGAAAAGGCAGACTTACATTGCATTTGCTGCAAAAGAAATGGATCACATGATGCCTCTACATGCAAGCTACCATGGGACAAAATTGAGCAGAAAAGAAACCAACAGAAAGGTAAAACTGATGATACAGACAAAGGTAAAGCACCTGAATCCGCTCACTATATTGAGGCACAATGTAACATTGGAGTAAATGAAGATTTGTTTAATGCTTCACTTGCTTCTTCGAAAAATGATTGGTTGCTTGATTCAGGAGCAACCTGTCACATGACTCATAGAAAAGATTTTTTTGAAGATTTCAGTGACAATTTTGATGGAGCAGTATACTTTGCAGATCAGTAAAAAATCAAGCCATCAGGGCTTGGCACAATCAGGCTTAAACTGCCTGGTCTTCCAGACTTTCTTCTGGATCATGTTCGATATCTCCCACAGCTCAAAAGAAACTTGTTGTCCTTGGTCCACATCCGCCAGCAAGGTCACTTCATTCATATGTTTGATGGCAAGCTTGAGGTAAGAAAATCATCTGACCACTCACTTGTCATGAGGGGAATAGAAGAAGAAAGGCTTCTCAAACTGCAAGGAACCTCTGCTCATGCACAACATTTCTCATATATTTCTCATCATGAAGAAGGTACACTTCCATCAAGTTTATTATGGCATGCTAGATTTGGACATTTAAACTATGACAGTCTCCGCTTATTGAAGAAAAATGGTGTTGTTGGTTTGCCTACAATTCATAGGAAACATAAGCAATGTGATGCTTGCATTCTAGGAAAGCATAGCAAACAGTCTTTTCATGATTCACATTCAAGAGCACATAGGAAGCTTGAACTCATTCATTCAGATTTATGTGGTCCAATGCATGTTCCTTCTACAAATGGAAATAAATATATCATGACATTTATTGATGATTACACCAGAATGTGTTGGGTTTATTTATTGAAGAACAAATCTGATGCTTTTCAAACATTCAAGAATTTTCATAAATGGATTGAAAACGATGCACAATCTCATATTGGGTCTATTCGCACTGATAATGGAAAATAATATACATCAAATGAATTTGAAAACTATCTTCGCCAACATGGGATCAAACATCAAACAATTGTGCCTTATAATCCCCAACAGAATGGTGTAGCTGAAAGAATGAATAGAACAATCTTGAATATGGTGCGATCCATGCTTTTCTTCAAAAATGTAAAGATAATGTTTTGGGTTGATGTTGTTCTATGTGCTGCATATATAAAGAATAGATGTCCATCTAATGCTATAAGAAACAATACTCCTTATGAATTGTGGTATGGACATGTTCCTTTGATAAAACATCTCAAGATCTTTGGTTCTGTTAGCCTCCTATACCAATAGGGTTTCATTTTTCATGATTGACAGTGGAAGTGCCAAAAATGTTCATCTTTGATGACACAAAGGTTCTATTTTTGTGAAGGAGACAGACAGTTAAAAAATGTAAAGAGGGTATGCCTTAAAAGAATAATCAAAAGGCAAGAAAATGAATTGGTCAGAAAAAATAATTGAAATGAACCCCAAAGAAAGACCAGGAAAGTGGCCAACCAAAATGCCACTGCTATCTTGATGGATGGCCCAACAGTTCAAGCTGGGCCATGCCATGTTTTAAATTGCCTGTTCTAGACTAGAGAAAGAAAAATATGTCCAAACAGTTTAAGCTTGGCAGATTAGTAGTTAGGTAGAGAACAAAGGCGCCCAACTGCTTAATCTGGGCCCTTGGAAGTGATAAGGGTAGTTTTAGATAGCAAATTATTTGAAAAGAAAAAGAAAAGATCAATTGAGGGTTTGCAAGTCTAAGTGCACCCTCCCTGAAGTAACAAAAAATGCTAGGAACTAAGATGGGTAGGTAGACAGGGGTTGCCGAAGCCTGATTTCCTTCATGAGTTAGCTTGACAAAGAAAATTTATATCAGCAAGAACAGAACTGTTTATTCAGCATTTTGATAACAAAATATGGAAGCATGTCTAACTTCCCCTGTTTTTCCCAGGAAATCTTTTTCTAACATCCCTCTAATGGACCTTGGAATTCGCTCAACAAGTCCTAGCATCACTTTACCTTTTGTGAAATATTAAGCCAAGGTGTTGGTTTCTATCACACAAGAAAGCCACATTTCTTGTGTAAAATCATTTCTTACTCTCATCTGCTTCTAAATCTAAGTTTACTCCTTAAAACTTAGCTCGTTGTTCCTCTTTCACATCTCCAATTCATATTGACTTCTAACCTTACTATTTAACTCCCTAAGTGTTCCCCTCCCCCTACTATTATCATATTTTATACAAAAACCCAAAAATACGTACATACCCCCCCCCCTTTGGGCATTATAGCCATATATTTTAAAGTTCGGGAAGCATGACAAAATCTAAGGCTTTCATGTATATAGTTCTCCAGGCTATGTTTGGGAATTAAATTAACACCTGGTTAATTTAATAACCCTCACCCGCTATACCCTTCATAATATTAATTCCCTCTTTTCCGCATCACTTGTATAAAGTTCCCATAAACCCACATTTACCATTTATCCAAGGTTTTGTGTCTCCGCGTTGTATCAAAAGAAATAATTTTATAATGGTTGGGTCCCGCCGTTATCGCGCTGGCGGCTTGTCCTCCCGTCCGTCGTCGGATCTGGGCCCTCCCATCCGACGGTCATCGGGCATTTCGGAGCCCCTCTGCTATCCGTCCGTTAGCGCCCGAAAACTGTCAGAGGGTGATGTAGTGCCAGGGACGCGTGCCCATTTGTTATTGGATCGGGCGGCCTCTGACCATTACCAGGCCCGTACCAAAAGCGGTCCGATAATACCGCTTACCACCGTTTGCTTCCCGCCCCTACGTCATCGCCCACATCAGCAGACATGCCAACTGTCGTTTCACTCTCTATCCGACATGGCCGCCGCGTCATCCCTCCACGTCAGCCTAGTCATACATTGCCATGTCATCCCTGCCGTACCCAGGCCCAACCAGTTTGTAAAAAAGGCGCCAAATTCCTTCTTTTTTTTTGCATATTCGCCCAAAATCATCGTTTTTTCGCATTTCTATTGGACAATTGTTGTGCACCCTTGCATGTTGTTTTAAGTCGTTTGTCCGCCAAACTACAAAATTCGTTCCCTGAGTTGTTGGCGCTTCGAGTTCATCAACCTTCAAACACCGTCGGCCTTACAGTCCCCAGGTATTTACCGATTTCCTCTGCATACCCTGGTCTTCCAAGTTCACTGTATTAAAAGAAAAGAAAAAAAAAACATAAGAACTGCTCAAATTCCTAAGTACTAAGACCCCACATCTGTCAGTTTGGCCCCAAGTTCATGTGAAAGGGCTCCCATTGTTCAAATTTTGCCCACTTCCCACAGCTCCCTGCGCGTTTGCGACTTAAAAACCATTAGCAGACAAAGTCCACTGAAAAAGCAGAACTAACTCCCAGCATTGGCTACTTTCACCCTCTCAACAAGTTGTTGCTCCCTGTTAGCCCAATTCACCTTCATTCTCATCTCTGCAAGTCATCCCATCGACCATAATTTACTGTTCACTGCCAGTTTTGCTAAACCAAAGCACAAATTCAACTCCAAGTGAGAACTAAGCAATGGAGACCCCTGTGGCATTGAATATTGCACCCCTGAATGCCCCACATAAGAACCTAGAATGGTTGGCCCTTGCTGACCGGGATTATCAAATCAAAGAAACAGTTGAAATAAGCAACAAATATCATATAGAAACTGTTTGTGAGCTGAAGAAGAAACACATAAGTGGTGCTGATGACATAGGTATCTGGGAGTCCAACTTGCCCATTTATTACCTTCCACAAGTCAATGTGTTCCCAGACTTCATCCATCAGTGTTGTGAATGCTATGAACCATCTCAGAGAGCAGTGTTGGGTCCATCTGGGACTATTTTATTTCACATCACTCCTCAATCCATAAATGAGATGCTAAGCTTTGAGCCAACTAAACCTCTGGTGCCCCTTTCTATGAATTTTCTGCTCAAACAAGGTGCCAAGCTGCCCAGCTCAGAGGTCACAAGGATTGGCCAGTTGTTCATGCGGCCAGAATATCAGCCCCGGCAACCTCCTCCTTATCTACATGTCTGGTTCAATGAAACAGGGAGACTGCTAGTGGATATGATATCCTGCATTTTAGGATTCAATACCAGTGAGTTTGTGGATGAAACAATCTTGGTAATGCTATCCATGTTCACTCCAGGACAGCCCCCTGTTGTCCAGTATGATTATGCCACATTCATTGCTGACAAAATTCATGAGCAATTCATGAATTTGGAGAGAGAGAGGGTATTCAAATACACATCCTATATATATCATTTGATATTATACTATCAGCCTGACAGTTTCCCTATTTTCTTAAAAAAGCTAGATGCAAAAGGAAACAGGAGGTCAGTGGTATTCTGGACACCAGTCTGTCACCATATCTCTTGCTCTCCATACAACTATTGTGAGTTCATTGATCTGTTCATCCATCCAGCCTTGTCTCTACTGCAGAGTTCTCCTCCTCCTAGACTCACCGATGAAATGCAGAAGATCCTCCAGCTTTCAAAGAATTATAGCATTGGAGATTGGTACTTCTACCAAGACCACACAGTAATTAGAGTATATGGCTGTGAGCTAGCCCCCTACAGACTGCCAAAGTACGTTCCCATGAGACTTTTTGCATTAGAATACTTCCGGCAATTTGGAAATGCAGACATGATCCATTTTCATAGCAGAAATAAGAAAGCACAGCTGAAAATTAAACACCAACTGGGTCCATTCATCTTTAATAAGAGGGAAGAAGCTTGGGGAGAAGCAGACAAGATCCTAAAAAGCCTCCAGCTGAAAACAAGCTTCTATTGGGCACCATATGACCCTAATCATTTCATAAGCCTCAGAAGAATCAAGTATAGGCTTGCTACCTATGATCACTTTAGCATTCCACAAATTGAAAAATATGCTAACCAACTAGAGTGGAAAGAAGGCACATTAGTGGAGGATTATTCTGAAGAAGAATTAGCAGAAAGAGAAATTAAAAAATTAGAAAAAGCAGTTGACTTGGAATATTTTGGACAGGTTTGGTCTCCAGCCCCTCGACATCTTGGAGAAAGTGTCTCATCTTCCACTGTTCCCCAGCAATCTGCCAAAGCAACTGGTCAAGCAGCAAATATAGCTAAAGGCAAAGAAGAACAACAAGAGCAGTCACTGCCCAATTTGGAGCAGCAAGAAGAAATGGCTAAAATGCCTGCCTCCACAGAGCAGCAAACCCAAGAGCAGATCCCTCCAAGGCAGGAGGTGACAGTTGAAACTATAGTTTTACAGACACCTGCAAATGAAGAAAGAATGAGGAAAAGAGATAGGCAAGAGGAGACTCCTCCTACCACTTCGACAGATCAGCAAGGTGAGAAAATGCAAAGACTTAATCCTTTCTCTGAGGAGGAAATGCCTGAAAGACCAACTGATACTATGCTCCCTCCTAGCATCGAAACATCGGCCAGCTCCTTACAGCAAGAGAAAGAACTGCAACAAGGAACAAAAGTAAGTTCTTCAAGGTAGCGGACCAAAGCAGATTCTAGCATCAAGAAGCAGTTTACAGACATAAAAGCAAGAAATGAGCCAGTTAGATACCAGCTCTATAACCAGCTGCTCAGAATGGCACCAACCAATCAAGAAAGGCTCATGTCAGCCTATGATATCCAAGAAGGAAAAATGACTCTTAGTCATTTTAGGCCTACTATGCAGCAACCTCAATCAGCTGCAGACTACATCAGAACTAACTTGGAGGTATTTTCCAAAGACATCCACCCCATGGACTAGATAGAGCTACACAAGCAAACAGGGGAGATGCTCTATTCTACATTGGCTGATAAAACTCTATTAGCACACCGCTTGCAGAATTCTCTACATAACACTACTGCCCAGTTAGAATTAGAGAAGGCTTCATCTCAAGCCAAGGACAACAGAATCAAGTCCTTGGAAGAAATTATTATAGAGCTAGGACATGACCCAAATGATCCTAAGGGTGTGCAGGCATTGATGAAGAAAAAAGATGAGGATATAGCAACTTTGAGAAAGCAGATCAAAATACCACCTACCCATCACCCCCAGACTGAAGGGGTTGCAGAACAAAAGAAAGATCAAGATGTGGTGGCTCTACTTTTGACCTTGCATAAGAGATTGGTGGAAACAGAGGGTGCCTTGGAGGTAGCATTAAAGGAAAAACAAGGAGAATTACCAACTCAGCCAGCACAGACATCTACAGCCATTGAAGATGTGCCTCTTGTAACTACTTCAGCAGGTCCTCCCACTGGACAAACATCAGAGGCAGGCCCTTCAGGCTCAGCACCAGCTCCAAAAGCGACAGCACCAACAACAACATCAGAACAGGTACCCAGCCTTGATATGCAAAATATGATGAAAGAACTAGAGGCTCTTGAAGCACAGATGGCAGAACTAAAGGTGGCTAAAGAGAAATTGGCTACACTTGAAGAAAAATATGACAAATCAAAGCAGAATATAGCTGAAAGAACAAGAGAGGTAAGGGCTCTTGAAAAAAGGATAAAGGAGTTAGAAAAAGAGCTTACTCTGGACAAAACTATAAGTGAAATCAAGAAGATTCTATGGGCCAACATTGGTCAATCCATTACAGACCAATGGCAGTCCATTGAAACTATCCATGAGCAAATGGATCTCCTAAACAGGGCAAAAGCAGAAGGTCAAAGAGCCCGGGCATCCTTGGGAAGTATGCCTGAAATAGCCAACAGAATGATTCAAGTGCTTAACAACCGCACCGGCCTTCAGCTAGCAGGAATGGGTATCAGAGACAGGACTGATACCATATTATTAATAAAGAGGGTGCTTACCTTGAGGAATTATGTGCAAACATTGGACAGAAGATGTCAAGAAATGCAGACAGAGGTAAATGAATTCATTGCAAAAATCACTGCATTGCATAACAGAGGTCTTCCCAGCTTGGTAACTAGTGCAGGAAGGTTGTTATCACATGAAAATTATGCCAAGAGGGTCAACAATTATGCAACAAATCAAATAACAGCATCTGCAAGCAGTCCAGAGGAAGCAAGGCCCCCATCTGGGCAGACTCTCTATGAGAAGTTGGAGAATTTGTTTTTTATTGAGCATGAGATCAAGCACCTTTTTGAAGCACCTCCAAATTACTACAAATATACTGAAGCTGATGAGACTCTGATTAAAATACAGAGACACCAATTGCCTACTGAAGATTGGTGGAGAGGCATGATAGAAACATTGCTCTAATAAATCAAATTTGGAAGAGCAACTGAATGACAAAGATGATGACTAGGCACCAACGGATGATTACAAATGATGCGACCACAACAGCAGCATCGTGGCAAAGCAGCAAGAAAGCAAAGACTCCCGAAATGAATGCAAATCAGTCGGCCGGCCCAGTTGGTTGCAAAGTCAAAGAACTCTGACAAAGATAAACAGCTGTTTATTAATCTTTTAATAGCAATAACTTTTTGTATCTACTATTTTTGAAAAGTTGGTAAGAAAGTTATGAGTTAATGACTCATCTTTCAGATATTTTGTGAAACACTTTTGTATATATACCCCCACGCATAACTTATTTGGGGTTGTTGATTTTTCTTCTGAAGAGCTACACTGTAATTACAGACTTTGAATACAAGAAGCTGATGAAGTTCCTGAAATTCTGCGTTGTTTGATGTGTTGTGATGAGATTGCTTGTTGCTGCAGGATTCCTGCGTTATTTCATGATACAATAAGTTTTCTAAACCGTGTCTTTATATTCTCTTCGCTTACAAAACCCGCATATGCTGTATGTTTAATGGTCTTAGCATCAGAGAAAAGGAATAGTTCAGGATTTGTTTATTAAACACCCTAAGCTCAATCTCTGCTGTTAATTATGTTTTCTTCAGAATTAGTTATGAATGTGAAATTCTTAATTGCTCACATTTACACTAAATCTTTCATAGTAAATACTGTTCAGGAATTCTGAGTTGCTCCTGAGCAATATTTCATTTCTCCATCTCACCAGCATAGTGAAAGAACCTTAATTGCCTCTCACTGACTGATTGCAATCCATATTTCCCAAATTTGAAGGTTGTTTCATGAATGCCCATCTGGCTCTGCAGTATCATCATTCTCACCAAACACCTCAAGCAACACATCATCACCGACTCCAATGCCCAATGGACTAAAACCCTCTGAACATTGCATTGCAGCTGTTAGAAGATATCATTCAACCAAACTTTAAACAAAATTCAGTGCATCATAACTAGCCTAAAATTCCCAAAACAAAGCTAAATCAGAAAGAGAGAGCCCTCTCTGATTGCAGGTGGGCTAGAACCTGTAATCCAAAGATTGGTTAGTGGTTACCTCGGCCGTATTCCCTTAGGAGTCAAAGGGAACAACCTGAGTGATAACAGGTTCCACCTGTTATGCTTTGATACCAAAGGTACATAGAAACAAACTTGGTGCTAGAAGTCGTAAGTGTATCTTCCTGGGGTATTCAAACACCTCCAAAGCATACTGCCTCTATGATGAAGTAAATAAAAAGTTTGTTGTATCTAGAGATGTAATTTTTCTTGAATCATCCAAATCTGACAATGTTGTTGAGCGGCAACTTGATCGCTTGGATAGATTCGCTAAAACAAAATCATTTCAAGAATTTGATAATCAGATTCCACATCTTTAAGGGGGGATTCCTATTCTAGATCAACATGTGGAATCTTCTTCTGAAGAACACTCTCCCCCGGATGAAACTCCAACAACGGATGATGCTTTAAGTGATGTAATTGATAGAATTGGGAGACTCAATCTTGATTCAGTCCCAACTCAATCAACAGAGCAGCCTGGACCATCTCAGAAAGGTCCCCCAAAGTGGCTGACAAAGACACTTGAAAGTGTTCATCCTGATGAAATTGGAAAAACAGGAACCAAAAATTCAAACCGACAAAATGGAGGTGATGCAGATGACTCTAATTCACTTGTTGATATGGATGTTTCTTATGATTGTGAATTGAACTTGTCTACAGATTTTGAACCAACTTCCTTCAAAGAAGCTGCTTCTCATGATAAATGGAAAGAAGCGATGCAAAAGGAGTATGATGCCCTCATAAATAACGGCACTTGGAAGCTGGTTGATCCTCCATTTGGAACCAAACCAATTGGCTGCAAGTGGGTCTACAAGAACAAGTACAAAGCTGACAACTCACTTGACAAGCACAAAGCTAGGCTTGTGGCAAAAGGTTTTGCACAGAAGGAAGGGGTCGATTATGAGGAAACTTTTGCCCCCACAACAAAATGGGCCACCATCCGGACACTCTTTGCACTAGCAGCTCAGAACGGTTGGAAAGTCCATCAAATGGATGTAAAAACTGCCTTCTTGAATGGAGATCTAAAAGAGAATGTTTTTATGTCCCAGCCTGAAGGATTTGCTGTGAAAGGACATGAAAATAAAGTATGCAAACTTGTGAAGTCCTTGTATGTCCTCAAATAAGCACCACGAGCCTGGTATGAAAAACTGACTGAGCATCTTCTAAAACTCAACTTCAATCATTTTGATCTTGATGATGCAACTTTATTTGTCAAGATTGGCAAAACAGTTGTATATCTTGTGGTATATGTAGATGATCTTTTAATGACAGGGAACAATGAAAGCTACATTGCATCCATAAAGAAGGAATTGGGGCAAAGTTTTGAAATGACTGATTTGGGCTATGTTCATTACTATCTTGGCATTAAAGTAACCCAACATCCAAAATCCATATTTCTTTCTCAAAAGAAATACATTGGAGATTTGTTAAACAGATTTGGCATGACAGAGTGCAATCCTCTTTCTACTCCAATGGAACACAACTTAAAGCTCACATCTATTGAAGGAAAGGAATTTGAGGATGCAACAAAGTATAGACAGCTTGTAGGAAGTCTCATCTACCTCACTACTACTAGACCAGACATTTCATTTGTTGTTGGAATCCTCTCCAGGTTTATGCAAAAGCCTTGTGAGGGACATTGGTCTGCTGCAAAAAGGGTTCTAAGGTACTTAAAGGGAACTCAAGACCTTGGAATCAAGTATACACAGGTGGACGACTTCAGCTTGATTGGATACTCTAATTCAGACTTTGATGGAGACAAAGAAACTGGGGTATCTACTTCAAGATATGCTATGAGTCTTGGATCAAGAGCTGTCTCCTGGAGATCACGCAAACAATCAGTTCCAGCAGATTCCACAACAGAAGCAGAATATGTGGCAGTAGCTGAAGCAACAAAAGAAATTGTGTGGCTTGGGAAAATTCTTGAAGATTTGTAGGTAAAACAAGTACAATCAACTCCGCTCATGATAGACAACACCTCTGCAATAAAGTTGGCCAAGAACCCAAAGTTCCATGATCGTACAAAGCACATCAATACTAAATATCATCTGATCCAACATCATGTTGAGGCCAAAACAATCCATCTCCATCATTGTTCCACAAATGAGCAAATTGCAGACATCTTCACCAAAGTGCTTGGAAGAGAAAAGCTTGAAAGATTCAGAACGATGCTTGGACTCACCAACATCCCTTCAGATTAAGGGGGGGAATGTTGACACCTAATACTCTGCGATTGGGTGAATTTTTGTAAATAGTTAAATTAGGAATGTGAACAGTCATCAGGAGATGAACTGAGCAGTCACATCCTTTGTATATAACAATAGCTACCTAATGAAATAAATCGAATCAATTTTCTGCCAAACTGGAGTTACTCCTGGCCTGACATCAGCAACAAAGTTGTCTGATTTTTTTTATTTTTTTTCATCTACTTCTTGCAAATCTGAATAATCATTCATTTTGTCTATGTGATGTTGTGCTGTGATTGGCCATGTGCCATCAAATTGAGGTATTCGGCTCTTACAATCCCGTGGCGTGGAATTAAGTTTTCTAGGCAAGACAAGGGGGGCATAACGAGTTGCCATGACTGGTAAATGGGAATGGGAAGAAGATGAAACTACAATAGATGTGGATATTGAGGGTATTAAAGGAGGTGGGATTATGATTTGTTGAGTTGGTGTAGTAGTAGTAGGGATGGTAGGTGAAATAGGGGTAGTGGTATTGAGAGAAACTACTTGAGGGGTTGTAATAATAGAAGAAACCACTGGAGGGGTTGGAGATGAGGTAGAAGAAGAAGAAGATTTAGTTGATTGATCAGTAAAAGTTTTATGCACAACCTAGTTTAATTCAGTCACCAAAACTTCAAGCTCATTAAACTATTTTATAACATCTTCATATGAATCTAGATTGATAGGTTGATGTTTTGGGATATAAGGTTTTAAAATATTTTCATTATTTTCAGACAAGTTTCTCAAGATTATCTACTATTTTAGGTGATTTAGGATCTGGATGGGCTCTAGTGTATATCTTTTTAGGAGCCAGATCTTCAATATATTATTTACAGATAAAAATATGTACAAAATTTGGGTGGAAACACACTGGAAATAGCTTTGTGATTTGAAAGTAATATTTACTAGGGAAAAACACAATTTATATCAAATTTGTTCAAAACCCCAGTATGGTCACTAGAATTTTATCACTCCGTAATTTTCCAAGGTTGTGGAGAGAAAATCAGAGGTAACCAAAAAACCACTTTGGAAGCTACGATATAGCCCTTCCAGCTTCAAAGAGGGATCTCTCTATATGATTTGGATTTGTTGTGTTAAGATATTAGGCTAGTTATTGAGTTCTGAGTTTGGTTTTTCAAATATTTGGTTGAAAACGGTAGGGAAAGTCCATTGAGCATGGAATCAACTAGTCTTGGGTGATCAAATACAAAAATGGTAGAACGGATGAAACAAGGCAAGGTATGAAAACTTTTGGATCTTTAGAGTGTTTACGGAGTGAATGGGATGAAAATATTTAGATTCAGTTAAACATAGAGCATTCTAAGATGAATTTATATTTAACATCTGAGTGAAAACATAAATATTATTTATAAGCCAGAGAAGAGTGTATTTAAACAAATTCAACCCTTAATCTTCTCTAAACAATAGAGATAGAAAAGATATGAAAAACTGGGAAATAACAAGTTTACATGAGAGGAGACATCAACAATTTCCTAACATAGGAATCCTGGAACAAACTTTATGTATTAATGAAATTGATCACTTCAGTACATGCACAAATTACATCAAAAGGTCTGCTTTCTTTCTACAATTTCCAACCTTTTCTAAGTCTTATTTCTGAATATTTATAGAAAACTATTACATTTCATATTAGATTTCAAAAATAAAATATATTTACAATAATATTTGTTTGAGGTACAAATATTTTTAGACATAGAAGAAGAGAAAATAGAAAATATGTTGAAAACTTGTTGCATTGTTGAGGCTATCTAGGAGTTTGTTGATGACTATTTCTATTTCCCTGCAAAGGTTGTTCCTATTACGCTGAAAATTTTGTGGCTTTGATTACACTTCACTTGATCAATTCTAGGAGCCAGTCCCACCTTTCTTGACTTGGAATAGAAAAACTAACCATATTTCTGAATCTTTCATCCACTTCGGTGTAAGTGTCAAAAGTGGGTTTATTTACAAAAAAGTGGTGGATCTCGTGTTGGATATTCAAATCAAACTGGACCCCCTGTATGAATGTTTCTCCACTGATAACTCCTTTAGCTTTTGAAAAATTGGAAGCATCAACACCTATGTTGCACAGTTGTTCTTGGTAGTTTTCTAATGGGATCAATTTTCCATTAGAATTCCTGAGAGTAGGCAAGTGTTTTTCCTGCAACAATGTAAATTTCCTGTTGAACCTTCTGACCTGCAACTCAAGATATTTACATTTATTTTCCAACTGTGTCATCAAATTCCTCTTTGTCAAAATCCTCTTGATCTCCATGACCATTGTTGTTCTGTTTGGAATGTTCATATATTCTAGTTCCTCGGTTTTGGAATTTAGAAGCTTGATAATCTTTTTTGCTTCCTCTAGTCTGTGCTCCAAATCTACCTTTGCATTTTCTATTATTGTCTTAACTATGTGTACAAGTCCCCAAAGATTGTAACCATTGAACTCACAGTACAACATCAACACCACCCATTGGAATGGAAAGCATTGGACTATTCAATACGCATTCCCCCATGGTTAGCTTGATATTATGGCACATTCTAGAGCAATTTATAGTTCCTCCATTTGCAACCATCACTTGACACTCTGGTGCGAGATATAGGAAATAATTCAATTCCTTGGCTATCTTACAAAGAATAAAATTATGGGTGCTGCCTGAATCAGTCAACACTACTACCTTTTTCTTATTAATATATCCTTCTATCTTGAGAGTTTGAGGAGTGGTAATTCCTTCCAATGCATTACAAGATATGATCATATTCCTTTCTTCTTTCTCTGGGGTTGGTTCCTAGTGTATATCCTCCTCTTTTGATGTTTCTTGTTCATTTTCTTCCTACTCTTCACAATCTATGTAGAATAATTTATTCTCAACACACTTATGACCTTTAGTGTATTTGCTATCATAATTATAACAAACCCTTTTGCTCTATTTTCCTCCAATTTTTGTGGCATCAAACTTGTACTTTGTGGAAGGCTAGGATAAACAACACTTCCATCTTTATAGTTACGAGTGGTAGATTTACTTGTTGTCATAATTTTGCTTTCAACTTTTCTATCCACCTTGAATGCCTTCTCTAATGAATCAGTTTCCTAAAGGTGAACCTCATGTTGGATGTTATCCTTCAGATTCCCTATGAAGACATCAATCCTATGCTCCTATGGAATATCAATTACCCTAATATTCAATTTTTGGAAATCCTCAATGTGCTCCTCCATTGAACCCTTTTGTTTGAGATTTTTCAATTAGCTAAAGAAGGTGTTTCTCTTTGTATCTGCATAATGTGCTATCATTTCCTCTGTAAAAATTGACCAAGTGACAAGTGGTTTACAAGAAAAAAGTCATCAATACCATACTAATTGATTGAGTTCTAAATATAAATATGCAATGTGTACCTTTTGTGTGTGTTGCACATCATGGAGATCAAAATATTGCTCCATTTGTAGTATCCATGTTACCAGATCCTTTCCATCAAACTTCCTCATATCGATCTTTGGAATGTGGTGGTTCTTAAACCCAACATTGGAGTCTCTAAAATCATAATTCATATTCCTTTTGTCCTCGTCATGAGTTTCATGGAATAGCTTTTCGCCTTAGGAATAATTTCTTATAGGAGCTTTGTCAAACCTTTCTTCAAACTTTCCATGTATGATTTTAATCCATTCTTCAAACCTTCCATGTCTTATTTTAAACCATTCCTCAAACCATCCATCTTAGCTTCCATTTCATTTTTGGTTACTTTTTGTGAGAGCGAAATTTGTTGCACTTGGTCACGTAATTTTGATATATCATGTTGCATTTCTTCATTTTCTTCATGCATCATAAAAGAGTTTTTTTTTTCTTACTAGGTGTGTCAATTTTTTTGTTTCAATGCATTTTGGAATCAAACAATGATATCTACACTTTACTATTCCCTTTGAATCACTTCAAACTGATTTTTCAAACAAAAGTTATGCAAAATTTAAAACAAATACATACCTTTTTCTTGCTTTTTTCAAGCTCGATATTGAAACTATTGTATCTATGCAATTTCAGATATCCAAGGTCTAAACGTACATCCTATGGTAGCCCTCTGAGTCTTTTTTCCAACCCCATAGTTCATACTGAGATTGGATTCTTCAAGAAAGTTTATGCATAATCTCCCATAATGACCTGATTATAGATTGGTTCAGTAGAGCGAACTTATACGGAGTGCCACGTGTTGTTGTTTTGACCTTTGACCCTAAAAATGATACCTAGAAAATTCAAGTCCATGCAATTTCAGCCAATTTTTACTAAATTCAAATCCGATGCTCGGAAGAACATTATGATGATTTTCCCTAGGTCACTTGTTTGAGATTGAATTTTAGAGCCTGCAAAAACCTTATCGTCCTCTGATCATATCTCTGAAAATGTAGCGAACCAAGATCTAAAATTCGTACAAAAAGTTCACCAATATTTCGGCTCTACATGGTTGCAATTTAAGCTTCTGAAGCCTCATATAAAAAACGTTATAGTGAAAATTCCAAGATGGATTGTTTGAAGAAGCGAAACCCTAGAATCAAAAGCTTTGATACCAAATTTTATTGAACCAACTCACAAAATAGAAGAAAATATAGATGAACAACTTGAGAAATAGCCTCTTCTTGGGTTACATCACATAAATGAACAATTCTTGGATGATACAAATGATAAGACCTCCTTAGTATATATAGAAGTCTAAGGGGTCACAATATAATCAGACCCTACATAAGAATAATAATGTAAGGGCACAACAATAAAAATAGTGGCCTTCTATGGGGCACAACAATTAAAACATGGGGAATACATGTTGGAAGAATCATTGCACCTCTATGGAGTCCGTAATTTCCACCCTGGGGATCCTAGTTACTGGTTTGGAATGTTTACCAACACTTGCGGGTTTTGGTGTAACGGAAAACCTCTTCATGGTATCAGATCCTGGACCCAGGTTCGATTCCTTTGAGTTGCATTTGAGGGGGGGTGTTGGAAGAATCACCGCACCTCTATGGAATCCGTAATTTCCACCCTAGGGATCCTAGTTACTGGTTTGGAATGTTTACCAACACCTGCGGGTTTTGGTGTAATGTTTACATGGGCACAACCATAACAATAGGGGATACACTAATAATAAAAATAAGGGGAATACACTAGTAGTATAAGGACCTAACAGTATGTTATGGGAGCAACCTTGATGCAAGGAGGAAGGCTTGTATGCTACCATTTTGAAGTATTTCATGGGGAAATATCGACTGCCCTACTTATGAAAAGGAGATTTGTGCCCTAGTGTAAGATATAAACAATTAGAAACATTATCTAATTGGAAAGGAGACAATAATACACACATACCACCAACTACTATATTACTTGCAGGCCTAGAGTAGGCCACAATAGACTAGGCATTACAAATGGATGGGGTTTATATATATTGTACCTTGGAAGACAATATCCGGCTGATGAGAGGTTAATGCCCAAGGCATTTGTTTAAAACTATGAAAAGATAAGTTTGTTGTCCCATTGTTTAAACCCCAGAGATTATAATTAAAAATACAATGCCTCTTGATCTTATGTGGAAAGAAAGAATTATTGAAAGTGGCCTTTTGATGTTGAATACAAATTTAATGAAAGAACAGTAAAAAACGATAGAGGAAAGTCTCCAACATAGGTTGCTTAATGCAGAATCTTTGTTTTCAACCTTAGAAGAAATATGTAATTAGCAAGGGATGATATATAGAAAAGAGGAGCGCATGGTTAAGGAACTTTTAACTTTAGCTTATAGGAATATTATTTTGTAGATCTGTAAAATTAAAGGTCAACTATTTCATTACTTGTTTCTATGAAGAAAAACATAAAATGGAAATACCAAGAAACACATTTTGTACTCAACAAGTGTCTAGAATCACTTCAAATTCTTTATTCAAATCCACATGAAGATTGAAAGATACAAGTAGTTTTTGTTTCTGAGGTCCAAAACTCGGAACCCTCATTTCTCTTTTTGAATTAGCTTTATACAAAATTTCAAAGGATAGTTAAGTAATTGTCAACTGCAAAAATATAATAACTTCCTAAACTACTTTATAGTTAATAGTTCTTTCAAACTTTACATATTGAAAAGAAAAACATAATTACATCATTCAAAAATATCTAACAAAACTTATGTGTGACAAGGGGAACTACTTCATTTGGTAATCTGAGATTGAGGTGCAGATGAAGACCCTGCTTCTACATTTGTTGTTGTTGGTGACATCCACTCTCTGCATTTTTTCCATATGGCTGCATCCGAACTGGTACTCTTGACAAACCTTGTGTGTGCCATCCTAAAGTTATTGATCCTTCTATATGTAGGTTTTTTAACAAAAATAGTTCTCATCAACCACAAAAGCTGAAAGATCCCTTTGCAAATAATTAACAATGGTTTCTCCCTTTAATATTGTTTTTCTTTCATGTGTTGAGCCAATTTTTCTTTTTGCCTCTACCAACAAAGTCTCATAAGTCTCCCACGGTAATAGATTTCCCTACTGGTCCTAACATGAGGGAAAACTTGCTCTAGTTCTTTTAACAAAATTAATATTAAATTTCATTAAAACTTCTTTTACTTCTGTTAATTTTTCTTCTATTGTATTCCTGTATAGGTTCTTTACAATCATCTTATTAATTTCAAACACATACTCAGTTCTATCTTCAACATCTAATTTCCTTAACTATTGTGAAGATCTTGAATTAAGGAAATCAATCATTTTCTTTGTGAACTGAGCTCTTTGCTGTAATTTATGTTTATTTGCAACAATCATATTTTCCAAGTCTCTGATGATGATATTCTCCTCCCCTACTATAGAAAATGACTCCCAAATGTTTCTCACAGTATGGATAATGTCATTCCATAAAATTTATCTCGCTTGAATAAGGGACATATTCCCCTTCACCTTCTCCTTTAACTCTTTAATTTCTTGAGAAGAAACTTGAAAATCATTCATGTACTTTTCAACATTTTCTTTAGACATTGTCAATTCTCTTTCAATAGCCTTTATAACTTTCAAGGCACTCTCATAATCTCTATGAATTTTCTTCACCTCATTCTCATAAATTTGCAATTTAGTCATGAATCTAGTCAATTTATCAATTGGGTCCTCAAAATCGGCTTGTACTACAATAGTACAAACATGAGAATCAATTTTATGTTATAAAACAGAATTTATTTCTTTCATATTGGTGATTTCATCATTTCTCTGTATGAACTCTTTAGTCATTTCCTCTTCCTCTTTTTCCACTTGTGCCACTTTTGAAGCCATTGGATGTTCAATGGAAGACATCTTCAATTTATTCCTTAGCACCTAAACTTTTGTTTCAGCTCCCTGCAATAGATTTTGAATATCACTTCTATCTTCTCGGTTGGCCCCAATTTTAACAATCATCTTCTTCAATGCTTCATTTTGAGTGATTAAATCTTTGGAGTTTGCTTTTTCTAATTTCAACTGGTTAACCACTTTTTCTAACAAATATTCAGCTTTGTTAGTAGAAAAATAAGACTTTTTCAAATCCTTTAAATTAGTTCACTAGTCTACCTATGAAAATTGATTTTGTCAGGCAAAGGGATTTCTCTAGCATCAGTGTTAAATTGACAGTCTTGAAACCTAATGAAGAAGACACAAACAAAGCAGAAGGGTGAGAGAAATCTAGTTTGAGTTGATTCCTCTCCAAATCCATAGCAGAAAGTAGTCTGGTTTGATAATATGAGATAAAATGAGCCTCCAACTAGGATTCCATGCTTTCTTTAACCTTTCTATTCTTTTCTTCAATTTGAGAATACAATTGCTTTATCATTGACACAGAGCTCTGGCTAGTCTCTTCCAGAACAAGAGAAGATGGTGTACAAACAAATTCTCATAATTTTAACTGAAAACCTGATGCAGATGATGAGTTGTCATCCTCAAAGAGTTTAGTTCTTTTAAAACTTCTATATGTTTCCTCCTCTGGATCAATTAAATATTTGCTGCCTCTCTTTAAATACTTCTCACTTTGATGAGGAGTTTCAATTTCCACTCCTCATGTCAAACTAGTTTGTCCTCCATTAACTAATTTCTACACTTATGGTCGAGTTTCATGTATAAAGGGAGCATAAGCATTTTCCCCCCTCCTGTTTGAAATAATATGATGTGGATCATATGCCCACTTTTCACCCAGCTGCAAATTCATATCTTCAAGTGCCTTCTGCACTTCTCCTACAACTTGCATGTTATTCACAATGAAAGGTCCCACTGTCTTTGGAAATTTAAATAAATGCTCCTTCTTTGCTAGCACAAAATGTACTCAATCCACATTCAAATTTTGCGTGATGAACTCTAATGAAAATAGTCTCATAGGCACAAAAGTTGGGAGCCTATAAGGGGAAACTTCTGCTCCATATAATCTAATCTCTAAATAATCTTCAAACTAAAACCAATCACCTACTTTAACATCTTTACTGAGATGAAGGAAAAGCTGAGCTTTTGGTAGAAAGAAAGATGGAGGAGAATTGTTTCACATTGGGTAAACAACTGATAGAAAATCAGTAACAAAGTACATCAAACCTTGGCTATTTGCATTACTTCTTACTACATTAGTCCAAAATACTACTAACTGCTTGTTCTTGTGAGATTCCATGATATTCAACCCTATGTGCATGAATCATTCAACATGAGTGTATAAGAAGAGGTAAGTAACAAGAGAAGAAAATATGAAGCAACTAGTGAGAGGAAGATCTGTCAATTGGGAATTAACCATTTTCTCCCAAAAAAAATTATGTCAAAAATTGTTTATGGGTTCATCATCAAACTAAATATTCCTAAAATAGCTTTGTCCACAGTATTTGTATCCTCCCTTCCTAAAATTTTATCTAGAATTTATAGGACGGGTCTAACCTCTTCAGTAAAAATGTCCAAAGGAAAATGAGTAGGCTCCATAGGTAGATGCTTCCCAACAAGAATCAAAACAAAAGTCATTTGAGCATAATTATAAGTAGACAAACCTTGAAAAGTGGAAAACATAGTCTCTTCTGAAAAAGGGGTGTAAGAACTTGCAGATGGAAAACATAAAGCTTGTTGAATTAACAAGGCAGACACTTGAAAAACATTTTCACCTAATGAGTTCATAACAATTATTTTTTTTAGGATAAAGGGCAGAGACCAACCAATATATAAATTCTATGAACAGATGGGTTTGAGGAATCATGGAAGGTAAAACCCCTGACCTTACAGTAGCAACATATACAAGAGACTCAGTTTGTTTAAGGATAATATGTTGGTAAATTTCTATGTAATCAATGGAGCAAACTAGGTCAAAAATGTCTCTTTCAATATCCATCAATGGAATATAGAAAATGGAACCTGTTAAAGTAGATTTCTTCGACATTTTGATAATTCTGGATGCCAAGACTTCACAAAAATATCTTAATAGTGTCAGGTGATGCTGACTAGAGCTTCAACCTATACAATCGAGTCTGCGAAAGTAGGAGCAGAGGACGACGATGAATAGAATGAATAATAGAACAAGGTTTATAATGGAAACAAAGTAACGAGCGGGAAAACAAATTAATGACAATCGCGGGAAATATGAATTAATGAGTTGGCGACAAGACATATGAGGTGATGGTTGACGTGGAAGATGAGGTGGCGGAAGGGTAGAACAACTAACAATGACAGAGGAACAGAAAAAAAGAATACAAAGTGTCGCACTTGCTTGCTAACATAATACAAGGGAAGACTCCAGTACAGAGGAAACCTGACGAAGCCCCCCTGCAACCAATATGATTCATTGATTTGCGATCATATCTTCCTTTGACTAGTCTTTGCAGAGGGACTCGTTGTATTAACTATCGGGCATGTAGTGTTGTCGAGTTTTCTTCATCTAACAAGCTCCACTCCTATTCCTCATCACACTTAACAACTTGATTGATATTTAAACTCTGATTTTATTATTGCCGACTAGGGACCCACCTGTTTTACACTTGATGCTGCATTAAGATTTAAGTAATGTAGTTTAATCCACCATCATACATTAATTATTTATAATCAAAATATTTTTTTTCTTTTTTTTTTCTTTTTTTTTTCTTTTTTTTTTTGTGTGCAGATACATATACATTTTCTTCTAAACATAGTAAAACGAGCTGCAACAATATAGTAGTTTTATTTAGTGATCAAGTACAAGAAGAGAAATATAAACAGGTCGACCAACATGCTTTCAAGGAAACTCACACCAAATATCAAAGATTTGGGAACTCTTATGCACATGGTGTGCACACAGAGCCTTTCATCCATGATGCATATATAGAGGCATACATAGAAGATGGGGACGTCAAGGAGGTGTTTTAGCAATTGCAAAGCCAAAGTCATGTGCACGATGGTAACAACATAGTTTACTACCATCTCCAAAGTGGGTTTCCATACATGACTTAGATAAGTTATGTTTTCTTAAAAGTGAGTGAATGTAGTTAATCAAAGAGGCTGACACCTCCATGGTTGCAGGGAATTTGTAGGGAAGATAGTGGACATCCTACAAAGGTATGTATATTAGACCATGATGCAAGAAAAGGTAGCTCAGTTCATAAGGGGATGCATGCTTTGTTTTACCAACAAGTCTAGTAATATGAAATAGGTGTATACCATCCCTTACATGTACCCATTCATCCTTGGGAAAACATTTCCATGGAATTTACGGGAGGTTTACCAACAACTAGCAATAGGAATGATTACCTGTTCATGGTAGTTTACATGTTCAAGAAGATATGTGTTCTAAATCCCTATAAAAAGATCATCAACAGGAAAGGAGCAACGAACTTGTTCTTTGGATAGGCCTAGGTGCACTTTGGGATACCAAGGAGCATTGTTTCAGATAGTGACATGAGATTTCTCAAAGAATTTTGGACTACATTGTGGGAGAAGATGAACATGAAGTTAAAGAGGTATACAACATTCCACCCACGGACAGATGGGAAAATAGAAGTAGTCAATAGGAATTTGGTCCAACTTTTGAGGGGTTACAATAAGAAGCATCCAAAATACTTGGGATTAAAATATGGTATCTGTACAACACTCTTATAAAAAAGTAATCCATACTTCCAGTAGTAAGTCCCCATTTAAAACTTGTTTTGGATATTTTCCACCTTCATCTTTAGGTATTACATATGGGAAACAAGAAGGAGTGAGGGAGGATGTTACAGGGGTTGCTTTAAGGGTATAAAAAAATGTTAAGAATATAAGAAAAATAAATCTACAAGTACAAGAAGACACTACAAGTGTCATAGGAAAAATATAAGGCCAGACATGATCAACATAGAATTGAGAAGTCATTCAAGGTGGGAGACAAATTATGGTTGCAATTGAATAAAGAGAGGCTATAGAGTCCTAGTAAGAAAATAAATTCTTTGTGATATGGTCCCTTTAAGGCACTGGAGAAGATAGGAGATAACAACTATAGACTCAATGTACACAGATATATGTGCATTTACTTAGTGGTGAATGTAGGGAATATTAAACTCTATGAGCCTTCCATGTTAGATTTGGAAGAGGAACGTGTCATATCTTATGTAGAGGATTTGGAACCATATGCCCAAGCAGGGTTGATAGAGGATACAATTTTGTAGAAGAGGTATATAACTACAAGATAGGAGAAGCATGACATTTACCAGATTGGGTTGAAGGGATAACTTTTAAGCAAGGCTAAATGGTACTCCCGAGAGAAGGTGGAGGAAAAATTTCCTCACCCCATCAATAGAATATTTTGGTGATAAAAATATTCCCAAAATGGGGAGGTGTTATCCATATTGATTCTTTATATTAATTGTCATTCATATTGATACTTTCCTAGTGGAAAAATCAAAGGAATTAGCTCACAAGACCATTTTATGGCGGGTCCCAATTTGGAAAATTGGGGTCTAAGACCTTTTGGAAGTAGTTTGAGGCATTAAACAACATTTTTTGGGGGGTCAAACTTTGCAATCTAAGTGTAGCACCTCAACCACTGTTCTACACATAGGTACATTTCCAATGGCAGAATAATCACCTCAATTAGAGTTTTTATGCCAAATTTAAACCACTCGGAAGTTGACCTTCTTATTTTGTGTTAATTTTCCATTGTTCTATGTTGTTACAATCACTTTAGCCCAACTATTGTCTTTTCATTAGTAATTTTTAAACATAATTTAATCTTCCAATGATCAATAGAAATCATAGATAGAACGGTAAATGCAATGAATAAAAAGAGACACCAAGTTTGGTCAAAGACCATGGAAAAACCCCACAAGGGGGGAAACCCTTTCAAATTCTTCTTGTTATTATATTGTCATAAAGTGTTCAACAAAGAGAGAGTACAATGTTCTAATTCATCAACCACAAGATTATTCATAAAACCAATCATACAATATCCAAGAGATGAACCTAACAACAATATTGATCAAAATGAAAGTCCCAAGCCTGTGGTCAACGATCAAGATTTGGGGTCAATTATCATCAAAACCCTAGGTCACATTCACGGAGAGTTAGTGGCATGTGTGTGGTTGCATCTTTCCAGCTACAGGGATAAGTCTGTATGCATGCAACTACAACTGAGATTGCCCTATTCCAACCCTGCGACCCCAGACCAAAGACCCTAATTCACACATGTGAGCTCAGACCCTACAATTTCGAACTTGTATGAACCAATTTCATGTGTCAACCTCATACTTGTGTGAGCTAATCCAAAGAATAGATAAGAAGAATATGCTTTATGATGATGTCCAAATGAGGTTCACTTGACTTGTATTTATAGGCTTCCAAGGGTGTCCAATTTCTCTTTTGGGTCGACCTGTCCTTTTGTGCACATGTGGGTTTCCCTATTAAAAATGGTTTTTTCCTCAACTAAATTAAATTCTTTCAAGGGATAGGAAGGGTTTTTATTGATGAGTAAGGTTTTCCAAAGGAGATAATTTTTCCATGAGCTACTAAATTAACATTCCCTCTTAGCTAGGGAGAAATCGTTGACTACAACATGTGTCCCATTTCAAATATCAAATCAAATGTCACATATGCTTGTCTTTGCTCATATGTTGAACACTCTTGAATCTAAAAGAAGAAAAATTTTACATCATAGGGTAGCTCAAGCTACCACCCTCTATCCAACGACAATAAGCGAGATACAACTTACCTGTAAGGATCAAAACCATCTTGTTGTTCAATGAAAATACGAGAGATATGAATTTCTATAAGAGGTAAGGATCAAATACATCCTATCATCTAGTGACAATGGGTGAGATACATCTACCAACAAGGATCACATCTATCCTATTGCTTAGTCAACAGGTGAGATACAACTTACCATAAAGGGTAGAGATAAAAACCATCCCAATGTTTGTTGATATTCCCATGTAGACCCTTAAGAGTCAAGTGGTAGAACATTTGCATACTCTATACTTAAGAGAGATACCACTTGCTATGAAAGTATCACATCATCTCAAGTCATCTCAACCCATTGGCCAGATGGGGAGGAAATCCCAACAATGATTTCTTGTGGGTAGGATGCATATTGGGGTATACTATGCTAATCATGATAGGGGGAGATACCAAAGTTGTCATTAATGACAAGGATCACGCACACCCTATGGTGACAATAAATGAGATACCACTTACCACAAGGACCATAACCATCCTATTGTCGAGAGATACCTCAACGCTTGGAGCCCTCAATGCTCCATTCTCTCCTTGGGAGCTCACACAAGGGGGAAGAGTTATGCTCAGTGTTATCGATTAGGTGGGACCATTACCTGGGAGGGCCACATTCATCAGTCAAAGTTTCTCTATAAAGACCAAGAACTTCCCTTTCGGCAAAGCCTTAGTGAGTATGTCTACAATATGCTCATCGATCAAAATATGACAGAGTCTCACGGCTCCTCTCAACACCATGTTATGTATCTAATGATATATGATATCAATATGTTGGGACTTGTCATGAAATACAAGATTCTCTGCCAATCAGATCCCACTCTTAGTGTCGCAATATATCACTGTTGTATCGAGGAACTGCTCAAACATCTCTCCAAAGAGCTTCCTCTACTAAATTGCCTCATAACTAGCCATGCTAGCAACAATATACTTTTCCTCTATTGTACTCAAAGCTACTGACTTACGTTTCTTGATCATACAAGATATCGAGGTAGATCCCAAGCTAAAGAAACAACCAGATGTGTTTATCTTGTCAATAATGTTTCCATCCCAATCAACATCAGTGTATCCATGCAGTCTCACATCTCTAGAGGCATATCTCAAACCAGGTTTGATTTTCCCATGCAAATATATCAATATGTGTTTGGAAGCAAACCAATGTGCATGAAGAGGCTTAGTCATAAATTGACTAAAAGTATTCACTGTAAGGTATATATAAGTACGTGTGTTCATAAGGAACATCAATGCCCCAATCAATTGTCAATACTCAGAAGGATTCACCAAATCAAGTCCAGCAACATCTCCACATAAATTCTTGAAATTCAACTCCATCAGGGTATCCAAGGATTTGCATTCTATCATCGCAAATATCTCAAATATAGTCATGACATATTTTCCTTGAGAAATGAAAATCTCTTTAGGTCTCTGCCAAAATTCTAATCCTATGAAGTAATGCATCATGCCAAGATCCTTGATATTGAACTCAGAGGCCAACACCCTCTTACACTTGATCATCAGAGGCTCACACATTGTCAAGAATAGATCATCAACATATAAAACCAAAATCAAAGGAATACCTTAGACCACCTTGAAATAGAGGTTGGAGTTAGTATTGCTTCTTATGAATCCAAGCTTCATCAGATAACTCTCAATGTGGGCACACCAAGCTCAAGGAGCTTACTTCGAACCATATAATGCTTTCTTCAACCTGTAAACATGAGTCTTCTTGTCATTTACTTCAAATCCATGAGGTTTCTCAACATATACTTCTTCCTGTAGTATGCCATGAAGAAATGTCGTCTTTACATCCATCTAGTGAAGGGTCCATCCTTGACTAGCAGCAAGGGAAATAATCAATCTAATAGTGGTATAGCAGGCAATTGGTGCAAAGATGTCATCATAATCTTCTCCCTCTTTCTAGGAGAATTTCTCTTGCCACGAACCTTTCCTTGTACTTTTTAATGCTTCTATCAACTCCGTGTTTGATCTTGTACAACCATTGTTGAATTGAGGCTTCTGTGATCCATATCAGGTTTATGAGAAATTCTTCGGCGTAAATCACAGGATAAATCATTTGTCGACGCGTTTCGAACCAACAAGTGTGGTTCATCGTCAGGACAAGTTGAAGAAACAGATCCAGCTTAGCATGTTAAATAGTTTGAGCAGAGACTCCAACGGCTATCTTGACTAACGGCTAATTTTGACTTGAGGACCAGAGTCAAGATTTAATAGAAATTAGTTAAATTATGTGAATAAATAAATAAATAAAATAATTTAAATTGTTAAAGGTTAGTTAGAAAGTTATTAAAAAATTAAAATTAGTTTTTTAAATGGGACTTAAATAATAAGTATATATATATATAAAAGAAATATATACAAAGGTTAGTTAAAAAAAAAAAAAAATTGAAATATACATAAAAATAATAATGAATAAAATTTTAATTACGAAAGTAATAAAAGGTAAAAAGATTTTATTTCATTTTAAGTAAATAAATAAATTCAAAAAAATTCAAAAATTCAAAAAAATAAAAATAAATAATAAATAATAATAAAAATAAATAATAATAATAATAAATTAAATTAAATTAAATTAAAATTAAAATAAAATAATAATAATAATAAAATAAATAAATAAACAAAAATAAAAATAAAAATAAATCAATAAATAAATAATAATAATAATAATAAATTATATAATAATAATAATAATAATGGAAATTAAATAAATTAATAAATTAATAAATTAATTAAAATAAATAAATCAAGCGAGCGAAAAATAAAATAAAATAAAATAAATGAATAAATTAATTAAAGTAAATAAAATAAGCGAGCGAAGAAAAGAAAAATAAAATAAAAAATTAAAAAACAAATAATTAAAAATTAAAAATTAAAAAAAAATAAAAATAAAAATAAAAAATAAAAAATAAAAATAAAAATAAATAAAATAAATAAAAAATAAAAATAAAAATGAAAAATAAAAATAAAAAATAAAATAAATACATAAATAAATAATAATAACAATAATTGAATAAAACACTATTCGGGCCCAACCCTTAGAAAAGATAGATCAACGCCTTAGAATTCAGCCTCTTCGAGGGGGCAACCTCCTTTACATTACATAAATGAACAATTCTTGGATGATACAAATGAAAAGACCTCCTTTCTATATATAGGAGTCTAAGGGGTCATAACATAATCAGAGCCGACATAACAATAATAATATAAGGGCACAATAATAACCATAGTGGGCTTCTATGGGGCACAATAGTAACAATATGGGCACTACATGGGTACATCAATATAATAAGTGGGTTATACTAATAACAATAAGGGGTTACACTAGTAGTATAGGGGCCTAACATGCCCCTCTCCTTCAAAAAGCGTTGTCCTCAACGCTTGAGTAGTTCTTGATGCTTCTATATAAAATTCTTGTCCTCCCATGTGGAATCTTCAGCGGGTAAGTTCTTCCACTTGATGAGATACTCTGAAATTGATCGATTTCGTAGCTGTCGGGTTCTTGTTTCTGTGATTGCTCCAGGTTCCAATATGATTTTTCCTTCCTCTTCAATTTCTAGCAATATTGTTTGAATTGGGATCTTTTGCAACTTTTGAATAAGTGGCCATACTTCTTCATCCTTCTTCCATTCATCCCTTACTTCGTTTATCCAATCTGGTTGGATAATATAAATAGCACAAAACAATGCTTCCACATCCTCATCCTTGAAGAGTCTTCCCATTCGGTAAGGTCGCCATTTTTTAAGTGCATGTAGTATTGCCAACATTTCCTTCTCATAAATAGCTTGCTTGAGATGTAGCAGTAAAAATACCCAATCACCTACATCAAAACATTTTTAACTACAATGTTTATCTACTTGTTGTTTCGTTTGATTTTGCATCGAAGTGGCGTTATCCTTTAAAAGTTGGAGAACTTGTTGTTGATGCTCGATGTGATCTTTCACTGCTTGAACCTTTTTCTTCTTGATATGTCCTTCTATCTCTAGAGTTTGAGGAGTGGTAATTTCTTCCAATCCTTTACAAGATATGGTTGGATTCATTTCTTGATGCTCGATGTGATCTTTCACTTCTTGAACATTTTTCTTCTTGATATGTCCTTCTATCTTGATAGTTTGAGGAGTGGTAATTTCGAACAATGAATTACAAGATATGGTTGGATTCATTTCTTCTTTCTCGATGTGATCTTTCACTTCTTGCACCTTTTTCTTCTTGATATGTCCTTTTACCTTGAGAGTTTGAGGAGTGGTAATTCTTGCCAATGCTTTACAAGACATGGTCTGATTCATTTCTTCTTTCTCTGGGGTGGGGTCCTGGCGTATATCTTCTTCTTTTGTTGTTTCTTGATCCTTTTCTTCCTTCTCTTCATATTTTATGTAAAATAATTTCTTCTCAGCACACTTATGACCTTTAGTGCATTTGCTATCACAATTGTAACCAAGCCCTTTTTCTCTTTTTTCTTCCAATTGTTGTGGTGTAACCCTTGTAGGTTGTGGAAGGCTAGGAGAAACAACACTTCCATCCTTATAGTTGTGCGGGGTACGCTTCCTGGTTTCCATAATTTTGCTTTCCACTATGTCACAAAGCCCTTTTACTCTTTCCAATTGTTGTGGTGTTGCTCTAAAGAAGGTGTTGCTCTTTGTATCCTCATAATGTTCTATCATTTCCTCCGTGAAAATTGACCATGTAACAAGTTGTTTACGAGAACAAAGCCCTTTGTACCATAAAAATTGATCTGGTTCTAAATATGAAGATGCAATGCATACCTTTTGTAACAGTTGTACACCATGTAGATCAAAATATTGCTCCATCTGAAGTATCCAATTTACCGGATCCTTGCCATCAAACTTCCTCATCTTGCTTTTTCTTGATTTTAGGAGCTCGACCTTGAAACGACTGTAACTCTGTACTTTCAAATCTTTAAGTTCTGAAATTGTGACCTGTAGTAGCCCTCTACATCCTCTTTCCAATGCCACCAGTCTGATCCAAATTGGATTCTCCAAGAAAGAGTTATGCACAATCTCCCAAGATGACATGATTATAGACTAGTTCAGTAGAGCGAACTTGTACGACGTGCCACGAGTCACTGTTTCAACCTTTGGATCTAAAAAATGCATAAAAGAAACTACAATCCGTCCTCTTTCTGTACCTTCTTACGAAATTTCAATCCGATCCCCAGAGAGAAAGTTATGATGATTTTCCCTAGGTCACCTGTTTTGAATGTAATTCAGGAGTCTGCAAAAAGACCAACTTCCTCAGATCATATCTCCGCAAATATCGTGCTAAAAGCTCTGAAATTCAGACCCAAGATTCAGCGCAATTTCTTCTCAAATGGGTTTTTTTGCGACTTCTGAAACGTCACAGAAAAAAAGTTATAGCGAAAATGCCACGATGACCTGTTTGGAGCAGCGAAACCCTAGAATCCAAAGCTCTGATACCAAATGTTATGAAGTATGATATTCCCACAACCTTCAGGCCCCTCAACACTATTCGAAAATCCCTCAGATCAGTGAAAGATCCCATTGATCCTAAAGATATGAAGGGTGTCTACTTGATCCCCTGTTCTTGTGGGACCCCCTATATTGGGGAAACAGGGCGCTCCATCCATCAAAGGATTAACGAACATGCAGCGGACCTAAGACATGGAAGAACCAAGTCTTCAGCGTTAGCAGAGCATGCAGAAAAGACCAAGCATCAAGTATGTATTGAGGAGGCCAAGGTTATTGCCAAGGTTGCTCAGTTCCATCACCGTAAATTCAGAGAAGCTATTGAAATTGAAAGAAGGCCGAGCAATCTCAATAGAGATGACGGCTGGAAGATCAGTAGCTGCTGGATCCCGGCCCTTTCTTCCTAGTCTTGCCCTTTCTTGCTTTCGTTGGTTCCCCCTTTATTTCGCCGTTTTTCTTGGGCGCCTTGTTTTTTCCTTCCTCCTCGCTCACTTGTTTTATTCAATTATTATTATTATTATTTATTTATGTATTTATTTTATTTTATTTTTTTTTTTTTTTTTATTTTTTTTATTTTTTTTTTTTTTATTTTTCATTTTTATTTTTATTTTTTATTTTTATTTTTATTTTTATTTTTTATTTATTTTTTTTATTTATTTATTTTATTTATTTTTATTATTATTTTTTATTTATTTTTTTTTTTAATTTTTAATTTTTTATTATTTTTTTATTATTTGTTTTTTTTATTTTTTATTTAATTTTTTAATTTTTTCTTTTCTTCGCTCGCTTATTTTATTTACTTTAATTAATTTACTCATTTATTTTATTTTATTTTATTTTTCGCTTGCTTGATTTATTTACTTTAATTAATTAATTTAATTTCCATTCTTATTATTATTATTATTATTATTATTATTATTATTATATAATTTATTATTATTATTATTTATTTATTGATTTATTTTTATTTTTATTTTTGTTTATTTATTTATTTTATTATTATTATTATTATTATCATTTTATTTTAATTTTAATTTAATTTAATTTAATTTATTTTATTATTATTATTATTATTATTATTATTATTATTATTTATTTTTATTTTTATTTTTTATTTTTTATTTTTTATTTATTTTTATTTATTTTTTATTTATTTATTTATTTTATTTATTTATTTATTTATTTTTATTTATTTATTTATTTATTTTTATTTTTTTGAATTTTTTAATTTTTTTTAATTTATTTATTTACTTAAAATGAAATAAAATCTTTTTACCTTTTATTACTTTCGTAATTAAAATTTTATTCATTATTATTTTTATGTATATTTCAATTTTTTTATTTTTTTTTTTAACTAACCTTTGTATATATTTCTTTTATATATATATATATATACTTATTATTTAAGTCCCATTTAAAAAACTAATTTTAATTTTTTAATAACTTTCTAACTAACCTTTAACAATTTAAATTATTTTATTTATTTATTTATTCACATAATTTAACTAATTTCTATTAAATCTTGACTCTGGTCCCCAAGTCAAAATTAGCCGTTAGTCAAAATAGCCGTTGGAGTCTCTGCTCAAACTATTTAACATGCTAAGCTGGATCTGTTTCTTCAACTTGTCCTGACGATGAACCACACTTGTTGGTTCGAAACGCGTCGACAAATGATTTATCCTGTGATTTACGCCGAAGAATTTCTCATAAACCTTGTACAACCATTTTGAGTTCATGACAAACTTTACTTTATGTCTCGGAACAATATCCCATACATCATTCTTCATAATGGATTCATATTCCTCGGCCATAGAATCCTTAGAAACTAATTATTTCACTACTTCCTCAAATGTGGAGGGCTTGGCCTGGATCATAGTGCTCATCGCTACAGCATATCCCTGATATAAACATGGCATTTTTCTTTCTCTAAAGCTTATTTTGGTATGAACAAATCTCTTGGCATCCTGTAAAGTATCACGAAGCCATAATGGTCTATTCCTAGCAAGGGGATCACATGGAGGAGAATCCTAGGGGTCCTCACACTCTATGGGATCATCAACAATGTCCTTCTCAAATTTTAGCACAGAAGGACCTTCTAATATGTCCATATCATCATCCTTATTTGAAGGAGGAAGATCTATTTCTTTTACAAGAGCACCATCTTCATCAAAGGTCACATCCCTGCTAAACTCAATCTTCCTTCGGTCAAATATATATATTCTAAATGCTTTAGAATTTTCACAATACCCAACAAACATACCTTTCTTTCTGGTTTCTTCCAACATGTTCCTCATCCTTCGGCACATGAAAGTATACAGGGAAACCAAATATCATGAGATGACCAATGTCGAGTTTCACAGTTGTGAAAATTTCTTCAGGAGTCTTGTTATCCAAGGCTTGATGAGGAACCCTCTTTTTACATAGATTGATGTATTTTTTGCTTCTTCCCAAAGGAACTATGGTAATGTTTAATCATGCAGGATGGCACGAGCAGCTTCCACAATTGACCTATTCTTTATTTCAGCCACTCCACTTTGTTCGGAATTGTAGGGTACAATTGTCTCCTTCTTAGTACCTTCCTTCTTGTAGAAGTCAATGAACTCATTTGAAATGTACTCTCCACCATTGTTGGACCTGAAGGCCTTAATTTTATTCCTTGTTTGATTCTCTATTAGTTCCTTGAAGTCTTTGAACATATCAAAATCCTCATCCTTGTGCTTCAAATAGTAAGTTGATGTCTTCCTGGAGAAGTCATGTTACCCTATACTACTAGTGTAACCCCTTATTGTTATTAGTGCAACCCCCTTATTGTATTATTGTGCCCATATAATCCCCATTTTGTTATTATTGTGCCCCATAGAAGCCCACTATTGTTATTGTTGTGCCCCTAATATTATTGTTATGTAGGCTCTGATTGTATTGGGACCCCTTAGACTCCTATATATAGAAAGTAGGTCTTGTCATTTGTATCATCCAAGAATTTTTCATTTGTGTAATGTAAAGGAGATTTCTCCCTCGAAGAGGCTGATTTTTAAGTCGTTGATCTATCTTTTCTTCTATTTTGTGAGCTAGTTGCATAACATTTGGTATCAGAGCTTTGGATTCTAGGGTTTCATTGCTTCAAATAGGTCATCGTGAAAGTTTTGCTATAACTTTTTGTCTACGAATTTTCAAAATTGGAAATTAAAACCCATTTGAGACGAACTCTTGTTGAACCTCAGATCCGAATTTCAGATCTTTTATCTCTATAAGTTCGAAGATATGATCCAAGGAAGTTAGGGTTTTTGCACGCTCCAGAATTATATCACAAATTGGAGACCTGGGAAAAATCATCATAGCGTTCATTGTGAGCATCTGATTGAAATTTAGTAACAAGTTACATAAATAGGATGGAATATATTTTTCTTTGCATCATTTCCATTTCCGAAGATTGAAAACAGTGACACGTGGCACTTCGTACAAGTTCGCTCTAATGAACTAGTCTATAATCAGGCCATCGTAGGATATTTAGAATTCCTCTTTCTTGGAGAAGCCAATCGTGATAAGACTTGTGGGGTTGGAAATAGAACTCAGAAGGATACCACTAGATGAAATTTAAGATACTGGATATTCAAAAATACAGAGATACAACAGATTCAATATCGAGCTCCTACAAAGCGAAAAAAGATGTGTAGTCTTTTTAAAATTTTGCATAAGTTTGGTTTGAAAAATTAGTTTGAAGTAATTCAAAGGGCATAGTGAAGCATAATTATCATTAATTGATGCCCTGAAGAAATAAAATGGAAACACCTAGTAAGAAACCTGAAATTTCTACCATGACTCATGAAGAAGAGGAAGAAATGCAACATGATATATCAAAATTACGAGACCAAGTGCAACAAATTTCACTCTCACAAAAAGTAACAAAAGCTAAGATGGATGGTTTAAAGAAAGGTGTGGAAGCTAATATGAATGGTGTGGAAGCTAAGATGAATGGCATGGAATCTAATATTGATGGTGTGGAATCTAAGATGGATGGTTTAGAAGTAAACATTGAAGATTTGAAGAAAGACATGGAAGGTTTGAAAGGAGGTTTGGCAAAGTTGCTTCAAGAAATGCTTCCTAATGAAGAAAAGGTAGTAGAGGAAATTCATGATGAGAACAAAAGAAACATTAATCATGATTCCATAGAATCTAATGTTGGATTGAAGACCCACCATGTTCCAAATATAGATATGAAGAAGTTTGATGTCAAGAATCCCGTAACATGGATACTACAGATGGAGCAATATTTCGATCTCCATAATGTCCAAAACACACAAAAGGTATGCATTGCAACTTTATATTTAGAACCCAATCAGTTTGTATGGAATCTATAGATTTTCTCTCGTCAACAAATTGTCACTTGGTCAATTTTATAGAGGAAATGATAGCACATTATGAGGATACAAAAAGCAACACCTTCTTTAGCCAATTGATAAATCTGAAACAAAAGGGTTCAATGGTGGAGCACATTAAGGAATTCCAAAACTTGAATATAAGGGTAAAAGATATTTCAAAGGAGCATAGAATTTATGTGTTCATAGGGACTTTAAAGGATAACATCCAACATGAGGTTCGTCTTTGGGAACCTGATTCATTGGAGAAGGCATTCAGGTTGGCAAGAAAAATTGAAAGACAAATTATGGAAACAAAGAAGCCTACCACTCACAACTATAAAGATGGATGTGTTGTTTCCCCTAGCCTTCAACAAAAAAGGGAAGTAAAATTTTGTTGCAGATGAACTCTCAAGAAAGGATGAGTATGTGGAAGCATTGTTTTGTGCCATTTCTATTATCCAACCATATTGGATAAATGAAACAAGGGATGAATGGAAGAATGACGAAGAAGTGTGATCGCTCATTCAAAAGTTGTAGCAAGATCTTAGTACATATGATACATTTAGCTGGAAAAATGATTCGTTATGGTACAAAGGTCGCTTATACCTCTCTTAGAATTCCCAACTCAAACAAAAGATTCTTTTGGAATTGCACACCTCTCCCTTAGGAGGGCACTCGGGATTTTTAAAAACTTACCACAGGGTTAAGAAATATTTTTTTGGGATGACCTTAAATCTAATATTCAAAAGATTGTGGCAGAATGTTTCATTTTCCAACAAAATAAAGTTGAGATAATTAAGACCCTGGGTCTGTTACAACCTTTATCCATTCCAAGTCAATGCTGGGAGGAGGTTTCAATGAATTTTATCATAGGTTTACCCAAGTTCGAAGGAAAGAGTGTCATCATGGTGGTAGTTGACAGACTTACCAAGTATGCACACTTTTGTGTATTATCTCATCCATTTAAAGCCAATACAATTGCTACTGCATTTATGGAAACAGTTCAAAAGCTACATGGAAACCCAAAGATTATTGTAAGTGGCAGAGATCCCATTTTCACTGGAAAATTTTGGATAGAATTATTTTCTTGTCTAGGTACTCATTTAGCTCATAGCTCATCTTATTATCCTCAATTTGATGGGAAAACTTAGATAGTGAACAAATGTTTAGAAGTATATCTTCGTTTCTTTGTATCTAATAAATAGAAACAATGTGTCAAGTGGTTGCCTCTGGTTGAATGGTGGTATAACACTTCCTTCCATACTGCAACAAAAATGACCCCATTTATGGCCCTTTATGGATATCATCCACCATCCATCACATCATCTTTAAAATAAATTTCTAAGGTTCAAGCAGTGAAACATCACATTGAGCATCAACAACAAGTTCTCAAACTCTTAAAGGATAACCTCACTTTGGCGCATAATAGAATGAAACAACAGGCATATCGACATCGCAGCGAAAGAAGTTTTGATGTAGGTGGCTAGGTATTTCTATGACTACAACCATACAAAAAAATTTCCCTCAAGAAAGATAAGAAGGATAATAAATTATCACCAAAGTATTATGGTGCATACAAGGTGTTACAAAAGATTGGTACTATGGCATACAAATTGGAGCTTCCTGCATCTTCTTTCCACTAGCACATCTCTAACAAATTCCATCATGACTTGCTTAAACATAAGGCATTCTAGAGACTAGCTTCTTCAACTTTGGTAGGGAATCATAATGTAGATGTGCTAACCTATGGTGACATAACTCACTTTGGTGATTGGTTTCATGGACCATTTCCAGCAAAGGTCTCCCATTAACTCTACAGAGTCCTTCAAATATAGATCCCAATGTGAAAGCATCCCTCATGCAATATTCCTTAGGCCAAGTGAGGATTTTTCCCTTTATGAAAGCTACTCTCGTGCCATTGTCCTCCAAAGTATAAATAGATACCAGGTTATTTTTTAGTTCTAGAAAATACATTACATCATGAAGAAGGATGTATTCCCAAGAGTACAAATCAAATTTGAAAGAACCAAAACCCTTTATTAGATATGTAGAATTATCCCCAAGAATGATCTTCAAACTTGTCTCCTTCTCATCTAGATTTGAGAGGAATTTCTTATATCCAGAGAGGCATCTAGAAGCCCCACTATCTACCAACCAACTATCATGTGAATTTTGAGGAGAAGAACTAGAAAGAGCATAAATAAAAATATATTCAAAATGACCAGTAGCTACATTAGTTTCATACCTAGAATTTCTTTCTTTCTTTTAAGGACAATGGCATTCTTAGTGGCCAAACGCGTGACAATCGTAACATTCAATAGTTGACATATATTTATCTATCCTCATTCTCCTATTGGAATCCTTGGGTGACGGTGCAAACTTCCTTTTATTAGATGAACCTCCTTTACCTTCCCTTTCCTTATCTTGAGTTGCAATTGCAAAAGGATCTCCAACTTCATGCTTTTGAATTTTTCCTTTTTCAATAATATTGGTCTCTTCTTGAGTGCATTTACTAGAGAGATCATCAAATAACGAGAATACATTATTGTTACTTAGAGTAGTAATTAAGGTTTCCCAAATAGGAGGAAGATCTCAAAGAGTTCCCAATACACACTCTCTAACAGATACCTGCTCATTTGCAACTTGCAATCCATCCCTTAAACAAGATACCCTCATGATAATAGATATATGATTGCGCAAATTCTCCCTTGTCAATATTTGTTTCTTTGATTTTATCCTTCAAAGAGAGGATGTGATTCAAGTTGTTGACCTCATACATCCCAACCAGCTTGTCATACATATCCTTAGATGCCTTCAAGTTACAAACATAAACAAGAAAATGATCTTGTAAACCATCAATGATAATTTTCTTAGCTTTGATATCACCTTTCTTGTACTTGTATTTTATAGTAGTAGAAGCATTCGCTGGAGGCTCAAGTACCTTTCCTTGCACATACTCCAAAACATCATTGTCATCTAGTATAACTTCCAACCTGATCTTCCAAGCAACAAAGTTATATGAGTCACCCAACTTCTCATTCTCCTTGAAGTAAGAGGTAAACATCTTGAACAAAATAAATAGGCCCCTTCAACTAATTTCAAGAATGATTTCTCTTGTCTCTTGTCTGCTTGGGCTTTTCTCTTCACCTTAGCTTTAATACGATGTTAATTTTCCATTTTTATATGTTGTTACAATCACTTTAGCCCAATTCTTGTCTTTTCATTAACAATATTTAAACACAATTTAAGATTCCAATAATCAATAGCAATTGCAGATAGAATATTAAATGCAATGAGAATAGCAGACAAATAAGAGACACTAGGTTTGGTTAAAGACCAGGGAAAAACCCCATAGGGGGAAAACCATTTAAAATTATTCTTCTTATTAGATTGTCATAAAGTGTTCAGCAAAGAGACAGTTCAATGTTCCAACTCATCAATCACAATATTGTCGAGCAAAACCGATCATACAATATCTAAGAGATGAACCCAACAATAATATTGATCGGAATGAAATTCCCAAGTCTGTGGTCAACGATCAAGATCTATGGTAAAATTTCATCAAAAACCTAGGTCAGAGTCGCACGGAGCTAGCGACATGTGTGTGCATGTAGATCTTGTTGGGTCTTGAAATTGTCATTCATTTCCATTACACTTTCACTATTATGTCCATTATATCACCTCCATTTCACTACTATGTCACTACATTCATCCCACTTTCATTATCGTTGGGCCACATTTATGTTTTTCCAAGCTTTATTAATTCTTAGTCTTTTTAAGTGAATTTGTGGTTAAATATTAGAAAATAATGTGCATATGCTTATACCTAACAAGTGGGTTGAGATTTTTGACATGTGTAGGTCAAAAGGAGACTTTTAGAAGACCCTTATGTGGAACTCTAAGGCCAAATTAGAATTTGAGTGGAAAGAATCATGGGATCCTGAGGATATGTATCACATCTCCTAATTGTATTGAAACTCTAAGAAGACATGTGTCTTATCAGTTCCTATTTTGATTAGGACTCTAGAGGTAGAGGGAGAGATTCATGGACTCTCATTAATGAGATGGCTTCTCATCTTTTTGTATAAATAGGAGATCTCTCTCCTTCATTTGTTAGCTTAGAGTTTGGTGAGCTTGTTAGAGCTTAGCTTGTTAGCTTGTGAGTCTTAGCTTAGCTTGGAGTTTGTAGTTCTTCCTTGATGGATTTTGAAAGCTTTGGAGAGCTTTGTTGTACTTTGTAATTTTGAAGAATTTGAATAAAGCTTTGATGTTCTCAACATGGAAGGAGATGTGAAGTAGATGTCATGGAGCACATTAGAATGTAAGGTAGAGTAGATTTTATTTTGTAATTTTTCTTTGATTTCATTATGTCATTTTATTGCTTTCAAGTTTGATAGATTAGATTTTCCATTCATGCAATTTTAATTCATGCAAGTGTGTTCAACCGGTTGATTGTAGATTTATCTAACTGTGTAATCTATGCTTAACAAAATATTCCAAGAAAGTAGTCCTCCTATTTTCCGATTGGTGCTTGGAGCATTTGAGCTCACAGTAGATTAGTTTTCCTTTACATGTTTTGTATTTGATTTCCATTTCAAATTAGCATATCTAACTGTGTAATCTATGCTTAACAAAATATTCCAAGAAAGTGGTCCTCCTATTTTCCAATTGGTGCTTGGAGCATTTGAGCTCACAGTAGATTAGTTTTCCTTTACATGTTTTGTATTTGCTTTCCATTTCAAATTAGCATATCTAACTGTGTAATCTATGCTTAACAAAATATTCCAAGAAAGTAGTCCTATTTTCCAATTGGTGCTTGGAGCATTTGAGCTCACAGTAGATTAGTTTTCCTTTACATGTTTTGTATTTTCTTTCCATTTCAAATTAGCATATCTAACTGTGTAATCTATGCTTAACAAAATAGTCCAAGAAAGTAGTCCTCCTATTTTCCAATTGGTGCTTGGAGCATTAGAGCTCACAATAGATTAGTTTTCCTTTACATGTTTTGTATTTGCTTTCCATTTCAAATTAGCATATCTAACTATGTAATCTATGCTTAACAAAATAGTCCAAGAAAGTAGTCCTTCTATTTTCCAATTTGTGCTTGGAGCATTAGAGCTCATAGTAGATTAGTTTTCTTAAATTAATTTCCTCAAGCATGAGAAACAAAACCCCCAAAAACAACATAAACTATAAAACAACAAAGTAAGAGAAAGGTTAACTAAGCACATATGGTGCACCACACTTCATCAGTTTACGATACATGGATTGATAATTTATGTAGAGCAATTTAAGACGTTAAATTGACTAGACAGATCTACATCCGCAGGGAGAAGTCTGTATGCATGTGGCTACGACTCATATTTCCTTGTTCCAACCCTACAAACCTAGTGTTGGTTTGATGGGCTCTGACCCAGGTTCAAAGTTAGTTGTGCCAACCAACAAAACCCTAAATTGTTGGCCCTTTCGGCAATAAACCACGTAGCACAGGCTGCAGTCTCACCTGAAGCAGTATAGGGGGATGAAAAAACCAATTTTCTACATCCATAGGTCTATGTGATGGGTTCCTGCGACTTCTATGGCTTAGCTCTATCTTTGCGAACCCTGACCCTTCCGAAACAGTGAATTATAATAATTCACCTAAACAACATCTATATCTTTGCGAAGGTCTTTAAATATTAATAACATCATAAAATATTACTGATCTACCACTTTCATGCATAAGATAAACATTCCTTCATATAATTTGCAATACAGAGCGAAAATACAGACAATTGCAGAAGTAAAAATATATACACAGATGCATAATTAATGGATCAAAATTGTCTTTATTAAGTGACTGATCTGCCTGTTGTTTCATTCTATTTTGTGCCAACACGAGGTTATCCTTTAAGAGTTGGAGGACTTGTTGTTGATGTTCGATGTGATGTTCCACTGCCTGAACCTTAGAATTTTCTCTTAAATATGATGTGATGGATGGTGGTTGATACCCATAAAGTGCCATAAATGGGGTCATTTTTGTTGCTGTATGGAAGGAAGTGTTATACCACCATTCAGCCAGAGGCAACCATTTGACCCATTGTGTCTGTTTATCAGATACAAAGCAACGAAGATATCCTTCCAAACATTTGTTTACTATCTCAGTTTTCCCATCAGATTGAGGATGATAAGATGAGCTATGAGCTAACTGAGTACCAAGACAAGAAAATAATTATGTCCAAAAATTTCCAGTGAAAATGGGATCTCTGTCACTTACAATAATCTTTGGGTTTCCATGTAGCTTTTGAACTGTTTCCATAAATGCAGTAGAAACTGTACTGGCTTTAAATGGATGTGATAATGCACAAAAGTGTGCATACTTGGTAAGTCTGTCAACTACCACCATGATGACACTCTTTCCCTCAGACTTGGGTAAACCTGTGATAAAATCCATTGAAACCTCCTCCCAACGTTGGCTTGGAATGGATAAAGGTTGTAATAGACCCGGTGTCTTAATTGTTTCAACTTTATTTTGTTGGCAAACCAAACATTTCGCCACAAACTTTTGAATATCTGATTTAAGGCCATCCCAAAAAAATTCCTTCTTAACCCTGTGGTAAGTTTTTAAAAATCCTGAGTGCCCTCCTAAGGGAGAAGTGTGCAATTCCATAAGAATCTTTTGTTTTAGCTGGGAATTCTTACAGAGGTATAAGCGATCTTTGTACCATAACGAATCATTTTGCCAGCTAAATGTATCAGAAGTACTGGAATCTTGTTGTAGCTTTCGAATAAGTGCCCACACTTCTTCGTCATTCTTCCATTCCTCCCTTGCTTCGTTTATCCAATCTGGTTGGATAATAGAAATGGCACACAACAATGCTTCCACATCCTCATCCTTTCTTGAGAGTGCATCTGCCACCACATTTTGCTTCCCTTTTTTGTAGATGATTTCAAAGTCATAACCCAACATCTTTGTGACCCACTTTTGTTGCTCTTCAGAGGATAATCTTTGTTCTAAAAAGTATTTAAGGCTATCATGATCCGTTTTTACCTTGAAGTGTCTTCCCATTAGGTAGGGTCGCCATTTCTTAAGTGCATGGAGTATTGCCAACATTTCCTTCTCATAAATAGCTTTGCTTAAAAACTTTCCCTTGATTGGACGACTTTCAAAAGCAATGGGTCTTTCATCTTGCATTAGAACAGCACCAATTCCATTTCCTGAAGCATCACATTCCACAATAAAGGTTTTTGTGAAGTCCGGTGTAGCTAAGACCGGTGCTTGGCACATTGCCTCTTTAAGATGTTCAAAGGCCTTTGTTGCTTCCGGAGTCCATGAAAATGAATCTTTCTTCAATAATGTTGTTAGAGGTGCTGCTATTCTCCCATAATTCTTAACAAACTTGCGATAATACCCTGTCAACCCAAGAAATCCTCGCAGATGCTTTATGGATGTGGGGATTTTCCATTCCTTAATGGCTTTAATTTTGCTAGGGTCTACCTTAACTCCTTCATGAGATACAATATGACCCAAATATTCCACCTCCTGGACTCCAAAGAAACATTTGGATCTTTTTGCATATAATTGTTTCTCCTCCAATAGTTGTAGCACCCTGTCAACATGTTCAACATGATCCTTCCAAGACTTGCTGTAGATTAGTATATCATCAAAAAATACTAACACAAATTTTCTAAGGAATGGTTTGAAAATTGAATTCATCAAACCTTGAAATGTTGAAGGTGCATTGGTAAGGCCAAAAGGCATGACCAAAAATTCATAATGACCCTCATGAGTTCTAAATGTCGTTTTCGGAATGTCTTCAATCTTCATTCTGATTTGATGATATCCCGAACGAAGATCCAACTTGGTGAAGTAAATTGATCCATGCAATTCATCCAGTAATTCATCAATGACAGGAATGGGGAACTTATCTTTAATAGTGAGCTTGTTGAGCTCCCTATAATCCGGACACATGCGCCATGATCCATCCTTCTTGTGCACCAATACTACTGGAGCTGAGAAAGAACTTTGACTCGGTTGAATTATACCAGCCTCTAGCATTTCTGCAACCATACGTTCAATTTCACTTTTTTGGACATAGGGATATCTGTACGGCCTGATGTTTGGAGGAACACTTCCTGGAATCAGATGAATAGCATGATCATGATCACGCATAGGTGGGAGACCTTTGGAGTCTCAAATACCTTGGAATGATTGTCCAGGACTTTTTGGAGATCTGGAGAAATAGATGATTCCAATGTGGAAACATCTAGCGAACATAATTGTGCAATTACACCTCTTTGCTCCTTTTTTAGAAGCTTTGTCATGCCATTAGAGCTGATTATCTTTCCTGGTTTCCCTGCAATACCCCTTAATTCAACTTCCTTTCCTTCCATAGAAAATTTGATGAAAAGTTCTTGAAAATTAAAAGCTATTGTACCCAAGGATTGTAGCCATTGGACTCCTAGTACAACATCAGCACCTCCCATTGGAATGGAAAGCATTGGGCTAGTCAATACATATTCTCCCATGGATAGCTTGATATTATGGCACTTTCCAGAGCAATTTATTGTTCCTCCATTTGCAATCATCACTTGACACTCTGGTGCTGGATATAGGAAGCAATTCAATTCTTTTGCTACCCTACAATGAATAAAATTGTGGGTGCTTCCTGAATCAATCAACACTATTACCTTTTTCTTCTTGATTTGTCCTTCTATCTTGATGGTTTGAGGAGTGGTAATTCCCGCCAATGCATTACAAGATATGGTCGGATTTATTTGTTCTTCATCTAGGCTTTGTTCCTGGAGTATATCTCTTCTTTTGACCTTTCTTGCTCCTTTTCTTCTTCCTCTTCACAATCTATGTAGAATAATTTCTTCTCAGCACACTTATGACCTTTAGTGTATTTGCTATCACAACTGTAACAAAGCCCTTTTGCTCTTTTTTCTTCCAATTGTTGTGGTGTCAACCTTATAGGTTGTGGAAGACTAGGGCAACAACACTTCCGTCTTTATAGTTGTGAGTGGTATGCTTCCTGGTTGCCATAATTTTGCTTTCCATTTTTCTTGCTAACCTGAATGCCTTCTCTAATGAATCAGGTTCCCAAAGGCGAACATCATGTTGGATATTATCCTTTAAAGACCCTATGAACACATCAATCCTATGCTCCTCTGGAATATCTTTTACCCTTATGTTCAATTTTTGGAACTCCTCAATGTGCTCCATTATTGAACCCTTTTGTTTGAGACTTATCAATTGGCTAAAAAAAGTGTTGCTTTTTGTATCCTCATAATGTGCTATCAATTCTTCCGTAAAAATTGCCCAAGTGATAAATTGTTTACGAGAGCAAAGCCATTGATACCATACAAACTGATTTGGTTCCAAATATACAGTTGCCATACGTACCTTTTGTGTGTTTTGCACATTATTGAGATCGAAGAATTGCTCCATCTGTAATATCCATGTGGCGGGATCCTTGCCATCAAACTTCCTCATATCGATTTTTGGAATATGGTGATTCTTCGATCCAACATTAGTGTCTATGGAATCATGATTAACATTTCTTTTGTTCTCATCATGAGTTTCCTTTACTACCTTTTCACCATTAGTGACCCTTTCTTGTAGCAACTTCTTCAATTCTTCCATGTCCATCTTCAAATCTATCTTCAAATCATCCATCTTAGCTTCCATGCCCTTTATCTTAGATTCCACGCCATTTATCTTAGATTCCACGCCACTTATCTTAGCTTCTGTTAGCTTTTGTGAGCGTGACATTTGTTGCACTTGTTCTTGTAATTTTGATATATCATGTAGCATTTCTTCCTCTTCTTCATGAGTCATGCTAGAGCTTTCAGGTTCCTTACTAGGTGTTTGCATTTTCTTTCCTCGGGGCATCAGTTACCGATAATAATGCTTTACTATGCCCTTTGAATTCCGTTAAACCAAGCTTACACAAAAATTTAAAAAAAAACTACACACCTTTTTTCACTTTATAGAAGCCTGATATTGAATCTGATGTATCTCTGTAATTTTGGATCATCCAGTTCTGAAATTGCTACCTGTAGTAGCCTTCTGTGTCCTCTTTCCAATGCCACAAGTCTGAGCCAAATTGGATTCTCCAAGGAAGAGTTATGTGAAATCTCCCACAGTGACTTGCTTTTAGACTGGTTCAGTAGAGCGAACTTGTACGACGTGCCACGAGTCACTGTTTCAACCTTTGAATCTGAAACACACACACAAGAAACTACAGTCCGTCCTCTTTCTGTACCTTCTTACGAAATTTCAATCCGATCCCCAGAGAGAAAGTTATGACGATTTTCCCCAGGTCACCTGTTTTGAATGTAATTCAGGAGTCTGCAAAAAGACCAACTTCCTCAGATCATATCTCCGCAAATATCACGCGAAAAGCTCTGAAATTTGGACCCAAGGTTCAGCGCGATTTCTTCTCAAATGGGTTTTTTTTTGACTTCTGAAACGTCACAGAAAAAAAGTTATAGCGAAAATGCCACGATGACCTGTTTGGAGCAGCGAAACCCTAGAATCCAAAGCTCTGATACCAAATGTTATGAAACCAGCTCAAGAAAAGATAGAAAAGATAGATCAACGCCTTAGAATTCAGCCTCTTCGAGGGGGAAACCTCCTTTACATTACATAAATGAACAATTCTTGGATGATACAAATGACAAAACCTCCTTTCTATATATAGGAGTCTAAGGAGTCACAATATAATCCAGCCGACCTAACAATAATAATATAAAGCCACAAAAATAACAATAGAGGGATTCTATGGGGCACAGAAATAACAATATGGGGGTAATAGGGGCACAACAATATAAATAAGGGGTATAACTACAATAGTAATGGGGTAATCACTAGTATTATAGGGACCCAACATATTCTTTCAAGTACAAACTCTTTTTCCCTGTGTGCTCAGTTGCAGGGGCCCGCACACTCAGCCTGTGGACTTATCAAGGTCTCCGCACACTGAGCTGCAGGAGCCTTCCCCTTCCCCTAATTACAGGAAAAAAACTTTCCTACCTTAGCTTACTTGCCCAAAACAATGATCTTCTAGTTATGACTTATCTTCTAGTTATGCTTTTTCATGATCCTTTTGCACTTGTTGATGAAATCCTGTGAGAAAATGATCTTCTTCCAATTCGACCAACTACGTGAGACGCTCCTCCATAGTATCGCAATCATCCATATCTATCAATGTTGCAATCCACAGACTCAACATAATGTATTCCAAGGGCATTACAGCCTCTAACCCATATACCATTCGGAAATGGGTTTGGCATATCAACTTTTTACAAGTGGTCCTATACGCCCTAAGGGCTGCTATTATGCACACATCCTAGTCATTCCGCTTCACATTGAAAACCTTGGTCAAGGCGGTCTCCAAGATTTTGTTGAAGGCTTCTACCATACTATTAGCTTGTGGGTGATATGGTGTACTCTTTTGATGATATATCTAGAATTACTCAAGCACTGAAATGATTGTTTAATTTAGGAAGTGCGTGACCCTATCACTCATCAAAATGTTAGGGCAGCCAAACCTAGAAAAATAAACTCAAAGATGAACTTCGCAGTGGTAGTTGCGCTACAATATTTTACAGTTGTGCCTCCACCCATCGTGTCAATTATTCAGTTGTTGTAATAATGTATTGTGCCCTGGTCTTTTCCCTGGTGGCTAAATTGGACCCACAAATTTGATCGTCCATTTATCGAACACCTGCAAGGTTATTTACGAATTTAATAGAATGGTCTCCCTGTCCTTTGACAAACATCGCATGCCTTACAATACAGATTTGAGTCCTTATGAACCATTGGCCACCAAATTCCTGCACACAGGATCTTCTGCGCAGTCACTATGCCTGCATAATGTCCTCTCGCTACTCTTGCATGTGTTTCTGCTAGAATGCTTGGCCGTTTATACTTTGGGACATACCTACATAGTATCTCATCAGAGCCCATTTTGTATAAGTGTCCAGCGATCACATAGAAGTCAGCCACATGGACCACCAATTCCTTCTTCTGTTTTGTCAAATATCCTTCCAGGGTTGTTTCTGTAGACAAAAATTGAATGATATCAAAGTGATCGTCTGCGACATGATTAGCAAACAGATGCACATTAGGCAACCCTTCTTCCAAACTTGTAGGATCATCACCAGTATCAATCCTAGATAGGTGATCAGGACCAGCATTCAGGTGTCTTGGCTTCACGATCACCTTAAAATCATACTCTTGGAATAGCAACAACCATCTGCAAATCTTCTCTCCCAACACAAGCTTATTGACCAGGTATTTTAGAGCAGAATGATGTGTATACATTTTGAAGAGTGCACCTAACAAATAGTGCCAAAATTTTTGTAGCGCATACACCATTTCCAGTCCTTTGCGCTCTATGGTCGAGTAGTTCTTATTTGCTTTTGATAATATCCTACTCGCAAATGCTATAGGATGATCAATGTCTCCTTCGCCTTGTTGGATTAGCACCGCACTTAGCGCAATACAGGATGCATCCACATGAACATGAAAATCCTTTTTCCAATCCGGGAACATTAGAATGGGCACGGTGACTATTTTTCCTTCAAAACATCTAAACTGGTCTGGAAATCTTTGTCCCAGCAAAAATTTGTGTCCTTCTTCAACAACTTCTCCATTGGCGCAGTTATTTGCGCGTATGCCTTGATAAACTTCCTATAATACCCTGTATAGCCCAACGTTGTGTGCAATTGCTTTACATTTTTTGGGGTTTCCAAGTTAACAGTTACAACTATCTTGGTAGGGTCTACAATCAAGCCATTCTTGTAAACCACATGACCCAGCAATATTCCATACATTACACAAAAGATACACTTTTTTAGGTTAAGGGAAATCTAATGTCTTCGACAGGTATCCAGCATGAGGCGTAGACTAGCAACATGGCGCTTGACCAACCCAAACACGGTCCAATCATCAAAGTAGACTTCTAAAAATTTGTGGATAAATTCTTTAAAAGCCACAATTACCACTCTGGAAAATATTGCATGGGCATTCTTCAGCCCAAAAGGCATTACTGTATATTGAAAACAACCCCATTCTGTTACGAAGGTGGTCTTACTTCGATCCTCCAGTGTGATCTTGATCTGATGGTACCCCGAGAACCCATCAGTAAATGAGTAGGCTTCCTGCCCTCCAACATTCTCCAACACTTCATATGTAAATGGCGTAGGGAATGGGTCATGGACGCATGCATCATTCAACTTCCTCAGATCTACGCATATCCGAATTTCATCCTACTACTTCTTTTCTTGGACTACCATGGGACTTACCTAGTCCGATTCCTCCACAGGTTCAATGATCCCATCTTCCAGCATCTTATCCAACTCTTTGTGCACCTTTTCCTTATATTTGGGATTTAATCGGTAGGGGCACTGTTTTACAAGCTTCGCATATGGCTTCAAAGTAATGTTAGCAAACTTTGTCTGCACATCCGATCCAATATTTACCTGCTTAGTCTTTAAAGGCTCTGATATGTCTAGGGTTGCTGCTTTGGGTCCCTCAACTTCGTGTTGTCCTTCGGACTCAATAATATTGATGTTTCTAGGGTCATCTTCAACTTATTCTGTGGTTACATTATAACATTCTAGTGCATGGTGCAGTTGGGTATTCCAATCTAGCTGAACCCATGCTAATGGTTCCTCAGGTGTTTTAAAGATCGCAGCTTTGATTTCTTGGAGTGCCTCATCAATACATTCAAAGCCATATTCAAATTTGAATGTCAATAGGAAACTTTCCTTCAGGATATCCCATTCATTCATCCCATGTCGCAGCTTAGTTTTCAGATACCAGTTCATTGGAATGGTATCCAAAGTGTGACAAAAGATGTCAACCCATTCCAGTTGCGGTTCCTCTCCCCATGCCTTAGTCCTTCACGCCAAATGTTTGTGTAGATCGTACTTTCTTATGTATTTCTCCATCATATGCGTATTAGCATACCCAACGTTAGCTTCATGATTCACCTGTATTCTTTTCAATTGGTGAAGTTGTCCTTATGCGTACCCCACCACCGGGCAGGCGTAGTGCGAAGTGCCAAATCTAGCGCTCAGAACTGATGATCTTCTGGCACATCTCTCTCGAATTTGTCCAAAAATAAATTAAAATCTTCTAAACCATCATAATAAGGTAAATTCCTTACCTCATTGGATATGCATCGGATTGATTTCGTCAACATGTTATAGCACAACAAGGAGACTTCATGTAATCAGTTCTGCCAATGCTCAAGCTCTTCATCATAATATGAAGTGCAAGAACTATCCCTATCCCAGGCGATCTGTCCATCCACCATAGGGTTGATCCAATCCTCATCGCTTGCAGTTATCTTATAAATCTGATCAAGATCGTCCTCCTCCTCATAATCATTAACTGGTTTGGTATATTGCACACCTTCAGTTGGATCCAATGGAACAATGACCTAGAGCTCCTTTATTTCGAACGTCATTTTTCCCTTTTTGAGATTAATAATTGCATCCATATCAAAGGCCCAATCAATGCCTAGTAGCATAAGGTAAGGGTTACTATCATCAACTATCTCAATCACTTCAAAATTGGCTAAGGCACTCGCTCCTTCAATATCCACCATGACCTTATATAGGTGCCCCATAGGAATGATATTTTGCTAGTTTTCCATGCATAGCTAGATAGGAGACCATTGCAGTGCATGCCTCCCCATTCTTTCCCATGTTTTCTTCGGCATAACATTTGCATCAGATCCTAGATCGAGAATTACCTAGTCCATCTCATACTTTCCAATTTGTGTAGTTAGTTGCATCTCACGACCTGTTCGCTTCTTGCTTTTTCCCACTTGGCGTACTGTGCACTATTCTGGAGGAGATTTAATCTTACCCATACACTTATCAATCAAATCCTGTAGCCCTTCTACCACCCTTCTATCCCGTAGGAGCTTCATACAAGTCTTCAAAAATGTAGCTAACAATGAGGGGTCTACATCTTGTGCACTATTGTTTCCACCAGACTTATCCTAACTTCATGATGTAGAGGCTTCTACGAAGCTCTTTTTAGCTTCCGTTAAGGTTTCCTTTGTGCGGCTTAGGTCAAACCCAAATTCCTTCTCAGCAACCTTGTGTACCCATGCTTCAACCTTTAGCTGCTTTCCCTTATCTTCTCCTATGGCTATACCACTTTGTGTCATGATATTAATGCTAGGCTCCTCTTCATGAGGCTCCACTCTCATCATTTGGATATTATACATAGGTTTTTGATCTTTCTTTTCCTGCATCTTTGCTATTAGTATGGGGAAATCTTCTATAACATGGTCAAACTGCCAGAAATACTGACAGGAGGGGTGCATTGGATTCTAACATTAGCGTGCAAAATGACCTACCTCTCCATAATTGTAACAAAAAACCTATCCGCGACCCCTTTTAGATCCTCCTCCTCATCCTCTTCCTCAACCCTAGAACCCTCCACGTGTTGCACCTACGCCCTGATCCTGAGGCCGATTTTCCGCTTGCATCTATATGTAGGAGTCCACTCCATCATCAGTTCATAGCTTTGGTAGTTGCGCTCATCATGGCCGACCAATTTATAGAAAGTGAAAAAAAATTGTTGCGGAGTTTTCACAAACTTTTGTAGGAGATGACAATTATCAGTCTCGTGTTTCCCATATATTTGACAAATAGTGCACCATAAGGCTACTCGTGTACTTGGCCCAACAGTGATTTCTGGTTTCAGGGGGACAAGACCTCCCCCAATAAGGTAATTTTGATATACTAGACAGTGGTCCTTATCATGACCGTGGCCTTTACACTTCATGCACCAAACTTCCACGCGTGCCTCAGGCTGGGCTTCCTTTCCCTTCTTAAGACTCTGTAACTCTGCGCGGGCTAGCTAGTTGTGATTAAAACTGTTGTACCCCCAGATTCATATCTTCATAAGTGAAGCCTCCAATATCATGGAAATCTCGAAGGCTTTAGCTTTCATTCCTATTTTCTGATGCGACAGTGGTAATCTCAAGTGAGGTAGGAGCAAAGTAATGTACCATGCTCTATGTTGACCATCTGTGATTATCATGTTAGCTTGTTGAATCTGACACTTTAGTCTTTGATCAAAGTTGCATGCAGACTCGTTCACCCACTACTGAATCTCTTTAAATTATGTTACCTACTGGGCTTGTGATTTGAGATTCTTAAATTCTTTGTTCAATGCTTGTTGGGTTTCTAGCATAATCGCATTGGGTTTTCCTGAGCAAAACTTGATATACCAACTCAACGCTCTGTCCTGTAGCACTGTGACTAGATTTTATTTCTTCATATCGTCACTAGTAATCTATTGTGCCTTCCATACAACATCTGAAACAAACCAAAATTTCTCAAGGTCTTCAGTCCTCAGACCCTTAAACACAGGCATCTTCATCGTGTTTGTCATGTTAAATGAAGGAGGTGGAGGTGGAGGTGGCCCCATGAAACCTTGGCTTACGATCTGCAATGCACTTCGCGGTGTCCTTAGAATATTACCTTTGTCATCACTATTAGACGATCCTAACAACAAACTATATTTAGAGTGTAAATCTACGTTCCTTATGAATGCTCTCCCACTTCACATAGTCCCAAACATCAATTTAAAGGCATAACCTGCTTTTCACACAATAACATCTTAATCCAGGTCTTCATGGATTTCAGTTACTTACCTCTTGGTCCCTTGAAAAACATACGCTATGCTTCGCTATAACTAGTGGATGTATCGATCGCGAACTCAGTAATGAATCCTCCCAAAATATTATCGATCCAGTGGTCGACAACCTGCACGATTTTTTTTTTGAATCCTCAAAGTGCTTCAATAGTTCTGGGGTCCACACTATAGGGCCATCAAGCTTCCACGTACCCTGACTATCCGCCAATTTGGACAGCCTCTCGTGCAATTTGAAGGGGAAAAAGCAGAAGAATATCTCGTGTTCATCTGTAAATAGGTATCTATTTAGCCTCTCCTAAGTTGCAAATGCGTGCAGTTTCTGATCTATCCACTTTTAAATTTCTTTCTTAGTGGGGAAGCACTTATCACACATTCCTTACATAGATCACAGTCCTGGAAATAGAACCATTTGTTGGCTTGATGGGCCTGACCCAGGTTCAAAGTTAGTTGTGCCAACCAACAAAACCCTAAACCATTGGCCCTTTTGGAAACAACCCGCGTAGCATAGGCTACAGTCTCACCTGAAATAGTATTGGGGGATGATAGAACTAGGTTCCTACATCAAGAGGCATGTGTGATGGGTTCCTACGGCTTCTAGGGCTTAGCGTTATCTTCGTGAACCCTAACCCTTTCGAAATAGTAAATTACAGTAATTCACCTAAACAACATCTATATCTTTGCAAAGGTCTTTAAATATTCATAAAATCAACAAATATTACTGATCTACCACTTTCGTGCATAAGATAAGCATTCATTCATATAATTTGCAATATAGCGAAAATACAAAAAACTGCAAAAGTAAAAATAGATACACATATGCACAATTAATGGATAAAACTTATCTTTATTAGATGTATTCTTTCAAGTACATACTCTTTTTCCCAACACACTCAGCTACAAGGGCCCACGCACTCAGCCTACGGACTTACCAAGGTCTCTGTGCACTCAGCTGCAAGAGCCTTCCCATTCGCCTAAGTACAGGAAACAAACTTTCCTGCCTTAGCTTACTTGCCCAAAATAACATAACTTATCTTCTAGACTCGCTATGACCCTTCTATATATATTATTTGCTTTTACAATACCATGGTCTGCGAACCATGGGCGGGTCTCAAAAATTCTTATCTCCTAACAACCTAAGGGACTAAATCCCCTTTTGACTCTTATTATCTTTGCGCTCTGCATCCTTAAATAGGGGATACTTTACATTTGTACAAAAAGTAAGTACCAAAAATTGACCCTAAGGGACCCTATCCCAACGCCTAGACCAAGAACCCTAATTCACACATGCGGGCTCAAACCCCATAGTTTTAGACCTGTATGAACCAAATTCGTGAATCAACCTAAGACCTATGTGAGCCAATCTAAATATGAGAGAAGAAGAAGATGCTTGATGATGATGTCCAAATGATTTTCACTTGGCTTTTATTTATAGGCTTCCAAGGGTGTTTAAATTCTCTTTTGGGTCAATATGTACTTGTGTGCACATGTGGGTTTCCATATTAAAATGTATTTTTCCTCAACTAAATTAAATTCTTCCAAGGGCTAGGATGGGTCTTTCTTGATTAGGAAGGTTTTCCAAAGGAGAGAATTTGTCCCTGAGCTTCCCAATTAACATTTTGACCACCATGATTCGAGAGAAAGCCACACTATCCCCCATTATCGATAAAAAAATGGGTTATCCTTGTGATCAGGATGAAGAATTATCTATAAGAGGCCATATTGTAACTCTGGTTAAGAGTTGAAGGAATCAAACTTAACCATTAATAAGCTCTCAAGTTTTGATAATTCAGAAGCAGGAGGGAAAGGGGTTCCATTCTTTTGAGTGTATTTTGCTCCATAGATGAGTATAGTAGCTGAGAGTGGATAGAGATAGAGAAAAAAACATGGTTCATATATTGTAGCAACCCATGGGCCATATGTCCCACTCCTTTCATGCTTGCATCCATTTCCATTTGGAGAAAGAGAGAGAGAAGCAACCTCATTTTCCATATGGGTTTCCTCCTGAAAAAATTGCCTAGGTCATATCTTGTGTTAATGTGATTCGTGGGTGGTCATTCTATTTGTTCTCTTTTTTACATAATTGTAATTTGCATGCATACACAATAAACAATAATTAACAAATCAAAAAATCCAAGGTGAAATTAACCCTCATGTAACATATCCCGGCCACTACCAACTCTTTCATGCCTCTCATGAGATCCAAAATTTATGCTAGAAACCCTGACAACTTGTGACTTGAAAGTTTTTATCTTCTTGGGGATGTCTCACCTGGTAATTTATATAAAGAAATGCATTCTAAAACTCATTATATATGTGCAAACATGTTTTTAACACAATTCCCTCATTTAATTAACATGCATTTGTGTTTTATTAACATAAACTTATACACACATTAAATAAGACTTATCTTTAAAAATGGTGTAACTAACTACAGGTATGTAAAGTTCCACCCAACCATAAACCATGTTGTTCATTTCTTTCAACAATGATTCAACCCCCCAGCTAGGGGCTTTGACTCCATCAAACATTTAGTATAAGCTTACCCAAAAATATAGTACCTAATTAATACCAACAACTATCGACCAAGGTACCAAGCCCGACAACCTCCAAGCAATAGTCATGTGGCTTCCAGGAGTCCCACTGCCTTCACAAAAATTCCAAGCTTCACATAGCCAAGGTACCAAGCCCGATATCCTCCAACCAACTATCATGTGGCTTCCAAGAGTCCCACTACCTTCATAGACCTTCCATGCTTCACATAGCCAAGGTATCAAGCCTAACATCCTCAAACCAATAGTCATGTAGTTTCCAAGAGTTCCACTACCCTCACAAGCCTTCCAAGTACCCTTCCAAGCCTCAGTTCCCACAATCGTCTCCATGCTTCCATGGTCACATTTATATAATCCTTCACAGGAGTCATTCGTAGCCCTCATCGCATAGGAATCAACTGTATTGATCCCTTCACAAAGCGAACACGCTAATTTTTATGTGTATTCCCTCCTTCTACCACTTGGAATTCACCCAAGCCCTTAATGGACTCTGATTATATGCATGGGCACTTTATATGATCATTAAATCATATAAGCCCCTTTAACTCACTCATCCATGGAGTCTCAACCCCCTATTCTCGTTTATGCCTTGTTGGTATACAACTAGTTAATTACATTATGTGACCTTATAACTTCAAAAACATACAACATGTGCACACAGGCATACCAACCCCAAAATATAACACATACCTACTTTGGTACATTATGACTCACTAGCTTAGTACCGTATTTACATACTATTTATATTTCAAGGGTCGAGCAAGGGTGTTATACCACATAGTGTAGATTTTAGATTCTCCAATATATTTTAGTTAGATTTGTTGTGACAAACAATCTATTGGCATATTCAATGGAATTTATGGATCACATAGTTTCTTCATTCCAAACATGACCCTTGGAAGGGAAAACTCAAAAATAATTCTCGATTCTCCAGTCCTTATCTTCTCCAGGGCTTGGCCTTCACGCCTCTTATCCTTTTCCTTTGGTTTTTGAGTCATCTCTTTCACTTCCATTTTTCATTAGTGACTAGGCAATAACCTCAAAGTTGCAGGGGTGATGGTGGCCGCAAAGCTCTAGGAAGTTTGAGAGACAAGTATCAAACTGAATTCTCAACACCAATTTGTGAGTAGACTACATAGGATATTCAACAAGAGTTGCAAGAGGCCAAGGCAAATATCACTCAGGTATAACATTGTCATTCTAACTCTAAGATTATCGTTGACATTGCGGCTTCAATCCTCGACATTGGCCACGCTCGTGGTCAAGATAACTAATGCGTATACACCATTGGCCTATAATAGCACATGAAGTATCCATTTGAGAAATTCTTGCTTGAGAGAAACGATGCAAAGTATGAAACCCTTCGACAAGATGCAATTGTAGCTAGACGACTTAGGTCACCGTATAGTGAATTGAAGCTAGCCTTGCCGCAAGAATAGACCCAAGAACAATAGGACAAGCCAAAGACACCACTATAGAGGTGGAGCCCTCAAAATATTCTTAATTTTGTGCATGTTATCTATGCCCGTGACTTCTTTGTTTTTTAGTTTCAGTTCATCTACTAGCTCAAGACTATGTAGGCATTTAAATATTCTAAGTTTGTTTATCATGTGGTTTTGTTATGGAAATACTTTTTGTGATATTTTGAATTATAACTTTACAAAGACAAAAATACTAACACATTTCCAATAATTCAGTTTCCCAAGTAGTAGACCAAGGGTATGCATCAAGCCATTGCTATGGACTACCACAAGAATATGTTTTTGTGTTTTTGTGTTTTTATGTTTAAAGAGATTAATAATAGGCTACTAAATTGGTCCAATATTAAATTATTTTTATAATTAGTATCTTACATATTTATTTTTTAAGTCTAATAATGTAATACTTAATTTTAGTAAAAGTGTATCGGCTAAAAAACAACCATTTACGCTATTAGTGCTCCTAAACCAATTACTTTAATGTTATTTTTGGCTAAATTGAAAATATTTTGTTTAATTTTATTAAAGGTATTCATATGGGTATAATTATGTATATTTTTTAAGGTTAGTGGTTATAGATTGACTAATTTGATTTATTTGTAATTTTATTACTATAAAACAATACATAAAAGACTGGAAGTGGCTGAGAGGATAGTTACCCAAAAATATATGAGCTACAAACTATATCATGCCTCCAACATAACTGAACTGTTGAATACAACTTGTGAATTATGAATGAATTCACCAAGGGGAGAGATGGGTTCTCGCCCACTCTCTCTCAAGCACCTGAGAGTTTTTTTCCTCGGGCTACAAAAGCAAAGAACTAGTTTCTCCAAACCACACCAAAGACAAATGCCCAAATCCAAGATGTCCTCAAATTATCTCCTCCTCCTGCTTTAATAGGCATAATAGATAGATCTCCAATCTTCTAGAAGTATTTTATTTTATTATTTTATTATTATTCTAAAAGCTCCTCCTTGACTTCTTCTTAAGTGACTTTTTAATTTATTTAAGTCACTTTTGGCCTTTTCCCCTTGATTAATATTTTCCCTTTTTAATTAAATGACTAATTAAAGTTATTTTAATCTAGAAAAATGGTAAATTTCCTTCCATACTCTCTCCGACCACTAGAAGTCACTTCTCGGCATCCCATCCTGTAGATCTTCTCATTATGGTTCCAATGAGCTAGTACACTAAGGTGTTCTGTCAAATATCCTTTTGGAATGCCACCTTAAGTGTGATTAATGAAGTTATGATCAATAATAACCTTATTTTATGGGAATTATCATAAAGAAATTTAACCAGAAACAAGTTGTGTGGAACTACTCATGATGATGAATATACCAAGTGAACGTCATCAGATCTCATAAAAACTCCTAAAATTCCTTATGGAACTCCTGATGACGTAATCTTTATCGTGTGACCTGACCATCACGTACTATGAAAATCTATCTTGGTTGTATTATATAGGAAACTAGAAATGGAGACATTACAAGTCCTCCCACCCGAAGATTGCTTGCCCTCAAGCAATCCATATATGTCCACCACAGAGGCATCTGCACACTGGTACCATGATCCCATATAAACCACTAGGTCACATCATACCACTATGCTAGACCAAAATTAATGGGTCCCTCGATACCTAGATCCCAAACAAGTTATTGACTCAATTTTCCATCAATGGATCCACCTATATCCAAAAGCCACCATGGCCAATCATCACTACCCATGACTCTAGTTGTTCTATGACTCTAGTTGTTCTATGTCTCTAGATGTAGATGTTACTCCACCAATAGAATACTAACTCATCACCTCTCTCCAATCCAACCCTCAGCATAAACTAAGGCCAACCCCACTCTGTTGATGTTGGGCCAACGTTATTGGAATGCTAATGAATTGTCAGTCTACATCCCACCCACAAACTGAAACATGCAATTTCCCTCACATCCAAGGGCCCCACCTGCATTGTTCCCCTAATTAAAAATATCACTCCATCAATAGGATACCAACTCATTATCTCTCACCAATCCATTATGTGAGAAGGATCAGATGCATGGGTACCTTCATATGGAACAAGTTCACTATGTTGCACCATTATCAACTCATGCAGCTCCACCCAGTCAATTAATAAGATCCACCTAGAAAACCCATTCTCTCTATATATAATGGACATAAGTGGGAAAATTATGTTGCAAGCGCTGCCTATGTACTCTTGGAAAGTTTTTGTGGCTGGAAAGCATTTGACCTTTTCCAGTTTCCTATGCATCTGTCTACTCCTCATCAAAGGTTGGTCCAAAATATGGTTTCTCATCCTCCTCCATCATGGACTCAACATGAGCCTCCAATGAGCTCTACAAAAATGGCTCATCATGCACATTGTGTTTATCATCCTCCTCAACTAACTCATGCTCCTCTATGTGCACTCCATGTTGAATCATAGGTCGCTCATCTCGCAAGTATGCTCCCCAATATTCTTCCCTTATGGGGACAATATGTGGCCCATCATACTCCTCCATCACATATGCATTCATATATGGGTTTTTGTCAAAAAATCCAAATGACTGCTCATGTTCCTCAGAGATATCCTTGTATGATCTCATAGACTCAACTATAAAAGAAGAATCCTCATCTAGAAAGTCAGAAGGAATCTCCTCCTTATCTACCTAGGTCACCTCCTTTATGTCACTCAAATAGGAGCGTTTATGCCCCCAAGGTTCCTTGCAGATGAAGCAAAGACCCTCCTCCTTAACTCATTCTTGTTGCATGGTCCACCAATCCTGAGCAGCTCCTCCCTAGTCAACTATCTTCTGAACAACTTAACATTCTTCTCAACCAAACTTTGGCTAGTTCATAAGTAGTGGGTGAGACCATCTATTCATTTCTCCAAATGGCCAACAAATTAGATTGCAACTTCTTACAAATGGCATCAAGGTTTCCCATAAATGGAAATAAAATGGACTGCATGTGTATTTTGACCATGTCTAGATGATGTTTCTTAATGTTGAAGAAGTATTGGAACATTTGGAGAATCCGGTCATCACACTCTAGATCAAACATGATGTCATAATATTTGAGCATGGCCATGGATTCTAAAATTTCAAGCTTTTTTGCAAAGGTAGGACCCACAGTATTATTCAAGTCGTGAAAGATATCTACTATCAGTTTGAGAACTCCCCTCATAATATCATCATCGTAAGGGGTATAGGTGCAGTCAACCTCATGATTTTACTAAGACATCATGCAACTAGAAGTTTGACCCCTTCACATGGTTATTCTAAGAACTTGTGTTGTATTAAGGCAAGAATGGTTGGTTTTAGAGCCCAACTTAGCTTCTTCCCATCTAATTGGCCCATCTTGGAAAGGAGTGAGTCTAGTTATTCTAGCTTGAGAAGAGATTTCATTGTAACCCTCATGTATTTCAGATCTATCCTAAGTGAAAATATTGTGTCTGGTTTTCGGCCCCTTTATGCAAATCCCTTGGCTACTCTTGTTAAAGAATGGCATGAGCTCCCTCTAAGGAGGGTTTGTTGTTATTTTTTTTCCACTAGTCCATGTTGCAGTCCACTAAATTAATATTATGTTGATTAAGGAGGTGTCTTATGAACTCCATTATTGGTATAACCTCATCAAAATGACATCAATTAAAGTTACATCCATATAATTTTTCTGCGTATCAAACTTCTCACAAACACACTACAAAGGAAAATACCTTCTAGCGGAGGTTATAATGAAGGTTTTTAGTGTTATAAAATTGGAAACAATTGTCACAAAAACATTTGCTAAAACATTTTTTGTGATAGTGGATGTTTTAGAGGAGATTATAATTGAACTTCATCACAACTGAAAAAATCTGAGTGGCTGGAGGTTTTAGCGGATATTTTTTTTGCGGTGCGCTTCATGGAACAAGTAGCACTGGTGTGATATTTATATAAACACACAGTGTTGCATACATAACTAAAATCACCGAGGCATTGAATGCAAATAACACTGGTTTGTAATATATATCGCATTGGTTCTAATAGATAAAAAAAATCCCTAGGGAATTCTTGTAAGGAACGACATCGGGGCACGCAAAAAATAATTGTTGTGTCAATGCTTTTATTTAAACCTGCTACGCCAATGTGTATTGTTTGTATAAACACCTTGGTGCATTAGTTATATAAAAGGAATGGTGTTGTTAGTTTTCATTATGCATTGAAGCTGGAAATAATATTTTGTAGGACTAGGGTGTTAGGCCTTTAAAAGCACTGGTGTGTTAAGAACTACAATGCACCAAGGCATTAATTACAAACAATATCAGTTCTTGAAGAAATAAATGCCCTGGTGTTGTCATTTTCCAAAAAGGTATCAGTCATGCAAAAAGATGTCATCACGGTGCTTTTATATAGCATAATGCACCGCTGCGTTTTTGTGTTATGGACGCACCAGTTTTTTGTATGAGATTTTCTCTTTTTTGGAACCATCCACATGTGACAGTGCAATTATTGTGATTTTTAAATTGAGTTATTCATCGAAAAATCAACATATATCTTATAAAAATATTCATATAAATTAAAATTTGATTAGTGTATTTGTATATGATGTTCGTATTAATTTGTTATATTATCATACTTCACATCTCTTCATTATAATATTTAATCATCCATATATTTAATCAATGTTGTAACATTTCATAGCGAGATTGTATAACACAATAAAAGAAAATAAAATATATTTTATTATATATCAATAAGATGCTCTTTGTCATACAAAATCGAATTGTTATTGGTAACCATTTTTCTTTCAATTGGGACAGTATGTCCATTACATTAAACAAAATGTCTTATTTTCGCAGACAATTATTTCAAAAAATACAATAGGTTGCATTGATATCCAAATATATCATCATTATTCGTTGGAACTGTTGTCAGTGCTTGAGCTACTTCCATGACTTAGGTTATTTGTAGGAATGTTTTGTTGATTGCATCGATTGCTTTCATCCTCTTGATCTTATTCCATATGCAAACATAAAAATAAAATGTAATGAGTGTATCTACATTAGTGAGAATAATGAAAATTGAAATAGATAATATGCATCAATATAAATCGAATAGCAATGTACCATAGCAAGAAGTGACTCATAAATTATGCACATGGTTTCAAAACCAAATCTCATGCCTTGTTGAAACAAGTCTTCTATTGGCGTAGTTCCATACTTTTTTTACTACGTGTTTTAAACGCCATTATAAATAATAGATTTAATATAAAGGTTTTTTGGTTCTATTAATTATAAACTCAGAGAAGTAAAATAGCATATATACTTACAAATTCAATAATTAATTTTTGATATGCCAACATATACTCACAACCCTTATTTAACCCAATGTCAATCAATTTTTTCAATGACTCTTCTTTGTATGTTAGCACCTATTTGAAGGCATTCAAGGATGGTTGTTGTAAAAAAACTTAAAATATACAAAAATAAAACCTTGAGTTGTTATAAGGAAATATTAATAATTACTCACAAACTTTGAAATCAACCATTTTCTTCCTTGTCCTGTTTTATGTGCTGAATGAGTTCCATTTTGTTTTCTTTTACGCAAGAAAATATTTGAAAAATAATTTTAATAATAAATTGTTTTTTTATATGTACAAATTCAATCATTATTACATACATTTGAAGCACATTTTTGTTGAGCTGACTCCTCCTGTGATGCGATTATGTCCATTTCTTTGACCATCTCCTTGTACACTTTTTTGGACATTCCTACTCGCATGTTTCATATATCATCTTGTTAATCATTTGGGATTTTCATAATCTTCTTGAAAAAATTAATGCACTATTTTTATATTGATATATGAAAACTAAATATAACAAAATCGATATTAATAAAAGAATGGTTTGTAGTAATATATATATATATAGTTTTAGACAATCATTTTAATTAGGAATACTACCTTTTGAATGATTCTTTTTTGTTATTATATGTTTTCTCTATTGCAAGTCTAACATTTCTCATTAACCATTACTCTCAAAATGCTTCATGTAGTTTATATATAATTTGGTCCTTAGAATCATTAGATTGATTTTTGTATTGTACGTGGAAAGTACGTGCATACATTCATTCCACTAGAACTCATAGTTTTGTGAAAAAATTCCCTCCTTTCATTGACCTCCAACACCACTCTAGTTTATCTAAGGACCAATTCATCGTCATTTACATGTTCTATAATTTTTCTTTTCTTAGAACAACATTGATTTTTGCCTTAGTTTTTTATCCCTCTAGAACATTAAACATATATTCAAACAAAAAAAACTCAAATTGAATAGTAGTTTTTCATTCACCTTATTCACCCTTCAATTTTCCTATCAAGATTTTACGCTCTAATGCACTTAGATTATAAATAATCTTATCGGCCTTCTTCATTTTGTGGCTCTGCATGACACGCACCAACCAATACATATTAGTTAAACTTACATATAGTTCAAAGATATTAATTTTGTAAATAATTTACAAAGAACTTGTCTTCTCTTATTTTTTGATGTGTTGTCATTGCGTCGATCAATATTTTTGTTACTTTACACCTTCTCAGACATTTTTTTTATCAATATACAACATGTACCATTCAATATAGAATTCATTAAATATATTTTACAATTAAATCAAATAATTTTCAGCCAAAAAGAGCTCTAGTAACCAGTGCATTTATCTGAATAAATGGACCAGTACATTTATCCCATAAAACACATGAAACGTTTAATTGTTCGGCACCATCATGGAAAATTATTTTTTTTTAAATAATTTTAAATTATGACAGTGAGAATTCAAAGGCTATATGTACCACAATGATTTAACGATGTTATTTGGAAGAGGCACATTGGTGTGTTATATTACACCAAGAGCAACGATGAACATACTAGACAAAATCAACAATATTATAATATACGGGTGCATTGTATTGCAAAGGGCGCACCGATGTGTTGCATTATATAGGGCACACCTCATAACATATATCCATTTTTTTAAACATACAGGCCGACGAGATTTAGATCTAATGCAATAAGTGATTCCCCTACTACTTTACATGTCAAGCCCCCTATATATAGTAAGTACACAAACCCATTAAATCTAAAATGCCTAAAATGGAAAACATTAATTGTGAAGTGGTAGAGGATGTCAAACCCTAAGGTGAAATTTTGCAGGAAGAAGCAAAGATTTAAGGTAAGTATTTAATTTTTTTTAATTTTTTTTTAATTTAAATAGGAACAGATATTGTAAAAAAAATTACTATTAAAATCAATAGTATATTTTTTATTATAGAGGGTTTTTAATTTATTTATTTTTAATTGTGAATAAATGTAATAGAAACTGTAAAAAAAAAAAATAACATGATAATTTAAAAAGCAAGGGTTTAAGGTAAGTATTGAATCTATTTTTAATTTATTTTTAATTAAATTTAAATAGGAACAAAGATCCTATACTATTAAAATCAATAGTATACTTTTTATTATAAAAGGTTTTAAATTTATTTTTTTTAATTGTGAACAGTAAAAAAAATTTAACATTATAATTTAAAAAGCAAGGGTATGAGGTAAGTTTTTTTGTTTTTTTGTTTTTTTGTTTTAGTTTGTTTTGTGTTTTTGTTTGTTTGTTTGTTTTTTTTTTTTTTTTTTTTTTTTCTTTTTTTCTTAATTTTAATTAAATTTAAATAGGAACAAAGATCGTAAAAAAAAAATTACTATTAAAATCAATAGTATATTTTTTATTATAGAGGGTTTAAAAAAAAAAAATGTGAATAGATGTAACAAAAAGTGTAAACAAAATTGAACATTATAATTTAAAAATTTTATTATCCAGGGTTTTGAGTAAATCACCATACCTTTCAAATTTTGATCTTTTTGTAGTCCGAACTATTTTATTGCTCCACAGTGCTCCCAGTATGTCTCTCTTGCAATTAATCTCTCTTTTAATTAAACCTTAACATAAATTGTAAAAAAAATTATTAGTAAAATAAACAATAAAATTTAAAAAATTTGTTATGCAAGGCTTTGAGTGAATCACCATACCTTTCATCTTTTGATCTTCTGAATAGTTATGTTGTTCCAAAGTATTATATTGTTGCACAGTGTTCCTATTATGTTTGGCTTACAAAACATTCCCTTGAAATTTTGGGAAAAGTAATGAAATAGAGTATAAATTTTACTATTTAAAAATATTTAACAAATGAGATTTCGAAAAATCAATTTTTGCTCGTTTTTTAATTAAAAAAAACAAAAAACAAAAACAAAAACAAAAAACAAAAAAAAAAATGCATTTTTTTCAATTTATCTATAGTCAAGTGCACTAGTGTGTTTATAACAAAAGCACACCAAGATTTTCGAGGCGCCAAATTTTTCAATGCACTAACATGATACAATTCTTGTTTTATTTTCTAAATCCTGAAACAATGCGATTACTTTTTTAATGCAACGGTGCAGTTTGTATTTAAAAGCATCGGTGATGTAATTGTTATAAGAATGTTAAGATGGTTGAATTCATTTTTATTTTTTAATATCCGGAAACAAGGGTGTACTAGTGCTGGGTTTTTTTAAATGCATCAGTGTGATTTTGTACAAGAGCATCGATATGATAACATATTTTTTTCAGAATGTTGGAAACCTGTGTGTTTATTATTTAAATGCCCCAGTACTGGTATTATTTAAACACATCGGTGCACTTTGTTCTGATAAGTGCACCAGTCATATTTAAAAGCTATCTGAAATTCTATTTTCACACAAAATGGCATATTAATCTGGTATTATTTAAACACATCGGTGCACTTTGTTCTGATAAGTGCACCGGTCATATTTAAAAGCTATTTGAAATTCTATTTTCACACAAAATGGCATATTAATCTCAAATTATCCTTTAAGATGCATCCACATGAATTACATTAGTTCATAATATACACTTTCCACTTAAAGTCGCCTTATTCTTGAAAAATAGTTTGAAAACTATATTGAAATTTGGATTGTGGTTATATGGTTCTCAAGATTAATTTTAGATATGCACAAAATATTATTTCTAATTTTACTCAAATGCAGGGAAAAAATCTCAATAATATCAAATGGCCAGTTCTTCAAGTTACAACTCGTTCCATATTGTTGATAAAATTCTTTCATAGAGTTCTCCCTCTCCATTTCCAGTAAGTTCATATTTTATTTATATTTCAATTATCTAATTGATTTTTTTTAATCCATGTCAATTTGAATAAAAATGTATCCAACTTTGTAGGATCCTAATTCATAACCGAGTTCAGATACAAAAAATATTGCTTCATTTCAAAAATGTTGAAAGCTCTTATCAAGAGAAACATATCGCAAGCAATTGGTAGATGAAAATGGACAGCCTCTTCACCCTGCCAATTGGAACATGGCATCTTCCAGCCACAATATTGGATCAATGATGGTAATAATTGTTTGGTATAATGTAATTTCAACAAACCAAATAAATTGACATGCTTACTAATATCATTGATATTTTACTCACATTCAATATTTTTTGAAACTAGGATTCTAATGATGATGAGCGACTCAACTACAATCTTCTGGTGCACCCCACTATAACATCAACTCGAGAGAAGGTTGCATTAAGAGAAAGGATGGGAGAGGAAGTATACATAGAATTCTTGAATAAACCACCTATTCAATTCCCACTACGTCCATATTCACCAATTAGGAATGACTACAACAATAGTAGTTGTTCATCAGAAGTTGGCAATGGAGGCAATCAAATAGAGGTTGGTATGGATGATTACTTACGGGATATGGCTGCCATGGAGGAAATGTTGTTAGATGCATTGAATAACGATGAGTTAGGGGTGATTTTCATATCAATGATACCTTATTCGAAAGCCTAAAATCTACTTCCACCGCCCCTCTCTTTAGACCTGGTGGCAATTCAAAGTCTACTAAGTTGGGTACAACGATGTTTTTGTATAACTTGAAATAAAAGTTTGTCATGTCAAATGCATGTATCTTGGAAATATTGAGGTAATTCACCTGCATGATTGATCAAGTCCCTTATATTTTGAGGAATCTTGTCACACAATCAACATTAAAAATAATTGATTTTATGAATGTTAAATATTGAAATTGTACAATTATATTCCCCAGGTTATTCAAAGATAAGGTTTTTCCAAGTGATAATGTCTTGTTGGGTAGCTTCAAAGAGGCAAAGCAGTTGTTGAAAATGTTGGACATTGAGTACACACCATATCATGCATGCCCAATTGATTGTATTCTATATAGAGGAGAACATGCAGACAAAGAGATATGTCTAAAATGTGGGCATGACATTTTCCGTAATTCAAAAAAAAATGAGTAAATCACATAGTCCTATAAGGATAGACTGTGATAGCCAAAGTGCAATTTTCTTGGTAAAGAACCCTGATTATGATTCAAAGACAAAGCACATTGATGTTCAGTATCACTCTGTGAGGGATATGATAGAAGACAAAAATGTATTGTTGGTAAAGATGGACATTTTGAAGAATATTGCAGATGCATTGACAAAATATGTGCGCTCTAAGAAGTTCTCTTGGTGTAGATAAACAATGGCCATTGTAGGGTTGGATAAATGACTAAGCTCTCTTGTGGCTCCTAGTGGAAAGAAAACAACAAGTGGGATAATGTTGGGTTGTGTTATATTGGGTTTTGTGCATGGTTTTCGCACATGGTTTTGGGCGCGGTGGTTTTCGGTCCATGGTATTGGATGCTTCGACATGTATATATATGTATTGTAACATTGAAAGGAACATAATGAAAAATCAATCTGGTAGTCCCGGTCTTGGGATCCAGGGGAAATATTTGTGTACATTTGTTTTATGTGTTATGCTCTCGCTATTGTTTATTTTTTGTGTTTTAGAATTCGTATGCAGGTAATTTATCTACGAGGTTAAAACCTACATCATATCTAAGTTATTTGCATATGTACATTGTATCAAATCAAAGGATATTCATATGGCTAGCATTCTATGGTGGCGTTAAGAGAGAGATGATATTGTTAAATAATGAATCCATACAGGTGAGGATAGTTTTAGATAGAGGAGGAATGACCTGTTAGAGAGATGATATTGTTTGTATGTTTAAGAAAGAACTGTCGACGAGTTTCATGGACTTGTAGGTTCATCTTCTAATTCTCCTAGTAGACGAGGTTGAATTAGTTGGGGTGGTTTCTTGTCGTTGGATGTTCTTCTTAGAGAGGTACATGAATAAATTGAAAGGTTTTGTTCAAAAAAAGGCAAAACCAGAGGGGACTATGGCAGAAGGGTATCTCTCGTATGAGTCTTTACATTATGCCAGTTAGTACATCAAGAAGATCAACAACACACCAGGTGCGATGATTTGGGACAATGAAAGGGATGAAGAAAAAAGAGAAGGGGAGCTTCTCAAAACGAATGGAAATAGGTGCATGATAAAGTGTAAATGCAAACTTATCATTTGTCACATTACTGCATAGTAATTGTTCACATTGAACTTCATGTTAATGCATATTTTGATCTCATGTGTACTATGTGTGTGTGTGTGTGTGATTTCGTCAGTGAATTCATAAATTGAAGCCATTAATAAATTCATTATTTACAATGTGGCAGCCACACAATTGTGGGTTGCATTGTATGAATAGAAGAGAGGAAATGGGATAGTGACAAGAAAGAATTCAAACGGTTGAATGGTAGAAGCATGCATTATCCTGATTGCTTAAAAGAAAATATGCCTATGGTATTCCCTAACATTTGGGTTTTTTTATCAAGTTAGATAAAAAAACAGGGCATCTGGTCGTTACCCGTGTGCTGAAGAGGATGCGCTAAACATAAGGATTGGTTGTAGAAACTCGATAGTTATAATCTCTTTCTATATAATTTTAACTTCATACTACACCTTTGAATTGTAACATCTATATATAATTATGTTCTGGTTATTATACACATGACACTATGATTTTTTCACAATTTTTTTATAGGTGCATTTGTTCCCATCTATGTGGGCATATGGACATCATTTTCACACAGAGGTTGTCAATGATGGATGCATGACACACGACTATGGAGTGGAAGTCGAGTTCAACCAATCTAGTCATGCTAGCCACAACGATCAAATTCTAATGTATTGGATGTTAGGTTACATTGGAAAAATACAAGAGACAATTTAAGTGGACTTCTCTTTGTTCCAATGTGTTATTTTTAGGTGAAAGTAGTGGGAAACCTTTGATTAGAGTAATGTAAAGGAAGATCGCGATAGTTGGCCGATATCTATCAATTCTAGAAAGATGTGGCATGAAGCTAGAGACTTATGTTTTACCCAAAACACTCTAACCTGGTGTTTTTTTACCCAGATATGATGGATAGGGATTGGTGGTTGGTATTAAGACACGACCCTAGATCAAAGCATATTTTTGAGAACAACAGTGTTACCATGCCAAGCGATGAAGATAATCAGGGTGATGACAATGGAGAGTGATATGTACTTGTGTTATTTCATCATTTATATTTATTGTTATATGTTTTTGTTTTCTTTATTTCGCTAATTATATTGATTTTTTATTCATCTTGTTGCCATTTTATAATATAATTGGTAGCATTCATAGGTGTTTTCAGATGTTTTTTATAGTGGAAACATTTTTACACTTAAAACTAAGTATTTCCAATTGTGTACAATATCTATGATAATAACGATGCAAGGTCACAATCCTTCTCAAATTGGAAAATGAGAAGAGAATAGTGAGTTTAGAAATAGCATTGAAGATTTAGTTTCGATTTAGATACTTATTAGTTTAGCAATAAGTTCACATGTTTATTCTTCTTGATTAGTTCAAAATCAATATAAATAATCATGTAGTGATAACTCTATGAGGACTTTAACAATGAAAAAATTGTGTATTAATATGTATGATTAGATTCTTGACATGAGAGGTAAAGTCATGCTTACTATATTTAAATTATGATTCTTGCAACATTATGTAAACTAAAAGGAGGTCTTATGCATGTACAAAATGTTGAGTACACTTTTTTATGGACCATAAGATAAATAAATGGGCTTACATGGTTGCATAAGAGGTTTTAGTTTTTTCTTCATGGATAATGGAACAATTTTGACTTTTCTTTTCAATGGTAATTATAAATAAAAGTTGAATTAATAAATATTTATGGCTAAGAATTAAATGATAAATAATGTGACTGTGATTAAGAGGCTTTTGTTTGACTTTCAAATAGACTTGGTGATGCATCTTTCTTTTCTATTTAGATTATGTAAAATAAATATTTATTACTATGCATTTATAAGTACATTATTTAAAGTAGACATGTCTTTATCATTGTGAACATGATGTAATATTAGCTAAGAGAAATGTGAAAACATGAATTTTAGTGACTATCATGTGATAAGTATGTGGAAAAAATAATATTTTTTGAGTTGTTCATTAAGAAATAATCAAATGTATTATTTGTCAAAAGTTTAAATATAATACAGTATCATTTTTGTATTATTTAACTCATATTTATTATTAAAAAGAGATAAATTTAAACTAGTACAATAGCTCCCCAATGGGGTTTATTAACCAATCCAACAACGATATTGAGGTAAAGCGTGGGAATTCATGAATACCGCATGGCCAAAGGTGAGAGGGTTGGCCTCCCCGTCCTCTCAATGCACCTTGTGTACAGGAGATGGTAATGTAACTTGTGTGAAACCTCAATCAGTCTTGAAACTCATGGGAGGTGGCATCCGTCAACAATTTATGGACAGTGGCGTGGTTTGCTATTAGAGATTCTAGGTTTGGTCTTGTTATGGTAAATGCAATTTGAGCTTTAAGAAAGGGAGCGACTGTTTCCGAGGGCACCCTGTCTGGGATAGGTGGCGTCTTCATCATCGTCGTCCCCTCCTCCACTTATGGGTCTGCATTCTTGTTAATTTCCAGTTTGGTATTCGGTTTATGGTCATTATGCATAGGGAAGGATTTGACCTTCTGGCTCTGGTTTTGTTTTGTTGGTCCTATTGGGGTCTAGTGGCATCCCCTACACGCTAGAATGAAATTTGGCTCGATCCCTTCAATGGTCCCCTCTCTGGGTCCTACAAGGTTAGGTAGTGCATATGGAGCGCGTGTGTTGGATTTTGGGTGGTTTGGTTAGCGGGGGTCCTATTCAGGGAGAGGTAGTGTGAATTGTATACCCATGTCCTCATTGCTAGTTTAGAATTGTGGTTCTTTGTGTTCAACCTGGATTGGTTGGTTGTGGTCCCACTGGCGGGGGTGGGGCATTTCTCCTCAATGACAGTTGAGTTTTGTGAATTCACCCTCTAGTCAGCTTCAGCTCATCCCAATGGTGTAGGGTCGGTCACAATGCATCTAAATCCCCATTTGGCTCATTTTTCTTCACAACTTAAGCCCAATTTGGGAAGCTTGGGAGGTTGTGCGTCTCCCTCACAGATGGAAATGGCAACCACTAGCTCTAAGTGGGGTGGTATTAATGCAAGTCGCTCGGGATGGGTGGTCTCTAGTAGTCGTGGTGGCAGCATGGTGGGTCGTTCTAGTCGGGTGGATTATGAGGCCTATGGTGGTCATGGTCGTGGTGTCTCGGTGGATGTTCATGGGAGTCACACGCCATGGAGCCAACCATGGTGTGGGACAATTCCCCGCGGAAGTTTGAGGCAACGGGGGAAAGCTCGTAATTTTGGACGCAGTGAGAGACAACATTATTGTTTAAAGCACTGTCGGGATTTGATTCAGCTGGTACTTGAACACTTGGAAGCCTCGGAGCGGTTGAGGCAATAGGAGCATGAAAATCTCATTGCCACTTTGAACAAAATGCACTACTCCAATCCCATGTCCGGGAGCGCGTAGTGGTGGTCTAGCGAGGCTAGAATATGTTATCTCAGAAAGTAGAGAAGTTGGAGGCTTGGATGGCCCACTTCAAAGAGCATGTTCAATGCCCCTTCCATCCTCTTCCTCCTTCAGGAACAACTCTGGACAACCCAACCTCCATCACTTCTAATGACTTGCATGGTTACAGGAGTTTTACTTATTTTATGTGTTTACTGGTGCTTTTGGCTTCCTTAGTTGTGCACTGTGTTTTTAGATGTTTTTCTGTTTCTTTGTCATATGTTGATCGCGGTAGTAAACAAACCTGGTCGGGGTGAGACTACCTACTTTTTTCTACTGTTGTACCTCTTTTTGGAAGACTGAATAGAATCTTGATTTACAAAAAAACTAGTACAATAGCAAATAAAGAACCAAAATAACATCAAAATGTTATATTTTTATTACTAAAAACAAGTCCACTTGCATATTTAAGGAAGAACTTCCAATAAAGCAAATCCCCAACTACAAGTAACTTCACAAGCCTTATTTTACATTTATTGATCGTCTTTAGAGAGAGAAATGTCTAATTTAAATTGGTAATAGTTGCTATAAATATTAAATATAAATTGCTTAAAAATCTCTTAACTTTAATAATATATTAAATTTCATAAAAATAGATATTTTTAAGTTATATTAAATCTAAATTAATTATAAAAAATTATGACTTAAGTTTTTATATTTAATAATAGATTGAATTTTATAAACCAATATTGAATCGGTTAAATTATATTTTTAAATATTTTTTTATTATTAATATTTTATATCAAAAATTGAATGAGTTGCACATTTTTGCCTTACTAAGAACTTACTAAATTATTTTACCTTTAATTGTTTTTTCCTTGTGAGTATTGAAATATTTTAATAATTAAGTTATAATGAATATCAATGAACTATCTAAGAAATAGAATAATATTTAGCGTAATTTTAGAATCATAGTTTCAACTTACTAACCATTGTAATTTATAAAAATATCTTTGCATCTTTTTTTAAAGTAAGTTTTTTGCATGCAATTTCATATATAAAAGTTTGATATAAGTTCACCAATACATAATCTACCATAAATTTATTTCATAAAAATAAACATCATGATGATAACCATCTAACAAACATAAACATCATCTTAAGATACACATTTGAGTTCACTACCATCATCTAATTATATACACTTGTAGCACATATAGACGTCATTAGATAACACACAAATCTAATAATCTAACAAGGAATCATCGTCTTGATCACATCTAACAAAACACAAACATTGTAATCTAACATCATTGTCACACACATCCTCAAATTAATATACATCTCATGTCAAATAACTACTATCGCATACACATCTATCTGTAAGCACATTAAATGAACATATCTAGCATGACCTAACAATATACACATCAACATCGACATATAATTAAGTACATAAACATGAACAAATATATATATATATATATATATATATATATATATATATATATATATATATATATATATATATATATATATATATATCTGTGTGTGTGTGTGTGTGTGTGTGTGCAAAAAGGTCAAATAATTGTAATCAAAGAGCTTCGATAGGGTTTTTAGGGTTCTAGTGTTCCAAGGAAGATTATGAATACATGTTGTCAGATCAGTTTTATTCTTGCCTATGGAAGTTGCAGTTTGATTTGAAGTCATCTTCTGATTTGTTGGGAACATGTCAGCTCCCACTGGGGGAGGGGATTCAACCCCCTCCTTCAAGAATATTGTAATTGGAGCTCATCATCCTGCTTTTGGCCTATCAAGTAACACATGGCAATAGAAAGGAAATCAAGCAGAATCGTCGACATTGGGAGCACAATGGCAATCCAGGATGAGAGGATGTTGCCTCTCGAAGGTGACCAAAATCCCCCTCTTAGTGATTCCCAATCATCGTCTGGAACAATCCCAATAATACAAGCAATATCATGCGATAATCTGCAAATTCATGGGTATTTGGACCAAGGAGTTTGATATCCTTAGATAGATCCATATCAAATGGAAACCAAAATCTCCAATCAAACTTTGCTTAAGAGAAAAAGGTTTTTTCACTGTGATCTTCATTGATCTGGAAGACAGGAATAAAGTTTTGGACAATGGGCCTTACTTTATGAATATTGTGGGGCTATTCATGAGACATTGGGAACCCTGCTACAATCTGGAGAAGGAACAATTCTTGGAAACGCATATATGGGTTAGGCTATACTCTCTGCGATAGGATTTCTAGTAGATGGACATCTTGGAAGTGATTGGAAATTCTATTAGTAACCTTGTTCAAGCCTATGAGATAAACAAACGCAAAATATTTTTGTCTTACGTTAGAATTTATATTTACATGAACATCTCCCAACCCTTTCCAGAGTCAGTGGAAATTGAATACCAAGACGAAGTTTGGTCCCAACCACTGGATTACGATAATGTCCCATTCAAATGCAGAATATGTCATAAATATGGGCACATGTTCTATGATTTCCCTTAGCGGTAGAAAGAGTCTCTCGCCCCTTCGGTAATTCCTCCCCAAGATGGCTTCCAGGAGGTTTCGAGTCGGCGTTCTTCAGCAATCAAGGGTCCTCTTAACCATGCTCCCCCCCCTTCCCTTCGACGGCCTTAAATCATCAAACCAGAATCTATTTACTCTTCTAATAGAACCAGTGGAGAACGAAAAGCCAAAAGAGACAGAAATAGCAAGACAACCCCAACAAGCAATGGAAGTGGAAGCGGGTCCTGAAAAACCTAAGAGAAAATAAGCAAGTAAAAGGAAATCTCCGGAGGAGATTTCAATTGGTAAAGAGATTCAATGGGTCCTTGCTCAGGCTCGGCATGCCCTAGATCATGAAGTCAAAATGGATCAGTTCAACTCTGAAGAGAGGATTTTGGTATCCTTTCTGCAAAATTCGGCCAAGGTTGGATCTGAAGATATACCCCAAGAGAAAGTGGACCAATTTCATCGGATCTACAAGGAACGGGAATAACGTTAAGCTCCTCAGGAATATTCTCCACACTCGGCCCTGGTGAACCGTGATGAGGAGGCGTCTGCTAGGTGTGTCGAGTCTAGTTCGGGGTTTGAGAGAAGAAATAAGGTTATAAAACCCATTAGTGAAGTGATACGAGAAGTTGGGGCAATCTTAGTCAACTCAGGACAATCCAATGTCCTCACAGAGTATTACCAACGCTCCCTTCCTCCTCCTCAATGAAAGTAGTCTCTTGGAATATAAGGGGCCTCAACTCGAAAGGTAAGTTGAGGTACTTATGAGATAGGACTCAGTAGGAAAAACTGGATATCATTGTATTGCAGGAAACCAAGGTGATGTAGGAGAAGCTAAGTGAAATCACAAGAAGAAGTTGGCCTTCGGCAAAATGTATGTCATTGGATTCCAATGGAAGTTCAGGAGGTATAGGGATTATCTGGGACACCAAATCTATCTCCTTTAGGTCTTGGATAGCCTTCCCCAACTTTCTTTCAGGATAATTCGAATGTATTAGCTCCTCAGTGAAGGTTTGGCTAACAAGGGTTTATGACCTCACTCTCCTAGGGGAGAATTTGGGTTTCCTTAGTATTTTACAGAAGTTAAGAGGAACTATAGGCGAGGGAAGTTGGATCCTTATGGACATTTCAACATGATCAAGGACTTGGGCAAAAATAACGGAGGATTTTGTCGGTTGGATCCTATTTGTCTTTCATTTCAAGAAACTACTCAAGATATAAAAGTTGAAGACATAGATTTCATTAATAGAATCTTCACATGGCACAATCACCGAGGGGGTAAGCACCAGATTTTGTAGTGTTTGGATCGCTTCCTTATATCAGATGATATACTCCAGCAAGATATTATCTTCAAGCTTATATTCTCCCCTGCTTGGGATCAGATCACTATCTCATCTGTCTCGAAATAGACCCGAGAATGGCTCTAAGGAACGAGCCTTTCCACTTTGAGGCGTTCTTGCTTGAAAGGCCCAATTTCATAGAAAATTTAGAGGAATGGTGGAAGGATATCATGATATCAGGGCTAATCCAAATGGAAACTTTCTAGCTGAAGTTGAAGGAGCTCAAGAAAAGGATAAAAAATTGGAACCTTTCCGACTTTGGAAATATTCACAAAGAAAATGGCTTCTAGAGGATGAAATATGGAAAATCCAACAAAGGATTATCATAGAAGGTTAGATAGAGACTCTTGCATCACAAGAGATTCAAGTCCTAAATGCTTTGGAGTAAAGAAGGAAACAGGAGGAAATCTTGTAGAGGAAAAAATTGAGAATTCAATGGCTCAAAGAGGGGGAGCGCAACACGAAGTTATTCCATAGAACCATGTTAAAGCATCGGCAGGTAAACTGAATCTTCTCCCTCAATGGATCGGGAGGACAACGCTTGTCCATAACGAGGAAATTTCAGAGGATTTTATCTCCCATTTCCACACTCTGTTTACAGAACCGAGGGTGGAGAGAAGTGATGCCATCTCCAGGGTCACACAATGTATCCCTCAATTAATTACAGAGGATCAGAATGAGGCACTTATGAGGGATATTTCCTATGCATAAGTAGAAGAGGTTGTATGTGCTCTCCCTTCAAATAAAGCTTTGGCACCTGATGGATTCACCTCGGATTTCTTTAAAGTTGGTTGGCACTTCCTCAAGCCAGAAACTCATGAACTCATTTAGGAATTTCGTTGAATGCAAAGGATCTGGTCGGGACTTAATGCCACCTTCCTCACGCTCATTTCGAAGAAATGTGCGGCGATAGACCTGAATGGATTCGGACCAATTTATTTATCCAATTTTATATATAATATCATTTCAGTAATTCTAGTCTGGCATCTCAAACCCCTAATGAAAGTTATCTTCAGACCTGAGCAGACAAGATTTATGGAAGGTCGATGGATTATGGATGGTATTACAGTGTATCATGAGGTAGTACATTCACTAAAGTCATCTAGAAATCCAGGTATTCTTATCAAACTTGACATGTCTAAAGCTTAAGACGGTTTGAGTTGGAACTATCTCCTTTCTATTCTTGATGATTTTGGTTTCTGCCATTCATGGATAGCTTGGGTGAAATCATCGATTGAGACACCCTTCTTCTCCATCATATTCAATGGCTCTCCATATCTACCTTTTCAAGGCTCAATGGGCTTAAGACAAGGGGATCCTCTCTCCCCCTTCCTTTTCATTGTTGCCATTGAGGGACTGGGTAGACTCATCAAATCAGCCTTCGAGTCCAGATGTCTCTAGGGCCTGTGGTTATCTCCTGAGGCTTCCCTAATATCGCACCAGCAATTCGTAATAAAATTCTATTTTGGAAGCCAACTTTAAGGGAAGCTAAGAAATTTGGTTTCCTCCTCAAGGAGTTCCAGAAGGCTTTGGGAACAGTCATTAATGGGGGAAAATATGATATTTTAGTTTTCAACACACGTCCCAAAGTTCAAAAGCACTTGCATAGGACCCTCAGGTTTCGCATGGGTTCACTTCCACACACTTATCTTGGAATTCCCTTTGTATCTAACTCCTCAAAAATTACATGTTGGAAAGATCTATTGAATCGCATTGAATAGAAGCTCTCTAGTTTGTCCTTCAAAGTTCTAAACTCGACATGTAGATTAACTCTCTTAAAGGAAGTTTTATAGGCTCTCCCTGTCTATCATATTTTGGCACTTCCATCCCCACGAAGTATTTACAAGGAAATTATTGCCAAATTTCAAATATTCCTCTGGTCGGGAGAACATATCGGCAGGAAGTGGTCTCTAGTGGCTTGGGACAAACTATGCAGGCCAAAGACCCATGGTGGCATTGGCCTGAAAAATCCAGAGATATTATCAAAATCCCTAGGTGCCAAGTTATGGGTGAGATGATTCCAGGGTGGTACAGAAATTTGGAAGATCCTCTAGTATCACAAATATAGCCCGATCGGCAATCTCGACCCTTTGTCTTAACATCGGCACTTGTTGGGGTGGCTCTTCTATCTAGAACATGGAAAAAGAGAATAGGGACATTATTCAGTACCATGGCTTCCGCAAAGTTAGGAATGGTCACAGGCCAAATTTTGGGAGGAGGCCTGGATGCAATACCCCAAGATAAGTCAAGAGGATAACCTCAAGAATATTTAGATATTTCCCTTTAAATTAGGAGCATTGTCGGTTAAAGACTTATGGGAGGATAACAATAGGTTGAAAAAATGGAGAGTGTGGAAGTCTCATGTGCACTAGGAAGATCACGATTCCCCCATGGCTTGGGAGGTATTGACCTTAATCCTCCAGCAACGCCCCATATTAAATAATGGAGATCCTTATAAACTCATATGGGGTCATCTTCCCCAGGATATGTACTCTCTTAAGGAAGTGTATACCATTCTCTACACTTCAGCGGATCCGGTGTCAAATCCTTTATGGAAAACTATTTCATACTTAGGGCTTTGGCCAAAAGTCTCATTTTTCCTCTAACTCATTGTGCATGGAAAACTTCTTACTTGGGATAAGATTCAGAAAAAAAGGCTTCTTTGGTCCCTCTCAATGTCCACTTTGTGCTAGCGTAGAGGAAACAATGGATTATCTTTTTAATTTTTGCTTTGTGACAGTAGCTCTTTGGAATCGTATAGTAACATTATTCGGGGTTGTTGATCGGCTTGAGAATAGTCTGAGAGAATCCCTATAAATATGGCACTGGAATCTCTTCAAGAACCCCACAATAAATAGAGCATGATGTCTCTCTCAGGGCTTTGCCCTTTGGAATCTCTAGAAAGCTATGAATCAAGTGGTGTTTCACTTAGAGGTCATCAAGACCGATCAAGTTTGGGAAGTAAAAAAGTGCGATATCAAATAATACATCTTAGTTAATCAATGGTTAGAGGAGGATGGGAAGGATGATGGTTGAAAGATCACCATCCTTAAGGAACTGGCTCTAAGTCCATATTTAATGTCCTCTGGGTCCACTCACCTGCTTTCCATGAGGGGTAGCTCGACCGATACTTTTAAAGGAAACCCTGGCCCTGTAGGTTTAGGTGGCTTGATTCAAAATGGCATGGGGAAGGTGGTGAAATTCTTCACGACATTGTGCCAGAAACACCACCAACAATGTCGTTTAATTTCTAGCACTTTAGAAGGGGCTCCAAATTGCAACTGGGATCGGCTTGGCTAAATTGTAGGTCTCTGGAGATTCTCAAATAGAAGTCTCTATGTTGCGTGAGATTATTAATGGGTATCCTCCAAAAAAGGTGGTCAACAGCTGGAGGTTGGAACTTATTGGTCTCCTGCATCCGGTGGGGGAGGTGGATGTAACACCCTCCTCTCACATCTACCCAAGTAACTAGCCAACCGGGGTAAACATGAGATGAAAGGCTACCATGATTGGATCAACCTCCAATGTGACCTTAAGGAAGTGGAATCAATGGAAACATCACACACAGTCATCCAAAATCAACTTAAGAATCCTTAGGAGACAAGTCAACCACTCAAACAGCCTGTCCCTAGGTCCCACTGATGTTTTGGACATCTTAGGCCTCATTCGGTCCCATGCTATGGGAAAGAGAGCGTCTAGAAACCCAAAGTCACTCTCACAGGCTTTCCTGCTAGTGACCAGAGACTAAAATTTCCAATTTTGTGCCAGCGACCCTAGGGTTTAAGCCACTTTTTTAGGCCCAAAGCCCAGGTCACTACCTACAATGGAGTGATAGCTTAAAATCAGTAAAAGAACAAGGAAACAATGATGCAAAAGCAATAAGTTGAAAAAGACCTTAATCAAACCCCTACTAGCCATGATAGGCATTTTGTCAAACATATCGCCAACATGTAGCCTATAGGTGTAAACAACAAAATTAAGTGTAGGGATCTCATACTTATCTGAGAATCAGTATGAACCATTGTTCCCTCTTGTCATTTGATACATTATCATCTATTAGGTCATAGATACATTATCCATTCATTTACAAATAAAAAAATGTTGAGAGCCATACATAGTTGTAGTCATAAAACATATATATAACCAGCATAATAGGGACAGAAATATCATAAACATATCAGCCATAAATCCACATATACATCAGTACATTTACACATGAAAATTAAGGGGATTAATTTCTCATTAATGAATGCAATAAACTAACTGGAGATGGGACTACCACGTTCCACCCGACCATAGATTGGCTAAGCCAAGTCTCTCTTCGGCCAATCACCCGCATGCCAGATTCCAAGCATGAATGTGGGACTTAAACCAAAAGAACCAACCAGGGCATAGCGAGGCTAAACCACCTCACCCTCATCAATAGAAACTATGCCTCACTGTAATTCATCCTGGATCACTAGGCCAACACAATGAACACATCATAACAGGCTTTACCATGATCTCCACCCGATCACTAGGCCAAACAAGCATGGATGCCACCAGATTTCTCCACCTACACCCTAAGGAATTTTCCTGTCTCCTAGACTCTCAGGCTTTATCGCAATCCAAACCCAGATCACTTGGCCCTAAAACGATACCCACTCTCCAGGCTTTACCGAATATCCCAAACCCAAGATTACTAGGCCCAATGGAGAGAAAACCACCTCTTGGCTTTACCATATATCATGTTATTCGCAAGCAAGGATTCCTAGGCCCACCGAGGTAACACAATCTTAGATTTATCGCAACCCATAGTCTGGCTCAGGGGTCACTAGGCCAGTGACTTTACCGTGATCCATATTCTGGTTCATGGAACACTAGGCCATGTGCTCTATCATATTACTTAGGGGTCACTCACTATTCATATGGTGAGGGTGCGTTAGCACACTCGACTGCCTTTAGTTACTTATTTGAGAGGGGGGCCTCCATCGCCCTTACTTCTTCATAGGGGTCACTCACTATTCACCACCCCACTCAGCATCAAATCCATCCGGCAATCCATATCAACCAAAAAATCAGAACCCCATCACACCATGGCTATCCATAAATGGCAAGGCTAGGCTGAAAACACTGTTACACCTCAAAAAACCCATGCCATGATAGAAAAGAACCACATGCAATGCCATGCATGCCAAATCTAGCAAGGAAAATACACATGCAATTTGATACCTGCAATGAAGCCTGTTGTAACTTCTTGATCCTGCCTTTCCTTGCTTGATCTTTACTTCCTGTTGCCTTCTTTTCCTTTCTTTATCCAATGCCAAAATGCTCCAAGAAAACTCTAAGTGTCCAAGAGTGAGAGAGAGAGAGAGAGAATAATGAGAGAGCTCCAAAACTAAACTGACAAAAGGTTACCAATTGATCCTTAAAATCCTTTTTTATGAATGAGGCCTCTATTTTCTTCAATTTCCTCCTCACATGCAACTTGTGACCTTTCACCTTCCCTTTCTCCTAATTTCCATTATTTTCATAAATAAATGTGCCAAAAATTCCATTTTTCCTTTCTAAATCCTTAGCCATTTCCTTTTCCAAATTCCTTAGCCATAAACAATCAAATGAACACCCACTAGGATGTCTTGCCCAACATTCAACTTTGAATAAGTGTCCCATCAAGCATTGTTATTGTTTTTAACTTTTATTACATGGAATTTTCACCAGGGCTATTACAAAACCCACCCTGGGGGACACCATCCGTGGTGTTCAATCACCCATATACCTAAGCAACCCATTGAAATAAGACATACGGCTCATGGAGCTTTATAACATAGCTCGATGAAATATTTACAATGAAGGACCTGCTCAAAATAAAAATATCATGACAACATACCGCATATTGGAGCTTTATAACATAGCTCGTTACGGTATTTACAATGATCATCCTACTGAGTGTCAATCCACATGACATCATAACATCATGATAAAATAACCACATGATAGCATAGTAACATGACAACATAATCATAATGACATGACACCCATACTGCATATTGGAGCTTTATAACATAGCTCATGGTGGTATTTACATCCATATACATATGTACATATAGCCATATCACCAAAACATCATATCAAAAAATATACCAAACATCATATCAAATCATATACCAAAACACCATATCAAAGCATATACCAAAACAACATATCAAATTTGCTTTGCATCTGGAAAATGGCATCAACTCATGGTATTCATCCACCCATGGAATTTACCCATGGTATTGTAAATGGCATCCGCCCATGGTATTGTAAAATCCACCCATGGTATTCATTCACCCATGGAATTGACCCGTGGTATTGTAACTGAAAAATACTATAAGTAACAAGTCACATTTTGTAAAAGGACAGATTTTCCGCCACAATGTAGCCTTTACAGTTCAGAGGCATGTAGCCACACATCTCTTCTCAGAGATAAGCTACCATCGCCCTAGCTGGTTTGTTTCCATTTCTGGTTGTAAGCATATTTCAGTATTTTCCATTAATGAAATGAAGTATTATTTCCGCTGCATCTTTGTGTATATGTTTATCTCTATAATTTGTTGCGTTCCTGTTTAAATCCGGATTAGTGGGTTTTAATAAAAAGTTTCTTTGTGGTTTTGTTTATTGGGCATTCTCCTATTTTTCTTCTGGCAATGCAAGTTTTCAGATCTTGGGGGTCTCTCTACCCCAAGATCCATTTCAATTTTTTTCAGATCTTGGGGGCCTCCCCCCAAGATCCGGATCACTCAACCAGCAAACAAGTAAGGATACATAGCCCACATATGATTCGCCATCTCCCTTGTAGCTTCATCGAGCCCAAAGTGTTTCCTTTGCACTTTAACTTGCTCAATTTCTTGATTCCAAAGCATGAGCACCTTTTTCTTCAATATACACTAAGGCTCTAGCTGGAATTCTCCATTTGGTTCCACCTACAATACAGACCAGTCAATCACATGATCAACATCATTAACATACTTCTTAAGAAAAGATACATGGAAAACATCATGGACCTTCATTGTTGGAGGCAGTGCAAGTTGAAAGACTACTAGTCAATCCTCTCAATGATACTGAAGGGTCCACAAAACCGTGGTGCCAGCTTGGCACAAGATCCAATCCGCAAGTAGCTCTTTTTTGGTTTGATGCGCAAATAGACCTGTTCCCCAACTTGGAACTCCTTGAAGAAATTATTTCAATCTACATAAATTTTCTGCTTATCCTATGTTGCCTTTAGATTCTTCTTGATCACCTGCATTTCTTGTTCCATGTTTGCCAACATATCTGGTCCAATAAGTACCTTGTTAATTGAATAACTCCAATTGATGGCGTAGGAATTTACAGGGTAAGTTCCTTAGATTGGACAACAAAGGACACTGCTTACAAACGAATCACATATGAGTACACTAGTATCCTTGATGCGATTAAAACCCTCAAAGAGGGAAACACTCCACGCCCTGAGCCAACGTAACCACTTCAGGCAATATTATTAATGTAAAAGAAAGAAAATTTACATAAGCTTCTCTCATAAAACGGTCTCTGACAAATGACCTTCCATGCTATTTAAATAGAGATCATGGATCAATTGGGTGTTAAGCCATGGATCAAGTGTCGGTAATACCAATGAGAGAATGAACCGTTGGATCACTTCATGTCTAGAACATATCATGTCCATCAAATTGTAAGTTACAAAAAGTATATACTAAAGAAACAAATTTTACCTAACTATACACTAGACCAAGTTATACTTAATCTATTCCTATGTGTATGAATATCCTAACATCCATCCTTAAGAAAAACTTGGGATATGATTGAAGGATATACAAAGATTAAATAATAGGAGAAGGAAGGAGGCACTAGAGCCTATCCCCCCTTAGTGACAACTTCCTGAACTCCACCCATAAATTGAAGTTTAGTAAACTTCGTCTTTGTGAGATCCTTTGTAAAGATGTCTGCAACTTGATCAATGGTTGAACAATATTGCACTTCAAGAAAGTGGTCATGAATGAGCTTTCTGATGAAGTGCATGTGTAGATCAATGTTTTTGTTGCGCTGATGTTGGACTGGATATTTGCATAGTTGAATGGAACTTTGATTATCACACCAAAGTGTAGTCAGATGCTGCTGCTAAAAACCAAACTCTGATAAAATCTGATGAAGGCACAGGGCTTCCTTACTAGCTTCAACGGTGCCATGATACTCTGCTTTTGTTGAAGAAAGATAAATGGAACCTTTTTTCGAGAAAGCTCATGTAATAGGTCCAGAACCAAGAGTGAAGACATAACCGGCAGTAGACTTTCGATAATCAGAGTCACCAGCCCAATCAGAATTAGTGAAACCAAAGAATAGAGGAGATGCTCATGCATTGTAATGAATCCCAAACTAAATTGTACCTCAAACATAATGAAGTATTCTTTTATTTTCTTTCCAATGAATTTCATGTGGTTTGTGCATAAACTGAGCAACAAGGCCAAGAACAAAGGAAAGGCCAGGATGGGTATGGGTTAGATACAAACATTTTCCAACAAGCTGATGGTATAAGGTAGCATCAACTTCAGGGGAAGTACAAGTGACTGAAAGTTTGACTCCAGACTGAAAGGTAGAAGGGTTTGGCTTACAATCTTCCATGTGAAAGTGGTGTAGAAGATCACAGACATACTTGGACTGGGAAAGGGAAATACCTTCTTTGGATTGCAAGACTTGAAGACCAAGAAAATAATGCAAGTGTCCCAAGTCTGTCATTTCAAACTGTTTTTTAAGGCTAGACTTCACATGGTTTATAAGGTTGGGATCACTACCAGTAAGGATAATATCATCAACATAAAGAACAAGAATGATAAGGGACTTACCCACTTTCTTGGTGTAGACAGTATTGTCAGAATGATACCTAGAAAAGCCAATATCTAAAAGAAAGCTATCCATTTTGGCATATCAAGCATGAGGGGCTTGCTTGAGACCATAAAGGGATTTCTTAAGCTGACATAAAAGTTTAGAGTCTTTTTGTATAAAGCCAGGAGGTTGTTCCATATAGATTTATTCATGCAAGTCCCCATGCAAGAAGGCGAATTTAACATCAATCTGATGGACTTCCCATTTGAAAGAGGTAGCAAGGGAAAGAACAAGGCAAATAGAGTTCATTTTGGCAACAAGGGAGAAGATTTTAGTATAGTCAATTCCTTCAACTTGTGAAAAACCCTTAACAACAAGACGAGCTTTATGTTTATCAACTTTTCCATCTGGTCCAAAATTGGTTTTGTAAACCCATTTTCATCTAACAAGTTTTTGTCCTTTTAGAGGAGGAACAAGGTCCCATGTATTATTTTCCAATAATGAATGATATTCTTCATTCATAGTTGTGTCCCAATCTAGATGGCCTAACGCTTCTGCAAAGGTGTCAAGATCATAAATCACTGAAACTTGAGCTAGTAAAGAAGAGGCTCTATCGAACTAAGAACATGTACGACGCTAATATGTAGGATCTCCTACAAGAGCACCTGCTACATCTCGAGAAGCACGAACCCATTTTGGAAGCTGAGGAGCTGAAGGATTGTCCCGAGAAGGTGAGGGAGGATTGTCATCCTTGCTGTCATCATCTAAAGAAGGAATATTTTCAGAAGTAGAAGAGATAGAGGGAGGTGACACATCCATAGAACTAAGCTCGTAGGCCGATATATTTTCATCAAAATTTACATCTCTTCTAATGATTATATTTTTGGATATAAGTTTAAGAAGTATATATCCTTTGACATCTTCAGAATATCCAACAAAAATACATTTTTCACTCTTAGGTTCTTAGGCTTTATGCTTCTCATCTGGAATATGGGCCCATGATTCACTTCCAAAAATACGAAAGTGACTTACATCTGGTTTAATTGAGCTCCATGCTTCTTCTTGAGTGATATTATTTAAAACCTTAATAGGAGAGTGATTTACTATGTAATTTTCACGATTAATTTCTTCTCCCAAAAATTAAGACTAAGTCCTTTACATTGAAGCATACAATTAGCCATTTCCTTTAAGGTGTGATTTTTCCTTTCAGCTACACCATTTTGTTGTAGAGTATATGGAACAATATGTTGCAATTGAATTCCATGCTTAGTGAAAAAGTTGATGAATTCGTTAACATATTATCTGCCATTATAGATCTTAGCTTAAGAATTTGATGTCCAAATTGTTTCTCAACAAAGGCCTTAAAGGCCAAGAACATGTTAAAGACTTCACTCTTGAGTTTTAATAAGTATACCCAAGTGTGTCTGGAGAAATCATCAATGAAAGTTACTTGTAACCAAATAATGAAACAACCGGAAGTGGACCACATAAATCGCTATGCACAAGTTGCAAGGGGCTGAGGAGTTCCAAGAGGCACATTTTTCAAAATATCCCGATGATGTTTTCCAAGAACATATCTGGAACAAACACCATCTCTGTAAGATACCATAGGAAGACTTGTCACCATATTTTCTTTACATATATTTTGAAGGGAGTGGTAGTTTAAGTGACTAAATTGTTCATGCCAAAGTTTTCTCACTTCATCATTATGAGCAACAAATACTGAGGGAAGAGTTGATGACCCAAAGTTGTTAAACTTATACAACCTTGTAGAATCATCAGAAATGTCAGTAGCTAAAATTTGTCTAGGATCTCTTAGGTCCTTAATTACAACAACATGAGGTGAAAATTCAACAGTTTTACCTTCACCTGAATGAGTTATCTGATATACAAATAGAAGGTTGCAGGATAAGGTAGAAACACATAACACATCATTAAATTGACCATTGTCTAGATGAATTGTTCAGTCCCTACAATACTAAGAGATCTATCATCACCAACTTATATAATTTTGGTGTTACAATCATTTAAAGAAGAAAACATGGCTTTGTTTTTGGCCATGTGATAAGAATCTCTAAAATCAAGGAGCCACTCATGAGAATGAGTAGAAGAAGATACATTTAGTGCATAACCAGATCGAGATGCTTGAAAACCACATGCAAAAAGTTTTATTCCTAAAGATGAAGTTGAAGTTGAAGAGTGCTCCAAATGGTTGTTATGCTTCTTCATTGCTTCTTCCAAGGCTTCCATCTTCTTAAAGCATTTGGATTCTAAGTGGCCATCACGATTATAATAGTTGCAATGTCTATCAGTCTTCTTCCATTTGTTTTTATTTCCCTCATCATTTTGTTGAGTTTATTTTTCATTTTGATACTAGAATTTCTTAGGACCCTTGTTTGGTTTAGGACCATTCTTTTTAGGATGTTTCTTCTTAGGATTCTTTGAACTTGGTTGTTGCTCGGCTGCTAAGGATTTCTTAGAAGATTTTCTAGTATTAAGAAGACCAAGATGTAAGAGTTTTTCTTGTTCTCTTATTAAAGAATCACAAAAGGTATCAAAAGAGGGGGACTTGTAGTCTTTTCCTTGAGAAATAAAGGCTAGAAAGGTGGAAACAAACACAGAGTAAGTTGGTCCTAACTTAGTAAGAATGGAATAGATAAGGCTACCATATTCCTTTTTAACCTTAACACCTTCCAAGAGAAGTCTAAGGGTCTTGAACTTGGAAAAAAATCTTCAATGGAAGAAAAAATATTGGGGTCCAAAGTAAGCAACTCATTTTCAAGTTGATGGGCTCTAGTTTCATTTTTAATTCCAAAAATAGTACCGAGTTTTTTCATTGCTTCATCGGGGGCATCAACTTCTGCGATATGGAATCTAAGGTTTGGAGAAATAGACATCCCTATCAACCCACGTGCTTGATCTTGCTTATTTTCTCATTTGGCTAGCTTATCTTCATCTTGAGGTTTAGACTCTTGTCCTAAGGCTATTCTATAAATACCTTTACTTCTAAGTAAATCCACCATGTAGGATAACCATTGGAAGTAGTTGGTGTTGTCAAGAATAACTAGGCATGGACTTTCCATTTTAAAAGAAATTGAAGTTGTATATGTTGAAACTAAGTGTTCCAATGGAAATATCTCAAAAAAATAGGCCGATTAAAAAAAAACGGCTTTGAAAACGGCTTCCGGATGAAGAAGTTATGACTTTTTAAAGAAAAGTTGTTGAAGATGCCAACGAACCACATGAATGTTGGGAAGTTGATGATAATATTATATTAAAATAAAATCCCCCACTTTCCAAACTTAATCTAATTAGATCACTTTTTAAAAAATTACTTTATGTGACCCACTTTTATAAATAAGTGAAATCACTTTTAGAATGGTACTTTATGAACTATCCACTAAATTGTAACTTAAATAAAAGATAAAAATGACTTTAGAATTATAAGTGACTCACTTTTTATAATGGGTGAGAACACTTTTACATAAAGTAACTTTAAAACATAAGTTACATGTGCTTTTTGAAAAAAAAAGACTTGAACCCAAGACCTCTATTCTCATAAAGTAACTTTAAACCAAGTGAGCTAGTTAAAAGATCTAGTAATTGTTGGAAAGGAGTAAGATTTTTTTTTGAAGCTTTGGGGTATGTGCTTACTTGAAAAACCTCTTTTTTTCCTAAAAATAAAAAATAACCACACAAACCAAACAAACAAGAAAATATATGCAAATCTTACAGCTTAAAGTTAGGTTTGGGGTTAGTACCCCGGAAACTAAATATTTTCCTCAATGTTTCTGATTTTCCGAGATCACACTAAGGCACAGCGAAAAAGAGCATATGCATGAGAAAAATAATTTCTTTTTGTTTCTGGTTTTCCCATATTGCACAGAGTCGCAGGGCAAAGAGCATATGCAAAAATGAAAGGTATAGAACTGTTAATAAAATTTGTATAGATGACTATAAACTGAAATAGACAGAGAGATAAATAATTATAACTGCAAATAAAGACTATATACCTCCAGATCTTAAAAATGATGTAGCTAGGGCTACCAGAAACCTTTTCACATGAAATGAAATGGTTTCCTCACTGAAAAAAGATGCTCTTAACACAATAGAGCAATCCTCTCGTCCCAAAAGCAGTCAGACACAGTAGATCTACGAAACGACAGTCGGATGCAGTTGTACCAGTTTCAGATTTGGATCACCAATGGATGCGGCCCTCGAATGGCTCTAATACAATGTAGGAATTTACAAGGTAAGTTCCTTAGATTGAGCACCAAAGGACATCGCTGACAAACAAATCACATATAAGCACACCAGTATCCTTGACGTGGTTAAAACCCTCAAAGAGGGAAACAGTCCATGGCTTGATCCAATGCAGCCACTTCAGGAAATATTATTAATGTAAAAGAAAGAAAATTTACATAAGCTTCTCTCATAAAATGGTCTCCGACAAATGACCCTCCATGCTCTTTAAATAGATATCATGGACCAATCAGGTGTTAAGCCACGGATCAAGTGTCGGTAATACCAAGGAGAGACTGAACCATCTAATCACTTCATGTCTAGAACATATCGTGACCGTTGGATTGTAAGTTACAAAAAGTACATACTAATGAAACACACTTTACCTAACTATACACTAGACCAAGTTATACTTAATTAATTTCTATGTGTTATAATATCCTAACAAATGGGATTTTTACAACTCCTTCCATACAATGCCTCAAAAGGAATCATCCTCAATGACTCCTGATAATATTTGTTGTATGCGAACTCTACTAAAGAGAGATACTCTTCCCACTTCCGTTGTTGATGCATCACATAAATCCTCAAAATGTCCTCTAATATCATGTTGACCCTCTCTGTCTATGGATGATAAGTTGTACTCAATGCCAACTCTGTGCCCAAACCTACAAATAACTCCTTCCAAAACTTGGAAGTTAAATTTTCATCCTTATCTGACATAATCTTCTTCGGACACCATGCAATCTGACCACGTCTCGAATGAATACTTGTGCCACATCGTTAGCTGAGAATGTAGACTTCACTAGAATGAAGTGTGCAAGTTTTCTCAACCTACCCACGATAACCATGATGGAATCACATTGTCCCACTGTCTTCGGAAACCCTCTGATAAAATCCATGGAAATAACCTCCCATTTCCATTCTGGAATCGCAATCAGTTGTAGAAATCCACCTGGATGTTTACACTTTGCCTTCACTCACTAACAATCAAAACACTTAGCCACAAACTCTACTACATCCCTCTTCAGATTCAACCAATAATAAAATTGCTTCAAGGCAGTCAATTTCTTATGATAACTCGGATGACCTGAATAATATTTCACATGAAACTCTCTCGAGATCACCTTCTTGAGCTCACTGTTATCTAGCAAATATAGCATGTCTCTAAAACTGACCAATCCATCCATTGTAAGACAATAATCCATACCATGTGCACCTACACTTGTACCTGTACTTGTGCTTGTACCTGTACTGCCACCTGTACCTGTACCTATACCTGCACCTGTAATATCACTTGTACTTATACCAACATCTTGCTGCAACCTATGCACAATCTCCATATACCTGACATCCTCCTAACCTGCCTACAAGATCCTATCATGTAAGTTTGTTCCATAGGAACTCATAGTTTCCAAGTGATGTACTTGTACCCGTCTACTGAGAGAATCTACCACCCTGTTCTATTTTCCTTTGATGTACTTGATCTCGAAATCAAACTCAGTAATTGTGGCCAACTATCTAGCGTACTTGGCTTTCATATTCAACAAGTGAAACAAATACCTCAACCCAATATGATCACTCATATGTACAAACCTCCTGCCAAGAATATAGTGTCTCCAAATATTCAATGCATGTATGATAGTTGTTAACCCCAAATCATGTGTCGGGTAGTTCTGATCGTACTCATTTAACTTTCAAAACTCATAGCATACCACCTGTCCATCCTGCATAAGGACTCCACCAAGTCCTCTCTTGCAAGCATATTTTCACACTACAAACTCTTTGTCTGGATATGCAATTTGTAGCATTGGTGCATGTGTCAACAACTCCTTAAGCTGCTAAAATCTAGCCTCGCACTCCTCTATCCATTCAAACCTCGTTACTTTTCCTTTGCAATAATGTGATAGGATAAGAAACCCACGAGAAGTTCCTGATGAACCTCCTATAGTAGCCTACCAACCCCATGAAAAATCTCACCTCATCTACATTCTTAGGAGCTACCCACTCCATGATGGCTCTTATCTTTTCTGGATCCACTGCAATGCCTTCCTTAGAGACAACATGTCCCAAGTAGTGTACCTCGCTTTGAAAGAAACTACACTTGATGAGCTTAGCATACAATTGATGCTCTCTCAACAACCTCAACATTGTTGCTAAATGTTCGACATGCTCTTCCTTGTTTTTAGAATATACCAGTATATCATCAATGAAAACAATAACAAACTTATCCAAATATGGATGCAACACACTATTCATCAAGCACGTAAATATAGTTGGAGCATTAGTTAAACCAAATGGAACAACAACAAATGCATAATGCCCATACCTGGTCCAGAAAGTTGTCTTGTAAATTTCATCCTTTTTTATGTGTACCTGATGGTATCCCAATCTCAAGTTGATAGTAGGGAACATTGTTGCTCCCTTCAGCTGATCGAACAAGTCATCAATCCTCAGCAAAGGGTACCTATTCTTGATAGTCACTTTTTTCAACTGCCTGTAGTTAATGCATAATCTGAGATTTCCATATTTCTTCCTCACAAGCAAGACCGGTGTACCCCAAGGTGATACACTTAGCCTAATTTTTCCCTTGTCCAACATTTCCTTCAACTGTAATTTTAGCGCGACTAACTCAGGTGTGCTCATTCTGTAAGGTGTTTTTGATGTTGGAGCTACCCCTGGCACTAACTCAATACAAAATTATACCTCCCTATGAGGTGGCAACTCTGTAATTTCCTTAGGAAATACATCATGAAACTGCTGCAAAACTGGTTACCTTCTCAACACATCTGCATCCTCAACCTCCTTACCCTTATCACTAGAAATATGTACTACAAATAACATATACCCTTTCCTGCAGCTACGCTTTGCTTACATAGTTGTCACCATCCTAACTGATGTGGCTTTCTTCTTATCCTGTAAGACTTTTGGTTCTTCATTGTCATCAACACACTCAATAGCTTTATCATAACAATCTACCTTGGTTTTATGAATATACAACCAATCCATGCCCAACAAGATATTGTATGATCCCAGAAATAATACATTTAAATGTGTTGTGTTAGGCATACCGCTCAAATCAAATGCACAAGTTCTTACCCAGTGATGAACTCGCTTCTTTGTACTTGTAGCCAACTGCACTAACCAATACTCTAGATGCAATTACTTACTCAAACCACACTTATCAACCAAGTCAGGGCTAACATAGCTATAATTAGATACAGGGTCAATAAAAATAGAAATAACTTGAGAACAAAGCTTACCATCCATCTTAATGATATATGCTCGGTGTTTTGCCTGTATGTTGTCCACTGCCGCATAGACATGAGGAATTCTCTGCCCAACATCCCCAATAGTTTGCACCTCCTATGCACTGTATATATGAGGCCTACCACCCTGATTCTTCGAACCATCTCTCTTAAGGTGTTCCTTGCCACATGTCCAACACTCCAACCGACCAGTACCAACACCTCTATGTTGTTGTTGTGACTCATATCCCTGTTTAGCTACATTAAATCTCTTTTACAGTGCCACATTCTCTTTCTCATCTAAATGTTGAGTCCTTGTCCTCTTAGGCTTCCATTTACCTTTACCTTCATATTTTCCCTTCCATCCTTGCTGAGATTCATTCTTATGCTTTGATTATTCATATAAATTCTTCAATTTCCAAATGACTTCCTCAAGTGATCGAGGCTCATCATACTCAATCCGATCTCTAAATACTAATGGCAAACCACTGACAAATCGTTGAACTTTAGCCTTCTCATCATTAATATATGGTATATATATCAATAGCTCCAGAAACTTAGTCGTGTACTTTTCATTTTTTATAGATCCCATCTTTAGGTCATATAACTCTTTAGCCTTATTTCCATAGTACCTTTCTGACAAGTACTTCTTCCTGAAAAGCCTCTTGAACTCCCACCAACTCAAATCATCTGTCCCAGTGTCTTTGACCCGCTTAACATCTTCCCACCAAATGTCTGTTTTACCTTTCAAGTTGAAGATCGCTACTTTGACCTTCATGTTACCTGTGTACTCATGCAACTCAAATGTTTTGTTCATCCCAAGTATCCAAGCCTCTTCACCTTCTGGCTTCTTCGTATCTCCATCAAAACTAGGTGGTTTTGCTTTCTTGAACTCATCTGGAAAGTATCCCTTATCATTCCTTCTATAAGGATGATAGCAATGACGATCATGATGTCTATCAAAACTATAACTAGAATAGTACCTATGCTTATCACTGCTTCTATTCGGAGTGTCCAACAACCTGCCATCTCTCATTGTATCAGATCTATCCGACATGTGTCTACCAGGAGACCTACTTTCATATGCCCCATTATTTCCATCCTCATGTCCATGGCTGATCTGAAGTGGCCCTTGTCGTCGCAAGTATGACAAACTCTAAAGGAGTATAACATTAACCTTTGCTTGTTTCTCTTGTGCTTGTATTATCTGGTCATTATCTTCCTTATGACTCCTTATATCTTCCTTCAAGATTCTCAATGTGTCTGCCAAATCAGAAGAGTGCCCCACACCATGATGTCCATCTGATTCATAGCGAGATTCTATGTAGTCTACCACCTTACTAGTCATTTTATCTCTTTCTTGTAATGAATAATATGTCAAATAAACCAAATCACCATAAATCAACGTACCTTAGCATAATTCGAGGAGGATACCTTGTCCACAAAATCATAAAATAAGCGCGATAAATGTATAACATAATCATAACATCATATGGACATATATCGAATAAGTGTATCAATGCATAAACATCATTCTAGCTAGGGTCCAGTCATCAATGCAAGGCTATATTAACAATGCATGTTATGACCTCATGCATGACAACAACCATTACTCTATTGCACACATTGGCACATGCAACTGTCAACATGCATAAGCAATTCCTAATCAACTACACCTATGAATAAAGGCATGTAGTTGAACATAAGCGATCAATTCTTGTAATCAACCTACAAGACTGATACATGTAATCAAATCTACAAGAATGTAGCCTAACATACAAGGATGTAAGTAGGTGACATAAAATCAACATGTAAGCGACATGTAACAATATGTAACTAGTCATATACTCATGACGATGCATTCCACAAAATCAATCATCAAATTCTCCATTACAACCTTACTACAACCATAATCAATCATCAAGAAAATGTAACAAGCACATGGAATGCAACTGTAAGAGACACACATGCAACTAACATGCATGCATGACCAGCACACACTGCTCATCCAATCTGAGGGGTAAACGAGAGGGTACCATGATTGGATTCGACCTCCTATGTGACCTTAAGGAAGTGTAGTCAATGGAAGCATCACACACAGTGATCCAACATCAGCTTCAGAATCCTTAGGAGACAAGTCAGACACTCGGACAGGCTATCCCTGGGTCCCACTGATGTTCTATACATCTTAGGCCTCAGTGGCTCTCATACTATGGGCAAGAGAGCATCCAAAAACCCAAAGTCGCTCTCACAGGCTTGCCTACCAGCGACTAGAGACTAAAATTGCCAATTTTGTGCCAACAACCTTGGGATTTAAGCCACTTTTTCAGGCCCAGAGCCTAGGTCATTGCCCACAATGGAGTGATAGCTTAAAATCAGTAAAATTACAAGGGAACAATGATTCAAAATAAATAAGTTGAAAAAGACCTTAATTAGACCCCTACTAGCCATGACAGGTACTTCGTCAAACATATCATCAACATGTAACCATTGTTCCCTCATGTCATTTGTTGCATTATAATGTATTAGGTCATAGACACATTATCCATTCATTTACAAGTAAAAACATGCTGAGAGACATACATATCTGCGGTCATAAAACATACATATAACCAACATAATAGGAACAGAAATATCATAAACATATAATCCATAATATCCACATATACATCAGCAAATTTACACATGAAAGTCAAGGGAATGAAATTATCATTAATGAATGCAATAAACCAACTAGAGATGGGACTACCACGATCCACCCAACCATAGATTTGTTGATCCAAGTCTCTCTTCAACAATCACCCCCATGCCATATTCCAAGCATGAATGTGGGACTCAATCCAAAAGAACCAACCAGGGCATACCGAGGCTAAACCACCTCATCCTTATCAATAGAAACTAGGCTTTATCGTAATCCATCCTGCATCACTAGGCTAACATAATTAACACATCATAATAGTCCTTACCGTGATCTCCACCTAATCACTAGGCCAAACCAACATGGATGCCACCTCATTTCTCCACCTACACCATGAGGAATTTTCCTATCTCCTAGTCCCTTAGGATTTACCGCAATCCAAACCCATATCACTAGGCCCTAAACCGAGACCCACTCTCCAGGCTTTACTGTTGGCATTATGATTCAGGTGTTGTCCTTGATGGCAAACCCATTCAGGTGATAAATCAAGAAGGACGCAGGAAATATGTTCAGCAAGTGCGTCCCCGCAGGTATACCATACAGAACCCGCGTCCAGGGACGCCGGCCAGCCGTTCAGGAGGTGCGTCCGCCCAGTGCACACATTTCAAGGCAGAGAAAAGCACGTGGGGGTTTCTTGCGTGGTATCTAGCCGACGGTTTTGTGTTTCTATGGTGTCGGCTCGTGGTATTGTTCCATGTTTTGGGGAGAAGCTTGCCTATATAAAGCAAAGGAGTTCATTTGGATTAAGCATCATCTTGGTTGAATATCTTTTGGTGAGATCTAGTCCAGATCTATGAGGGCGAATCTTCTAATGGACTGTGATCTCTATGGCGCATGATCAGATCTGTGGATCTGAGTGTTTGGGTTGGTTCTGAAGTCCTCATATCTTTTATATCTGAAGGGACGCAGGTTCAGTGAAGGACAAGTGCGCCGGGACGCAGTACAGTAAAGGCTCAGGGGCGTCTCTGAAGCAAAAGACGCGGCGCGATAGTGTTTCGGGGTGCGCCGGTCGCAGCAAAGCATAGAGGAACAGTGCGTCTGCACGCAGAACAGCGGAGGGTAGACTGCGTCCAGTCGCAGGCCACAGAAAGAAAATATGCGTCCCTGTCTTAAGATGATCTGTTGACTGTATATTTCTGTTCATAAAGTGTTCTGGGTTATTTCTGTAATTACTGATCTGATATCTGTAGTGGACTGTATCTGTTATATACTTGTTGATCATTTGATTCTTCATGAAAAGAAGTAGGGGGTTGTAGCTCCCTTCCAGGAGAAACTGGAAAACGAGAGAGAGTTGTAGCTCTCTGCAGGTTGCAGCCTGCGTGCTGGTAAAGGACTGCACCAGTACAAAATCATTGTAAAAGAATTTCTTGAAAGAAGATAGAGACATATTGCAGCAGGTGGTTTTCTCCCGCATTGGGTTTCCACCTTACATCTTGTGTTCTTTGGTGTGACTGTCTATTTTCTTTATTCAAGCTCATTATTTTATGGTACTGATATGCAAGAATAATTCAAAAGATCAAATAAGGAAGATTTGGTAAATTGCTTGATAATACTGATTCACCCCCCCTCTCAGTATTATTTCCAACATTTACCGTATATCCCAAACCTATGATTACTAGGCCCAACGAAGAGAAAACCACCTCTTGGCTTTACCGTATATCTTGCCATTCACCGGAAAGGATTCCTAGGCACACCGAGGCAACACAATCCTGGCTTTACCACAACCCACAATTTGGCTCAGGGGTCACTAGGCCAATGGCTTTACCATGATCCATCGTCTAATGCAGGGACTACTAGGCCATGTGCTCTATGATTCGGAGATCCACCCCACTCAACTTCGAATCCATCTCAACCAATACATGAGAACCCCATCACACCATGGATGTCCAGAAATGGAAAAGCTAGGTTGGAAACACGGTTACACCTGGAAAAACCAATTCCATGATAGAAAATAACCACATGCAATGCCCTGCATGTCAAATGTAGCAAGGAAAATACACATGCAAGTTGATACCTACAATGAAGCATGTTGTAGTTGCTTGATTCTGCCTTTCCCTGCTTGATATTTTCTTCCTCTTGCCTTCTTTTCCTTTCTTGCTCCAATGTCAAAATGCTCCAAGAAAATTCGAAGTGTCCAAGAGTGAGAGAGAGAGAGAGAGAATAAGGAGAGAGCTCCAACACTGAACTGAAAAAAGGTTACCAACTGAACCTCGGAAGCCTTTTTATGAATGAGGCCTCTATTTTCTTCATTTTCCATTATTTTCCTTCAATTTCCTCCTCACATGCAACCTATGACCTTTTACTTTCCTTTTATCCTAATTTCCATTATTTTCATAGATAAATGTGCCAAAAATTCAATTTTGCCTTTCCAAAGCCTTAGTCATTGCCTTTGCCAATTTCCTTAGCCATAAACAATAAAATGAACACCCACTAGGATGTCTTGCCCAACATTCAGCTTGGAATAAGTGTCTGATCAACCGTGGTTATTGTTTTTAACTTTTTTTATAAGGAATTTTCACCAGGGTTTTTACATACGCATGTTCCCATCAAATGTATTGATGTCTACAAAATATATAGTACACAATAATAATTAAACAATTTAATAAAGCAAGTTAAAGAACGTGCTAGAATAAATTTTATTCTAATTAATTAAAACAATAAAATGAAACTAGATTAATTTAAAGAAAACACTAATATCACCTTATCATTTGGAGGCTTAGTTGGTGTGAAGAGGATGTTGGAGACAGTGTCTCAATCAATCCCCACATACTAAAACACCAATGCAAAAAACGCATGGTCATCCAGTGCTTGGGTGGAAATCTCGGTCGAATACTCCAATAGACCCCTCTTGGGCATCATCTACCCCACATACACATCCAGACCTCAGTGATCATCCTGGGAGGGTGATGGTCAAATGTAGGCCTCATCTCTATAAACCTCTCAAAAAATAAACAAAAAATCTCTGAAGTGAAAGGGAAGGTCGCCCTTCCATGTCTCAACGCATGACATCTATCTAAAGCCATACAAAACTGCCTCAAAAAAATGGCAGACCATCTGATACAATGTGGCACCTAAATCAAAGAATCAACATAATACAAAAGAGGGAAACTAATGCATTGCCCATCACTACTAGAGTGTGCAATGGTGGTGACTAATAACGAGAGGCACCTAACCTCCTGTGCAACAAAAGAAGAAATATGTAGTTTTCCACCACACACCTAAAAATATGTTGGACATTATGCATGAGGCTCGACATATCTCTGAGTGTAGGCAAGATGAGTCTCATTTGCAACCCCATGGGGGATAATAGGGAACTGGGGAAAATCCTCCCCTCTCCTAGATAGGTTATTGATAAAGTATATGTCCTCCTCAAAGGGCCTATACCACACCCTAGGACCGACATGGAAACCCTGCTCTTGGGTACTCCATCGGTGGATCAGATTCCCCAATAAGATAGAGTGCACCTTCAGGGATGTAGCCTCCTCATAGTACATGAGGAGGCATACATTCCTTAAGAGCGCTCGGGTCACTTTAGTAATAGGGCGAGGGTATAAATCTCTCTCCCTCTCTCTGACTTCCCATGGTTAGACATATTGTATGGTTCCACCATTTTCTCCTGTTGTTGTTGTTGCTCACTCTACTAACGTCTCTACTACATGATTGACATATAAAATACTTCAGCCTCATACATAAAATACATTTTTTTTATTAAATGAAAAATGTTTTTATAAATATGGAAACATAACTTTCAATTAAAAGAAAAAAACATCAATGCGCCCAAAACACAGTCATGCACCGGCTCCGGTGCAGTGTCAAACATAACTGCATAGGCATCAATACGCACATACGTATGACACACAGTTGTTGGTTCAAAAATTTAAATTTTCATCTCGGTGCGACACACTTATGCACCGATGCACACGTATAAACTTTTCTCACCATTACGGAGCGTTCAAGTTATTGAATGCATCGATCTATAGTTATATTTTTAAATATTATTTTTGCGGTGCATTTCTTAACTATAAACGCATCGGGCTTAATGCCTCGACGTATAATTTTTAGCTTTCCTAGTGCATTTCCATTTATGAAACGCACGGCAACAATAGCGGTGTGTTACATTCATGCACCGAATTGCAGTGCACCCTGTATATTTACAAGGTGCACTACTATCGGTGTGAGCAGAACATTTTGAGTGCACCACGTAGGGAATTATTTTTTTTCAAAAACAATTGAAAATTTAAGCTAATTTGCAATTCTAATCCACTAAAAATTAAATTAGAGAGAAACATAGACATTACCTGGAAATCTGGTCTTTGGGCAGGCATTGTTGACACGTAATGAAGAAAAATAACTTTTATCACGGTTTTAAAAAATTGGAAATTTAGGCAGTGAGCATGGTACGGAAGAATGATGAGCAAGAGAAGCACCAACATAAGGATGCTTTCATGAGGAAAGAGTGGCACCAGTGCTTCAGATCTCTCCAACACTATAGATGGTAAAAATTAAATTTATGATTGGGAGGGTTTTTTTATTAATCCTCCTCTGATGCATTACTATGACCGCATCGGTGTGGAATATATCCAAGAGCATAAAGTTTTTTTTTTTTTTGAAATAAAAAATCTATAGCGACGTTTTTTTAAGATTCCCCGGGCCGTTCTAATATAGTTACCACATTGGTGCTTTGTTTGACTATAGCACCACTCTTGCTTTAAAAATTAAAAGTCGCCTAGTGGTTCTCTTTAGAAGATGCCCCGTGATGTTTTAGTACACTTACCGCAGTGATGCATCGTTGGAAAATAGCACCATTTTGTTTTTAATTTAAAAACTATAGTGGTGCTTCTTCTTGGTATACACCAAGGCATTTGACTACGTGAAGGGTATCGTTATTGCAGGTGTATATAGCACCAACAATTTTTAAAAGTAACATTTTTCCAGTGCTCTCTATTATTCAAGCACTAGTGCATTGTGTAATTTAGCACACTGCGTTTTTTTTATTTTACAAATATAAATTTTCCATGGTGCACCATGTTCTATGTGGCATCGGTGCTTGTATGGATAGTAAATCACTGGGGCATTTGTATATTGTAGACGCACCGTCCAAAAAACATCTGCCCACCCACCTCTGCCAGTGACCTCTGCTGCAAGGTAGATTTTTGGGCTATTTTTATAGGGGCTTCCACAAAAACCTCTGCTAGAAGGTCTTTTCCTTGTAGTGACAATTACATCAACAACATACAATACATTCTTTTCTCTCAGACCAACTCACAACCAATAACTAAATAAACTCATACAAGTAATGACATGGACACAACATCAATTTTCCTCACAATATACCTCAAACTTCAACATAGGGTTATACTATATGAAGATTACATCAATGGATGAAGACCTTTGACCCTAATACATACACCAACACAAATTATCAGTACAAGGCTCAACTCAAAACATAGACCTCTCCAAATGTGCTCAACCTCACACTTCAACATGAAGCCTTGATATATTTTATTAATTCTCTAGTTACATGACATTGCATAAGGCAATTACATAGATATTGTCATACAAAAATGATATAAATGAAGACTTGCAACCCCCAACAGAAATATATGTACCTAGTTATAATACCTCAAAGCCTTAGAATGCATAAATAGAACTAGTAGGGTGATATCTTGACAAATTTGGTACCACTATGACGGACGGAAGGCAAAATTCATGCCAGATTTTAAAATCTTTCCTTTTAACACTTTCACAAACAGTCGGTGTGCACCCCTTTTGACAAGAAAATACAAAGGACATCGAGTCAGCTAAAAACAATGCAAGAAACCATATTATCTTCAGATATTTCAAGGACAAACAAGAATAATAATGTAAATAGATTTTCTAAACTTCAAAGTTTCAAGGCAAAACCTGGGTCTCACTCCTGTTGAAAAGAGGACAACGATTGTATAATATTTTGATGTTTTAGTGACTATAAATAATGCATTATCACATATCTCAACCAAAACACAATGAATGGTACTTGGCATGTTAATTAATAAATTCAATCAATTTTGATGAGCCTTTGCACTGGTGATTTTAACACAATAAATAGTCTATTATGGGTCTATAGATAATCTTATGCCGCCCAAAATTCATCTACAAAATATGAGTGTTGTAGTAGCAGATGCAACCTTATTCATCATCATATTCCTACATTTCACCTCAATCACCAACAACAACTGTTGGGTCCCTATAATACTAGTGATTACCCCATTACTATTGTAGTTATACCCCTTATTTATATTGTTGTGCCCCTATTACCCCCATATTGTTATTTCTGTGCCCCATAGAATCCCTCTATTGTTATTTTTGTGGCTTTATATTATTATTGTTAGGTCGGCTGGATTATATTGTGACTCCTTAGACTCCTATATATAGAAAGGAGGTTTTGTCATTTGAATCATCCAAGAATTGTTCATTTATGTAATGTAAAGGAGGTTGCCCCCTCGAAGAGGCTGAATTCTAAGGCGTGGATCTATCTTTTCTATCTTTTCTTGAGCTGGTTTCATAACATTTGGTATCAGAGCTTTGGATTCTAGGGTTTCGCTGCTCCAAACAGGTCATCGTGGCATTTTCGCTATAACTTTTTTCTGTGACGTTTCAGAAGTCGCAAAAAAAACCCATTTGAGAAGAAATCGATCTGAACCTTGGGTCCAAATTTCAGAGCTTTTCGCGCAATATTTTCGGAGATATGATCTGAGGAAGTTGGTCTTTTTGCAGACTCCTGAATTACATTCAAAACAGGTGACCTGGGGAAAATTGTCATAACTTTCTCTCTGGGAATCAGATTGAAATTTCGTAAGAAGGTACAGAAAGAGGACGGACTGTAGTTTCTTGTATATCTTTTTCAGAACCAAATATTGAAAATTGTACACGTGGCACTTCGTACAAGTTCGCTCTACTGAAAGTCTATAATCAGGTCATCTTGGGAGATTGTGCATAACTCTTTCTTGGAGAATCCAATTTGGATCAGACTGGTGGCATTGGAAAGAGGACACAGAGAGCTACTACAGGTCACAAATTTAGAACTAGATGATTGGAAAGTACAGAGATACATCAGAGGCAATATCGAGCTCCTACAAAGTGAAAAAAGGTGTGTAGATTTTTTTAAATTTTTGCTTAAGCTTGGTTTGAAAAATTATTTTGAAGGAATTCAAAGGGCATAGTAAAGCATTATTATCGGTAACTGATGCCCCGAGGAAAGAAAATGCAAACACCTAGTAAGGAACCTGAAAGCTCTAGCATGACTCATGAAGAAGAGGAAGAAATGCTACATGATATATCAAAATTACAAGAACAAGTGCAACAAATGTCACGCTCACAAAAGTTAACAGATGCTAAGATAAATGGTGTGGAAGCTAAGATAAATGGCGTGGAAGCTAAGATGGACAATTTGAAGATAGATTTGAACACAAATTTGAAGACAGGCATGGCAGATTTGACAAATTTTCTACAAGAAATACTTACTAATGGTGAAAAGGTAGTAAAGGAAACTCATGATGAGAACAAAAGAAATGTTAATCATGATTCCATAGACGCTAATGTTGGATCGAAGAATCACCATATTCCAAAAATCGATATGAGGAAGTTTGATGGCAAGGATCCCGCCACATGGATATTACAGATGGAGCAATTCTTCGATCTCAATAATGTGCAAAACACACAAAAGGTACGTATGGCAACTTTATATTTGGAACCAAATCAGTTTGTATGGTATCAATGGCTTTGTTCTCGTAAACAATTTATCACTTGGGCAATTTTTACGGAAGAATTGATAGCACATTATGAGGATACAAAAAGCAACACTTTTTTTAGCCAATTGATAAGTCTCAAACAAAAGGGTTCAATAATGGAGCACATTGAGGAGTTCCAAAAATTGAACATAAGGGTAAAAGATATTCCAGAGGAGCATAGGATTGATGTGTTCATAGGGTCTTTAAAGGATAATATCCAACATGATGTTCGCCTTTGGGAACCTGATTCATTAGAGAAGGCATTCAGGTTAGCAAGAAAAATGGAAAGCAAAATTATGGCAACTAGGAAGCATACCACTCACAACTATAAAGACGGAAGTGTTGTTGCCCCTAGTCTTCCACAACCTACAAGGTTGACACCACAACAATTGGAAGAAAAAAGAGCAAAAGGGCTTTGTTACAATTGTGATAGCAAATACACAAAAGGTCATAAGTGTGCTGAGAAGAAATTATTCTACATAGATTGTGAAGAGGAAGAAGAAAAGGAGCAAGAAAGGTCAAAAGAAGAGGATATATTCCAGGAACAAAGCCTAGATGAAGAACAAATAAATCCGACCATATCTTGTAATGCATTGGCGGGAATTACCACTCCTCAAACCATCAAGATAGAAGGACAAATCAAGAAGAAAAAGGTAATAGTGTTGATTGATTCAGGAAGCACCCACAATTTTATTCATTGTAGGGTAGCAAAAGAATTGAATTGCTTCCTATATCCAGCACCAGAGTGTCAAGTGATGATTGCAAATGGAGGAACAATAAATTGCTCTGGAAAGTGCCATAATATCAAGCTATCCATGGGAGAATATGTATTGACTAGCCCAATGCTTTCCATTCCAATGGGAGGTGCTGTTGTTGTACTAGGAGTCCAATGGCTACAATCCTTGGGTACAATAGCTTTTAATTTTCAAGAACTTTTCATCAAATTTTCTACGGAAGGAAAGGAAGTTGAATTAAGGGGTATTGCAGGGAAACCAGGAAAGATAATCAGCTCTAATGGCATGACAAAGCTTCTAAAAAAGGAGCAAAGAGGTGTAATTGCACAATTATGTTCGCTAGATGTTTCCACATTGGAATCATCTATTTCTCCAGATCTCCAAAAAGTCTTGGACAATCATTCCAAGGTATTTGAGACTCCCAAAGGTCTCCCACCTATGCGTGATCATGATCATGCTATTCATCTGATTCCAGGAAGTGTTCCTCCAAACATCAGGCCGTACAGATATCCCTATGTCCAAAAAAGTGAAATTGAACGTATGGTTGCAGAAATGCTAGAGGCTGGTATAATTCAACCGAGTCAAAGTTCTTTCTCAGCTCCAGTAGTATTGGTGCACAAGAAGGATGGATCATGGCGCATGTGTCCAGATTATAGGGAGCTCAACAAGCTCACTATTAAAGATAAGTTCCCCATTCCTGTCATTGATGAATTACTGGATGAATTGCATGGATCAATTTACTTCACCAAGTTGGATCTTCGTTCGGGATATCATCAAATCAGAATGAAGATTGAAGACATTCCGAAAACGGCATTTAGAACTCATGAGGGTCATTATGAATTTTTGGTCATGCCTTTTGGCCTTACCAATGCACCTTCAACATTTCAAGGTTTGATGAATTCAATTTTCAAACCATTCCTTAGAAAATTTGTGTTAGTATTTTTTGATGATATACTAATCTACAGCAAGTCTTGGAAGGATCATGTTGAACATGTTGACAGGGTGCTACAACTATTGGAGGAGAAACAATTATATGCAAAAAGATCCAAATGTTTCTTTGGAGTCCAGGAGGTGGAATATTTGGGTCATATTGTATCTCATGAAGGAGTTAAGGTAGACCCTAGCAAAATTAAAGCCATTAAGGAATGGAAAATCCCCACATCCATAAAGCATCTGCGAGGATTTCTTGGGTTGACAGGGTATTATCGCAAGTTTGTTAAGAATTATGGGAGAATAGCAGCACCTCTAACAACATTATTGAAGAAAGATTCATTTTCATGGACTCCGGAAGCAACAAAGGCCTTTGAACATCTTAAAGAGGCAATGTGCCAAGCACCGGTCTTAGCTACACCGGACTTCACAAAAACCTTTATTGTGGAATGTGATGCTTCAGGAAATGGAATTGGTGCTGTTCTAATGCAAGATGAAAGACCCATTGCTTTTGAAAGTCGTCCAATCAAGGGAAAGTTTTTAAGCAAAGCTATTTATGAGAAGGAAATGTTGGCAATACTCCATGCACTTAAGAAATGGCGACCCTACCTAATGGGAAGACACTTCAAGGTAAAAACGGATCATGATAGCCTTAAATACTTTTTAGAACAAAGATTATCCTCTGAAGAGCAACAAAAGTGGGTCACAAAGATGTTGGGTTATGACTTTGAAATCATCTACAAAAAAGGGAAGCAAAATGTGGTGGCAGATGCACTCTCAAGAAAGGATGAGGATGTGGAAGCATTGTTGTGTGCCATTTCTATTATCCAACCAGATTGGATAAACGAAGCAAGGGAGGAATGGAAGAATGACGAAGAAGTGTGGGCACTTATTCGAAAGCTACAACAAGATTCCAGTACTTCTGATACATTTAGCTGGAAAAATGATTCGTTATGGTACAAAGATCGCTTATACCTCTGTAAGAATTCCCAGCTAAAACAAAAGATTCTTATGGAATTGCACACTTCTCCCTTAGGAGGGCACTCAGGATTTTTAAAAACTTACCACAGGGTTAAGAAGGAATTTTTTTGGGATGGCCTTAAATCAGATATTCAAAAGTTTGTGGCGGAATGTTTGGTTTGCCAACAAAATAAAGTTGAAACAATTAAGACACCGGTCTATTACAACCTTTATCCATTCCAAGCCAACGTTGGGAGGAGGTTTCAATGGATTTTATCACAGGTTTACCCAAGTCTGAGGGAAAGAGTGTCATCATGGTGGTAGTTGACAGACTTACCAAGTATGCACACTTTTGTGCATTATCACATCCATTTAAAGCCAGTACAGTTTCTACTGCATTTATGGAAACAGTTCAAAAGCTACATGGAAACCCAAAGATTATTGTAAGTGACAGAGATCCCATTTTCACTGGAAATTTTTGGACAGAATTATTTTCTTGTCTTGGTACTCAGTTAGCTCATAGCTCATCTTATCATCCTCAATCTGATGGGCAAACTGAGATAGTAAACAAATGTTTGGAAGGATATCTTCGTTGCTTTGTATCTGATAAACAGACACAATGGGTCAAATGGTTGCCTCTGGCTGAATGGTGGTATAACACTTCCTTCCATACAGCAACAAAAATGACCCCATTTATGGCACTTTATGGGTATCAACCACCATCCATCACATCATATTTAAGAGAAAATTCTAAGGTTCAGGCAGTGGAACATCACATCGAACATCAACAACAAGTCCTCCAACTCTTAAAGGATAACCTCGTGTTGGCACAAAATAGAATGAAACAACAGGCAGATCAACATCGCAGTGAAAGAAGTTTTGATGTAGGTGATTGGGTATTCCTACGGCTACAACCATATAAGCAAATGTCCCTAAAGCAAGCTAAGAAGGATAATAAATTATCACCAAAGTATTATGGTCCGTACAAGGTGTTGCAAAAGATTGGTACTATGGCATACAAATTGGAGCTTCCTGCAGCTTCTCGATTGCACCCAGTTTTCCATGTTTCATGTTTAAAGAAGGTTATAGGCGACAAGCTCCCAATTCAAACAATATTGCCAGAACTTGACGAGGAAGGAAAAATTATATTGGAACCGGAAGCAGTCACAGAAACAAGAACTCGACAGCTACGAAATCGATCAATTTCAGAGTATCTTATCAAGTGGAAGAACTTATCCGCTGAAGATTCCACATGGGAGGATGAGAATTTTATGCAGAAGTATCCAGAACTACTCAAGCGTTGAGGACAACACTTTTTTGAAGGAGAGGGGCATGTTGGGTCCCTATAATACTAGTGATTACCCCATTACTATTGTAGTTATACCCCTTATTTATATTGTTGTGCCCCTATTACCCCCATATTGTTATTTCTGTGCCCCATAGAATCCCTCTATTGTTATTTTTGTGGCTTTATATTATTATTGTTAGGTCGGCTGGATTATATTGTGACTCCTTAGACTCCTATATATAGAAAGGAGGTTTTGTCATTTGAATCATCCAAGAATTGTTCATTTATGTAATGTAAAGGAGGTTGCCCCCTCGAAGAGGCTGAATTCTAAGGCGTGGATTTATCTTTTCTATCTTTTCTTGAGCTGGTTTCATAACAACAACTATTCATTGTTAAGGATTCTTTGGATACACCATTGGACAATACACTAATCTGGGATTTTCAATGTACCAATATCAACCTTAATGCCTATATGGTATTCATGTTCAGTGTGGGAGTGATCTTATTTGATCTGATATACGTGCCTCATATGGTGGCTATGAACCATGTTCTCGTCTAAACAATCCTACAATCACTTTTACACCACAGCTACATCCCCCACTGAGCGTATAAGCAGTCATGACACAAATGGCCTGCTCTACTAGAATCAATGTGACTACATTGAGTAGATGATATGATTATGACAGACATCAATTGGCTCAACTCACTCTTCCTCTGGTTGACTTATGCAAATGAGCATTATGTAGACTCTGGTTGGCTCTCCACTTCTATAACTTATGATCTATCGCATGGAAATTTGTTGTCTCCTTTGTAGACAACGATCATGCCATTGGTTAATGGTGTTCCACGTGTCAAATCACGTTATCTTTGGATATAGAATTATTTTCATACACACAATGTTCACGCAATGTATTTGGCCTTTGTAACACACAATGATCATCTCAACGCAGGCATATATACATGCACGAAAATACCGATAATTCAACCTTCAAGGTAAGTCAGTCTCATCCCAGACGTCCCTTTCTCACACTATAGATCACGTTCTCGACTTAGCTCTTGCACGCAAATTAACCCATGTTCTCTCAACTCTCTCAATTCGCAGCTACAGGAGGAACTCATTGCTACAACTATTATGTTTAAATATCATTTTTGGGATTCAACTGCGTTAAGTAAGTCATTCATGTATGACCATTTCCATGAGAAGTATTCGTAAGTGACTAATTTCTCATTATTTGAATAGTTCACTTAGCACTCATTGCATCAGGTGATGCTCACAGGGGTGAAGAAGTGGGATTGAAACTGGTGAAATAAATGACACAGCGTCAATAATCACTTCCGGGGCTTGTGCCCGGTAACCAGGACTTCCCAAGAGGTCACCCATCCCAGATCGCCTTTGGCTCAAGCGCGCTTAACTTTGGAGTTCTCCCCACAATCAAGCCCACTTAGCTTGCTACCCCATTTGCAAAATCTTAGCAAGTATTGTGCCTCATGGACCATTCAAGTAAAGATCCCTTCACTCTTTTTGAATTTAAGTATAGGGGGTTTACATAGTGCATTATATTAGATATCATTTTTGGGATTCTACTGCATTAAGTAAGTCATTCATGTATGACCATTTCCATGAGAGGTATTCATAAGTGACTAGTTTCTCATGATTTGAATAGTTCACTTAGCACTCATTGCATCGGGTGATGCTCATAGGGGTGAAGAATTGGGATTGAAATTGGTGAAATATATCACATAGCATCAATCATCACTTCCAAGGCTTGTACCCAGTAACCAAGACTTCCCAGGAGGTCACCCATCCCAGATTGCCTCTGGCTCAAGCGCGCTTAACAGTGGAGTTCTCCCCACAATCAAGCCCACTTAGCTTGCTACCCCATTTGCAAAACCTTAGCAAGTATTGTGCCTCATGAACCATTCAAGTAGAGATCCCTTCACTCTTTTTGAATTTAAGTATAGGGGGTTTAAGTATTATGTTTAATTTGGCTCTTGACCTAGATAAAATCATGAATTCACCTTCTGTCAGATAATGTTCATGACCCTTGCACAAGTCGACAACCATTCAATTTGATCCACGATCCATGTATGGCATCGTATCTGGATGCTCTATATTTTAATTCAGGTTGTACGTATACATATTACCATTGCCACACCTATTGTGGCCACACCATCATAAATTACACAAAAAATCGATGAGTGTGTCCTTAGGAAATAAATATTCCCCTTAATCATCTCTCTACGAGTTTTGACTCGGCTTCGTCGAACAAGCTATATTCAATACGACTTGGCAATCACATATTTGATCCTTGTAGACAAAGGAATAATCTTGCTCTTCTATGATTAAATTAGCATCGATTCAATTCAACATTCCATTGGCAACATGACAATGTTCGACCTATACTTCACGTGCTTTGGTCATAAACTCTCTCATTCTTGTCACTACAGGAAACATTTGATGGTGGAAGAGAATTTGTCTACTAGTCTTGGGACCACTTCCCAAACATTGTTGTTTACAATGGATTTGTACTCCTCCACTATTGCATCAAACCCTACAGGTTTCTCTACTGCTTCCTCGATAGAGGATGGATCAGTCTCTACAAGCTCATTCATTAGAGCCATATAGCTAGTGTACCAATTCGTTGACCTTCTCTGTCTACGTTGATTTGAACGAGAACCCACATTCTCCCTCACATCCTGCACAAGTCTCTTAGCTTCCATGGTCCTTTTCCTCCCTTCTTTGGATGGTTTTGCTTGAGTGGTTGTCTCCACTCTCTCCTCATCAATTTGTGGCTACTCCACAACTTCCTAAGGTTCCTCCTTTGTATCTAAGAGCTCCCCTTTTGGTGGGATCTGACGCTCCCTCTCAAAAGCACATTGCATGGCTTTGTCTTCATTAAATTTTACATCCCTTTACATAACTGTGATTTTGAGGGATGGAAATTACACACGGTAGTTGTGGGGATTTTCTGTGTAACCCATAAATACCCCCAATTATGGTGTCGACTCTAGATTCTTTCTTGATTCTTTGGAGACATGGCAGTAAACAGAGGCTCCAAAAATCCTGAAGCGCGACACATCTGAATTTCTCCTCGAGAAAGCCTCCTCTGGTGGAATCATGCCCAAAATACGATGAGGAATATGGTTCTGCAAATAAAATTTTATGTTGCATGCCTTGACCCACAAATGAAGAGGTATGCCTTGATCATGCAACATCACCCTTGCTTCTCCCACAATATTATGTTTCTTCCTCTCAGCCACCCCATTTTGTTGTGGTTATGGGGTGTTTTCACCTCTCACTGAATGCCTTCTTTTGCACAAAAACTTTCAAATTCATTTGACACGTACTCACCTCCATTATCACTCTTGAGAGCCTTCACCTTCTTTCGCGTTTCTTTCTCAACTAGTGCCTTGAATTCTACGAACTTGGAGAATGTATCATCCTTCTTTCACATGAAAAAGATCCAACATTTCAGTGAGAATTCATTAATAAAAATGACAAAATATTTATGTCTGGTAGTGGAGGCTATCGATAAAGGTCCACAGACATCATGGTGGATCCTTTTATAGTGCATTGTCCTAAGAAACTAGCCCCCTCCCTTTCCCTCCTTATGTCAGGCAAACCATCCTTGAGTAGCAAGAGTAGGGTTACTGGCATTTGGAAAGGGTTGTAGCAAGGGTTATCAGTCCAAGGGTAGGGTTACTGTCACAGGACAAAGGCAAGGGTAAGGAACTAGGGGTGAAAACAACTATAGTTGGAGATGGGCTAGCTTTTGTCCTAGAATTCTAGATAGTGTAGGGTAGGAGGCTTAAGCGTTGATTCCCGAGAAGAGTTAAGCCCCTAACTACCCTGATATTGTCACCGAACAATCCTTCCGGCCTAATCCAACTAGTTGAATTCCGAGAGGAGGTGTGGTAGGATAAGCTATTATTTCCTCTTATAAGTGGGGTCCAACCTAGGGTAGTTTCATCCAATTATTGAACAGTGGATAGGATATCATAGCTCGCTCGGTCAAAAGACCGTAGAATGCACGCAAATTGGCTTACGAGAGATGAGACTAGAAATTGCGTCGGCCTAGAAGACAATGGATGACTGTTGGAGACAACAGGATGATCATTGCACTTCGATGACTAGGGACCTTGTCTACTGACTTGGCCTAGTATTCTCCTAAACTGACAGGCATGTATTCATGTTCATTACCCAGTTATACATCATTTCCTTATGTTTACCCAGTCATACATTTAGCCCTCCACTTCCCTTCATTCTTCCTGAGTGAGAGGGACTTGTTCTAGACAAAGATATTATCTTATAGAGTCACATTCTAGTTGTACTCATTTCGTGCGTTATTCGTTAGTGAGCCATAGTAGGATCACACTACACTGGTGTGACCTACTCTTTGGAGTTGGATTGAGCCATGTTGTACACTAGAGAGCTAGTCTAGTACATAGCTTTAAAGAGTCCTCACAGTCCTAGTGCTATTCTAGCAAGACATCATACAATATGAAAATGGCATCAGTAATATTATATGCAATATATATATATATATATATATATATATATATATATATGCATGCACTCATACATGCACACAGATGTACCAGCATCACAACATATGTTCTCTACACGTGCTTTGTTGTCCTGGTCATGGAAGGTGGATTTTGTGTACTTCCCCAAGGTACATCCTTTACATACATAATGTTGCTTAAGTGCTTCTTTAGGGGGTCTTGTGGTTATCTATTGCATGATATTCAAAGTGCCATGATGCAAATGGCCAAGTCTTCTATGCCAAAGTTCACCAACATCTCGGCTCTGCACCTTCTCCACCTTTGTGCTCAATGCAACACAATCCTCCACATCTAGCTTGTACATGTTTTTCACATGAACTCCGATCTACTTCACCTATCCTATGGCTATGTGTCTTAGGAATTTGTTTCCTTTGCTAAAGAACACATCATGACCACAATCTTCCAAATTGCAACAGAGACGAGACTTTTCTTTAGGCTTGAAACGAACATGAAATCCTTGAGCCTACTCGGGGAGCCTGACTCCCTCCGAAAGGTGACTATACCAATCCTAGTCACATTGTACCTTTCTTCTTCCCCCATCTCAATGTGCATCTGCAAGTATTTTTCCTCCAGGTCACTAAAAAATTCTTTATTCCCCATCATATGGAACAAGGCACCTAAGTCCTAGTACCACACGCTTCCCATCATTGTACTGGCCATGCATGCAATGAGGGTAAAGTCAATCTTGAACTATGAAGCCAAAGATTCACTTGTTGCTCCTCCTGAGCTCTTCTTGCTTGTCTTCTTATGTGGACACTTTGTGGCATAGTGTCTGAATTCATGACAATGGAGGCATTTAATTTTTTTCAAATCTTTCTTCTTGCCCCCATCATTAGATTCCGATTCAGATTGGGATTTCTTCCCTTTTCCCTTCTTTTCCTCTCCAGTAAATGCAAATTTTTCTTCATCCTTGCCCTTGGATGAAGTCCCATCTCTGGTATTCTTCGCTATTTTCTCCTTTACCAATTCGGTGCATAAGTGCTCCCAACTCGGTAGTTTCTCCCTCCCATTCACTAAATATTGATAGCTATGCCAGCTCTTAGGAAGGCCTAGAAGGGTTAGAGCTACCAATTCTTCTTGAAGGACATTAACACCGACCCTGCCAAGTTCATCACAACACTGTGTAAAGTTTCATCTTGATACTTTGAATTTTTTCCTTGAGCACTAACTTCTTGTGGTCACTATTATTCTCAAACAATTTTATCAATGCTTTCCACATTGTGAATGGATTTTATTTTCTGTGGATATTCGAGACAATATGATCCTGTACTCCCTCCAAGATGATTCTCCTCACCTTAGCTACATCTTTCTTCCACTGAGCAAGGTTCCGAGCATCAGATGATTGAGGTTATGCAACATCTATCTTGATGTATTCTAGCAACCCATTGTCATCCAATATTGCCTCCATGTGTGTAACAGCCCTAGTGAAAATTCCATGTAATAAAGTTAAAAACAATAACAACAGTTGATGGGACACTTATTCCAAGATTAATGTTGGTCAAGAAATCCTAGTGGGTGTTCATTTGATTGTTTATGGCTAAGAAAATTGGCAAAGGCAATGATTAAGGCTTTGAAAAGGAAAAATGGCATTTTTGGCACAGTTATTTATGAAAATAATGGAAATTAGGAGAAAAGGAAGGTGAAAGGTCACAGGTTGCATGTGAGGAGGAAATTGAAGGAAAATGAAGAAAATAGAGGCCTCATTCATAAAAAGGCTTATGAGGATCAGTTGGTAACCTTTTGTCAGTTCAGTTTTGGAGCTCTCTCATTATTCTCTCTCTCTCTCTCTCACTCTTGGACACTTAGAGTTTTATTGGAGCATTTTGGCATTGGAGCAAGATAGGCAAAGAAGGCAAGAGGAAGCAAAGATCAAGCAGGGAAATATAGGATCAAGCAACTACAACAGGCTTCATTGTAGGTATCAAATTACATGTATATTTTCCTTGCTAGATTTGGCATGCATGGCATTACATGTGGTTATTTTCTATCATGGAATGGGTTTTTCTAGGTGTAACAGTGTTTTCAGCCTAGCCTTGCCATTTCTAGATAGTCATGGTGTGATGGTGTTCTCATGTTTTGGTTGCGTTGGATTGCTAAATGGATTTGAAGCTGAGTGGGGTGGATATCCGAATGATAGAATGCATGGCCTAGTGTTCCCTGAACTAAATTGTGGATCATGGTAAAGCCACTGGTCTAGTGACCCATGAGCCAGACTATGGGTTGCGGTAAAGCCAAGATTGTGTTGCCTCGATGGGCCTAGGAATACTTGTTAGTGAATGATAGGATATATGGTAAATCCAAGAGGTGGTTTTCTCTCCATTGGGTCTAGTAATCCCGAGTTTGGGATATGCGATAAAGCCTGGAGAGTGGGTCTCAGTTTAGGGCCTAGTGATCTGGTTTTGGATTGTGGTAAAGCCTGAGAGACTAGGAGACAAGGAAATTCCTCACGATGTAGGTGGAGAAATCTGGTGGCATCCATGCTTGTTTGGCTTAGTGATCAAATCTGATGGCATCCATGCTTGTTTGGCTTAGTGATCAAATCCGGTAGCATCCATGCTTTTTTGGCTTAGTGATCAGGTGGAGATCATGGTAAAGCATGTTATGATGTGTTCATTGTGTTGGCCTAGTTATCGAGGATGGATTACGATAAACCCTGGTTTCTATTGATGAGGGTGAGGTAGTTTAGCCTCGGTATGACCTAGTTGGTTCTTTTGGTTTGATTCCCACTTTCATGCTTGGAATATGGCATGGGAGTGATTGGTTGAAGAGAGACTTGGCTTAGCTAATCTATGGTTGGGTAGAACGTGGTAATCCCGTCTCCGATTGGTTTATTTCATTGATTAATGAGAAATTCATTCCCTTGATTTTCATGTGTAAATGTACTCATGTATATGTGGATTTTATGGCTGATATGTTTATGATATTTCTGTCCCTATTATGTTGGTTATATGTGTGTTTTATGACCATGACTATTTATAGCTCCCAACATGTTTTTACTTGTAAATGAATGGATAATGTGTCCATGACCTAATAGATGATAATATAGCAAATGAAATGAGGGAACAATGGTTCATAGCGATTCTCAGATAAGTATGAGATCCCTAAATGTAATTCTGTTGTTTACACCTGTATGTTACATGTTGACGATATGTTTGATGAAATGCTTGTCATGGCTAGTACGGGTCTGATTAAGTTCTTGTTCAACTTATTGTTTTTGCATCATTATTTCCCTATACTTTTACTAATTTTAACATATTACTTTATTATGGGCAGCGACCTAGGCTTTGGGCCTAAAAAAGTGGCTTAACTCCCATGTCACTGGCATAAAACTAGAAATTTTAGTCTCTAGTTGCTAGAAGGCAAGCCTATGAGAGAAACTTTGGGTTTTTGGACACTCTCTTGCCCATAGCATGGGAGCGACTGAGGCCTAAGATGTCTAGAACATCAGTGGGACCCCGTGATAGGTTGTCTGAGTGGCTTACTTGTCTCCTAAGGATTCTGAAGTTGATGTTGGATGATTGTGTGTGATGTTTCTATTGATTCCACTTCATTAAGGTCACATAGGAGGTTGAATCCAATCATGGTAGCCTCTTGTCTTATGTTTATCCTGATTGGCTAGTTACTTGGGTAGATGTGGAAGGAGGGTGTTACAAAGTGGTAGCAGAGCATGGTTCACCCCTCAGACTAGATGGGCAATGTGTGTTGGTCATGCATGCATGTCGATTGCATGTGTGTCTCTTACACTTGCATTCCATGTGCTTGTTACATTTGCTTGATGACTAATTATGGTTGAAGTAAGGTTGTCATGGAGAATTTGATTATTGATTTTGCAAAATGCATCGTCATGCATATTTGACTGGTTACATATTGTTACATGTCGCTTACATGTTGATGTTATGTCACCTGCTTACATTATTTTATGTTAGGCTACATTCTTGTAGATTTGATTACATGTATCAGCCTTGTAAGTTGATTACAAGAATTGATCACTTATGTTCGAATACATGCATTTATGCGTAGGTGTAGTTGATTAGGCATTACTTATGCATGTTGATAGTTGCATGTGGCAATGTGTGCAATGGATTAATGGTTGTTGTCATGCATGAGTCATAGCATGCATTGTTGATATGGCCTTGCATTGATGATTGTACCCTAGCTAGAATGATGCTTATGCGTTGATACACTTATTTAATATATATCTATATGTTGTTATGATTGCAGACAAGATATCCTCCCCGAATTATGCTAAGGTATGTTGATTTATGGTGATTTGGTTTATCTGACATATTATGCATTACAGGAAAGATAACAAATGGCTAATCAGGTGGTAGACTACATAGAATCTCCCTATGAATAAGATGGGCAGCATGGTGTGGGGCACTCTTCTGATTTGGCAGACACATTGAGAAGCTTGAAGGAATAGATAAGGAGTTTCTAAGGCAAGAAATGACCGGATCATATAGGCACAAGAGAAACAAGCAGAGGTTAATGTTATACTCCTTCAAGTTTTGTCAAATTTGCAGTGACAAGGGTCGCTTTGGATCTACCATGGACATGAGGATAAAACTAATGGGGCATATGGTAGTAGGTCTCCTGGTAGACACAAGTCAAATAGATTTGACACGGTGAGAGATGGCATGCTTTTGGACACTATGGATAGAAGGGTTGATGAGCACAAGTACTATTCTAGTTCTGGTTATGATAGACATCATGATTGTCATTGCTATCATCCTTACAAGAGGAATGATAGGGGATACTTGCCAGATGACTTAAAGAAAGAAAAAACACCTAATTTTGATGGAGATGTGAAGAAGACAGAAGATGCAAAGACTTGGATACTTAGGATGAACAAATTCTTTGAGTTTCATGATTACATAGATAACATGAAGGCTAGAGTAGTAATCTTCAGCTTGAAAGGTAAAGAAGACATTTGGTGGGAAGATGTTAAGTAGGTCAGAGACATCAAGATAGATGATTTGAGTTGGCGGGAGTTAAAGAAGCTTTTCAGTAAGAAGTACTTGTTAGAAAGGTACTACGAAAGTAAGGCTAAAGAGATCTATGAGCTAAAGATGGGATCAATGACAAATGAAGAGTACACGACCAAGTTTCTGGAGCTATTGAGGTATGTACCATATCTTACTGATGAAAAGGCTAAAGTTCAACGATTTGGAAGTGGTTTTCCATTAGCATTTAGAGATCGGATTAGTATGATGAGCCTCGGTAACTTGAGGAAGTCATTGGGAAATTGAAACATTTCTATGAACAATCAAAGTGTAAGAATGAATCTCAACAAGGATGGAAGGGAAAGACAAAGGTAAAGGTAAATGTCATCCTAAGAGGACAAGGCCTCAACATGCATATGAGAAAGAGAATGTGGCACCACAAAAGAGATTTAATGCAGCTGGGCAGGGACATGAGTCGCAGCAGCAGAATAAAGGTGTTGGTAAAGGTCGATTGGAGTGTTGGACATGTGGAAAGGAACACCTTAAGAGAGATTGTACACAGAATGAAGGTGGTAGGCCTCAAATATAGAGTGCACTGGAGGCGCAGACTATTGGGGATGTTGGGCAGAGCATTCCTCGTATCTATGTTGCAGTGGACAACATACATGCAGAACACCATGCATCTATCATTGAGATGTACGGTGAGATTTGTGATCAAGTTATTTCTATTTTGATTGACCAAGGATCAAATTATAGCTATGGTAGTCTTGACTTGGTGGATCAGTGTGGTTTGAGTAAGGAATTACATGCAGAGTCTTGGTTAGTGCAGTTGGCTACAGGTACAAAGAAGTGATTTCATCATTGGGTAAGAGCTTGTGCATTTGATTTGAGTGGTATGCCTACCACAGCACATCTATATGTATTACCATTGGGATCATATAATATGTTGTTGGGCATGGATTGGTTGTATTTTCATAGAACCAAGGTAGATTGTTATGACAAAGCTATTAAGTGTGTTGATGATAATGGAGAACCAAGAGTCTTACAGGGTAAGAAGAAAGCCACATTAGTTAGGATGGTGACGGCTATGCAAGCAAAGTGTAGCCACAGGAAAGGGTGTATGTTATTTGCAGTATACATTTCTAGAGATAAGGGTAAAGAGGTTGAGGATGCAGATGTGTTGACCAGGTACCCAGTTTGCAACAGTTCTAGGATCTATTTCCTAAGGACATTATAGAGTTTCCACCTCATGGGGAGGTAGACTTTTCTATTGAGTTAGTGACAGGGGCAGCTCCAGCATCAAAAGCACCTTACAAGATGAGCACACCTGAGTTGGTCGAGTTAAAATTGCAGTTGAAGGAAATGTTGGACAAGGGATACATTATGCCAAGTGTATCACCTTGGGGTGCATCGATCTTATTTGTGAAGAAGAAGGATGGAACTCTCATATTATGCATTGACTACAGGGAGTTGAAAAAAGTGACTATCAAGAACAAGTACCCTTTGTCGAGGACTGATGACTTGTTCGATCAGCTCAACAGAGCAGCAATGTTCTCCAAGATTGACTTGAGATCGGGATACCATCAGGTACGCATCAAAGAGGAGGACATTTACAAGACAACTTTCCGAACCAAGTATGGGCATTATGGGTTTGTTGTTGTTCCATTTGGCTTAACTAATGCTCCAGCTACATTTATGTGTTTGATGAATAGTGTGTTGTGTCCATATTTGGATAAGTTCGTTATTGTGTTCATTAATGATATACTGGAATATTCTAAAAATGAGGATGAGCATGTCAAGCATTTAGCAGCAGTGTTGAGGTTGTTGAGAGAGCATCAATTGTATGCTAAGCTCACCAAGTGTAGTTTCTTTTAGAGTGAGGTACACTACTTGGCTCATGTTGTCTTCAAGGAAGGGATTGCAGTAGATCCATAAAAGATAAAAGCCATTAATGAGTGGGTAGCTCCTATGAATGTGGATGAGGTGATATTTTTCATGGGGTTGGCAGGCTATTATAGGAGGTTCATTAGGAACTTCTTGCATATTGCTTATCCTATCACATCATTACAGAGCAAAGGTAATAAGTTTGAATGGACAGAGGAGTGTGAGGCTAGCTTTGAGTAGCTTAAGTAGTTGTTGACAGGTGCATAAGTGCTAAAGATTGCAGATCCGAACAAAGATTTTAGTGTGCAGAGAGGCTTGCAAGAGAGGACTTGGTGGAATCCTTATGCAAGATGGACAAGTGGTATGTTGTGAGTAGCGAAAGCTGAATGAGCATGAGAAGAACTTACTGACACATGATTTGGAGTTAGCAATGATCATTCATGCATTGAAGATGTGGATACAATATCTTCTTGGCATGAGATTTGCACTTATGAGTGATCATATTGGGTTGAGGTATTTGTTTGACTAGACAAATCTGAATGTTAGGCAGGCTAGATGGTTGGCCACGATCAGTGAGTTTAATTTCGAGATCAGGTACATCAAAGAAAAAAAGAACAGGGTGGCAGATGATCTCAGTGGATGGGTACAAGTACATCACTTGGAAGCTATGAGTTCCTATGGGACAGAATTACAGGATAGGATCTTGTATGAAGGTCAGTAGGATGTTAGGTATATGGAGATTGTGCACAAGTTGCAGCAGGATGTTAGTACGAGTAAAGGTACAAGTGTTGTATAGTTACAAGTAATGGTACAAGTACAAGTGGCAGTACAAGCACATGCACAAGTGTAGGTGCACAGGGTATGGATTATTGTCTTATAGCAGATGGGTTGGTCAGATTCAGACACACGATATATGTGCAAGATAACAGTGACCTCAAGAAGGTGATCTTGAGAGAGTTTCATGCGAAACCTTATTTAGGTGTTAGGTCCCTATACTACTAGTGTGATCCATTATTATTATTAGTGCAACCCCCTTATTGTGTTAGTGTGGCCATATAGTCCCCGTGTTGTTATTATTGTGCCCCATAGAAGCCCACTATTGTTATTATTGTGCCCCTACAATATTATTGTTATGTAGGCTTTGATTGTATTGGGACCCCTTAGACTCCTATAAAAAGAAAGGAGGTCTTGTTATTTGTATCATCCAAGAATTGTTCATTTGTGTAATGTAAAGGAGGTTTCCCCCTCGAAGAGGTTGATTTTGAAGTCGTTTATCTATCTTTCTTTTATTTTGTGAGTTGGTTACATAACATTAGGTCACCTGGGTTATCAGAAGACATTGACAGCAGTGAAGAAATTTTATTATTGGCCGAATCTAAAGAGGGATGTAGCAGAGTTTGTGGTAATTGTTTTGATTTTCAGTGAGTGAAGGCAAAGGATAAACATGCAAGTGGGATGCTATAGTTGATCGTGATTCTAGAATGGAAATTGGAGGTTATTTCCATGGATTTCCTCACAGGGTTTCCGAAGACAGTAAGACAACATGATTCTGTCATGGTTATCGTGGATAGGTTGACAGAGGTTGCACACTTCATTCCAATGAAGTCTACATTATTAGCTAGTGATATGGCACATGTATTCATCCAAGATGTGGTTAGATTGCATGGTGTTTCGAAGAAGATTGTGTCAGACAAGGATGAAAATTTCACTTCCAAGTTTTGGAAGGAGTTATTTGCAGGTTTGGGCAGAGATTTGGCCTTCAGTATAGCGTATCATCCGCAGACAGATGGACAGACAAAGAGGGTCAACAGGATATTGGAGGACATGTTGAGCATGTATGTGATGCATCAGCAACAAAAGTGGGAAGAGTATCTTCCCTTGGTATAGTTCGCATACAAGAACGGTTATCAAGAGTCATTGAGGAGGAGTCATTTTGAGGAATTGTATGAGCAGAGTTGTAACACTGCCATCAGTTGGTGTGATCCGGTTACAGGGTACTTATTGGACCTGATATGTTGGCAGACATGGAATAGGAAATGAAGGTGATCAAGAAGAATCTAAAGGCAGCACAGGATAGGCAGAAAATTTATGCAGATCAAAAGAGGTTGTTAAAGGAGTTCCAAGTTGGGGAATAAGTGTAGAAATTTTGAATAATATGACACTTATTCACAGAGATTATCCCAATTACACACTATTGCAGAATAAATGCATAATACATAACCTCCTCTACGTTGATCATCAATTTAGCAGCATTAAAAACAATGAAACATCAGTCGCATGCACACGTTAACACAATATGTAACACGGGGAAAGCATACAGCTGAAAACCCCACACTATCTGTATATTATAATGATAGAGAACATGTAACAATACATAGTACAATACTCCTCACAAGTACTCAGTACTATCTCCACCTGTTACACACAAACTAGCTCAGATCTGAATCAATCACAAGTTCAAATCTCCTCCGCTACTTGCCTGCCTCCACTGTGCAATCCTGCATGAGAATGGATGAATGAATGGCTGAAGCAAACTCGTATTTTGTTGGCTGAACCACGCAATCCTCATTGGCAATACTCAATCCATGCATGTGGAAAATCTCATGCACAACTGATAGCAATCTCAACCTCTAACACCTGTCTCCACTGAACTGTCCATGCACTGAGTTAACTGATGTATTCTTTAGTTGCTTTATGAGTTAATAATTAGTGAATTAATTAATAATTAATTCACATCACTCTTCACTAGTGTATTCTGCAGTTAGACTAAATACAACTAGTTTAACCAAGTCAAACTAAACACAACTCCATCAACTCCACCAAAACTCAACCACATGAGTTCTAACTGAAGTCCTGCATGCAATAGCTCAACTGACCCACAAGAAAATCGTATTTCCTTCTGACAGCTGCATGTGCCACATCTGTAGCTCGAAATGAAGTGCTCCAAGAGGATAAGATAATGTTTATAGTCCAAATATTATTATGAGCTAATAATATTCGACTGTTCTATTTTTAGCCTAGCAGTCTAAAAATAGAAACCGCCCATATGTCTAAAAATAGAAGTCCATCTATTTTTACCAACATGACCAATCATCCACAAATAGCATCCTGCAACTCATAGACCATGATCCATATGTCTAAAAATAGACATAGTCTAAAAATAGACTTTGCGCCAAAAATAGCCTGCGGGCCCACTTAGTGAAGGCGACTCCTTTCCACTAAGCTCCATCATCTTGTTGCATTTTCAACACTCCCTCTCAACAAGATATGGATTATCTGCAACCCCTATCCTGCAACTCTGGAATGTTCTGCATGCAACACATTTGCCCGATCCACTTGCTCCAACAACACTTGGAACAAAAACACTCCCAACTGACCACTCTGTTGGGCTAGAAACATACTCTGATGCTAAAGCTCTACCTGCTGCTGACAAGTGCTCCCTCTCTGACATCTGTGCTACTGCAACATCTCCATGCATCTCGCACCATTTCACACCTCTCTGTGCCACCTAGCACTGTGAAAAACACTTGTGCCTCTCGCATTGTTGCAGCCTACATGCTATGTGTTGTCCTGGGATTCCCTGCACTATAGCTCTCTCTCCCACTCCATCCGCATCTGTCTCTAACCAATCAGCCAGTTCCAGCTACTCCACATCAGGGCTCCTGTAGCAAGGTCTCATCCAAGAGGTTGGGTACCTCAAGGATCCTACCCCTCCTCCTTGGGACGATCAATCCACATCACCCCACCTCCTACCTGGAGGTATGGCTGCATGCGATCCCTCAGCCCACCTGGCTTGAAGTTTCCCCCTACTGGAGGTCTCTGCATGAGTAGATGTCTCTACTCAATCTCCTCTCAGCTTCCCTTGTTATGGCTGCTCCACAACCTCCTGAAGTTGTTGCACCAATCGTGGCTCCTCCACAATCGTCTAAGACTTCTTATGGCTCTGCATGTTGAGCGGTAATATACGCTCCCTCTCAACCGATAAGTCTCCATCAGTTTCCTCACTGCTCAAGGCTTTGCATGCATCTTTAACCTCAAGAGCATATAGGTTCTTGACCCGTGAACCAATCTGCTTCACCTGTCTAGTGATGATGTGTCTAAGGAAAACCTTTCCCATACTGAACACTACATCATAGCCTCTGTCTTCCAGCATCGCGATCGACACCAAGTTTCTCTTCAGTCCTGGTACATACTTGAAATCGGTCAAGGTAAGGCGAGCTCCATGTTCCCTCTGAAAAAAACCGTGCCTACACCTGAGACACTATACTTCTCATCATTACCCATCACTATGAGTACCTGGAGATCTTTCTCCTCCAAAGTACTGAACAAACTCTTGTCACCGGTCATGTGGAAAGAAGCTCCACTGTCAAGAAACCAACCACTTCCCACCACGGATGAAACCATGCATGTGAAGAGTGTGAAATCCAACTCAAACTGTGAAGCAAGTGCCTCACCTTCATATCCTTCCCTAGATCCCTTCTTGGATTTCCTCTGTGGACAATTTGAAGCATAATGGCCCACTTCATGACAACGAAAGCATCACATTTTCGATTTGTCAACCTTCTTCCCATCATTGGAAGAACTGGATTCAGAAAGAGAACCCTTCTCCTTCCCCTTCTTTGCTTTGGCAGCCAAAGCGCAATTTTCTTCATCAGATGCCTTTGATGAAGATCCGTCCCTGGTATTCCGCCTGATCTCCTCTTGCACAAGATCCGACCAAAGTCTCTCCCATCCTGGCAATTTCTCCCGACCATTGACAGAGTCCTGATAGGAATGCTAACTCTTCAGAATACCAAGGAGAGCCAAGCTCACCAAGTCCTCATCATTGACAGTCACCCCCACACTTCCCAGCTCATCCCAGCATTGGGTGAACTTCGTGAGATACCTGGGCATACTGTCTCCATTCTCACACTTAATGTTTATGAGTTTATCCTTGAGCGCCAACTTCCTCTGTACGCTCTTGCTTTGGAATAGATCTGTCAACGCTTTCCACATCAAGTATGGAGAAGCCTTTCTATGCAGGCTGGACACAATGTGATCCTTCACGCCCTCCAACAGAATCCTTCGACACTTTGCTGTCTTCTTTTGCCAAGCATCAACTTGCGTAGTATCAGTAGGCTTTGGGACCTCAGCCTCTATGAACTCCTTCAACCCATTGTCATCTAACACCGCCTCCATCTTGTCTTTCCATGCAATATAATTTGAGTTGCCTTCAAAGGCATACTCCTTTCGCAATCCGTTGAAAGACATTTCAACTTTGACACCAAGAAAACACTGCTGCAAATTCGAATTCCACCAACTCAAAACTCAACCAGTTCTGATCTAAAATTTGTGAGAACAAAGTATTTCTCGTACAGAGATTGATTGTATGGGCTTTTACTGGATATCTCACCTTCCAAAGGAAGGATGAATCCAGAGGCTACCTGGCCCGATTACAGACTCTGCCTGAAGAAATAAAATGTAAACACTTTATGAATAATAGATCTGATGATCAACAGCTCTGATACCATGTAGAAATTTTGAATAATATGACACTTATTCACAGAGATTATCCCGATTACACACTATTGCGGAATACATGCATAATACATAACTTTCTCTACGTTGATCATCAATTTAGCAGCATTAAAAACAATGAAACATCAATCGCATGCACACGTTAACACAGTATGTAACCTGGGGAAAGAATACAGCTGAAAACCCCACACTATCTATATATTATAATGATAGAGAACATGTAACAATACATAGTAAAATACTCCTCACAAGTACTCAGTACTATCTCCACCTGTTACACACAAACTAGCTCAGATCTAAATCAATCACAGGTTCAAATCTCCTCTGTTGCTTGCCTGCCTCCACTGCACAATCCTGCATGAGAATGGATGAATGAATGGCTGAAGCAAACTCGTATTTTGTTGGCTGAACCACGCAATCCTCATTGGCAATACTCAATCCATGCATGTGAAAAATCTCATGCACAACAATAGTCACAACTGATAGCAATCTCAACCTCTAACACCTATCTCCACTGAACTGTCCATGCACTGAGTTAATTAATGTATTCTTTAGTTGTTTTATGAGTTAATAATTAGTGAATTAATTAATAATTAATTCACATCACTCATCACTAGTGTATTCTGCAGTTAGACTAAATACAACTAGTTTAACCAAGTCAAACTGAACACAACTCCATCAACTCCACCAAAACTCAACCACATGAGTTCTAACTGAAGTCCTGCATGCAATAGCTCAACTGACCCACAAGAAAAGCGTATTTCCTTCTGACAGCTGCATGTGCCACATCTGTAGCTCGAACTGAAGTGCTCCAAGAGGATAAGATAATGTTTATAGTCCAAATATTATTATGAGCTAATAATATTCGACTATTCTATTTTTAGCCTGGCAGTCTAAAAATAGAAACCGCCCATATGTCTAAAAATAGAAGTCCATCTATGTTTACCAACATGACCAATCATCCACAAATAGCATCCTGCAACTCATAGACCATGATCCATATGTCTAAAAATAGACATAGTCTAAACATAGACTTTGCGCCAAAAATAGCCTGCGGGCCCACTTAGTGAAGGCGACTCCTTTCCACTAAGCTCCATCATCTTGTTGCATTTTCAACAATAAGTGCATTTTTGCATCAAACCGAAAAATATCTCCTTGTGGATTGGATCTTGTGCCAAGATGGCACCACGATTTTGTGGACCCTTCAGTATCATTGAGAAGATTGGGCCAGTAGCCTACTGACTTGCACTACCTCCAACAATGAAATTCCATGATGTTTTCCATGTATCTTTGCTTAGAAGTATGTTAAAGATGTTGATCATGTGATTGACTGTTTTGTATTAAAAGTGGAACCAGATGGAGAATTCCAGTCAGAGCCTCACTGTATATTTCAAAAAAAAGGTGCTCCTGCTCCGAAACCGAGCAATCGAACAAGTTAAAGTGCAATGGAAGCACTTTGGGCCCGATGAAGCTACATGGGAGATGGCGGATCAGATGAATTGCTCATGGTGTAGGTGGAGATATTCGGTGGCATCCATGCTTGTTTGGCCTAATGATCGAGTGGATATCATGGTAAAGCTTGTTATGATGTGTTCATTGTGTTGGCCTAGTGATCCAGGATGGATTATGGTAAAGCCTTGTTTCTATTGATGAGGGTGACGTATTTTAGCCTCGGTATTGTTACACAAAATATTGTCACCATGACTTTCTGTAATCAGTGTGGGTCTATCATCACTCATACTGACCTCCTATGCAAGTCTCAAGCCTCAACTCTTCATATCAAGCTTTAAAAATGAAAATCTTTGGTTCCGCACTTTCTCTTACCAGTACCTGCGGTCCCGCACCCATTAGTCATGTTACCTGCGGACCTGCCCGCTCTGTCTCTAAAGGAGTGGGTGCGGACCCCTGTGAAAGTCAAAAAGGTGCAAGTTTATTCTTAAAAACTCACTTTGGGTTAATTCTGGACGCTTCTAGAAGGAATCTTGACGTGGTTGGTTCGCTCCTAGGTGGTTCATGCATCCCATAACTAAAGGAGCTAACCCCTTGATGAGAGGAGCTTATCCCTTTGAAGGAGGGCTTTATCCCTTTGAAGGTGGACCTAGTAACTTCCCTCCTCTGCACTATAAATTGAGGCATTGGGCTGGTTGCTAGGGAGGTTAGAAGCTAAACATTTTTTAGGGTAAATGCTGTTGGAATTGAGACTTCCTAGTTAAGCTTGAAAGGAGAGATTACATACCTTTTGGCTTCATTGGGAAGAGAGTGAAACTTGTCAAAGTAGAGGAGATTCTTGTTGGACCCTGGGAGGAGCTTGTACAGCATCAAGGCACCAAGGTTGTAAAGTTCTTCTTTGATTAAAGTTAATACAATCAGATTCATTTTTCTCAATAAATTGTCTTATATGGTTTGTTTCATGAATTCCTTGATCATCATGATAAATATGCTTTATTATATTGGCTTTTCAGTGCTATTTAATGTGTGTGCTTGCTTGTGTTTGCAGATTCTTTACAAGGAAGCTCATTTGGATCAACGGAGCGTGGCTTCCACAAACTAGCACAGGACCCGAGGTAGGCCTAAAACACCTGTAAGCCTTTATTTATAAATTGCATATTTAGAGAAAGATAGATTTTTTTTGGTTTGCTTATCGCTAGATATCATTAGATACTAGGGAGGTCGGTCTTGTCCGCAAGAACGACTTATTCGGCCAACAAAACGGCGACCATACTGGGGACTTGAATTTTTGGTTTTTCCTTTTCTTTTACTTTGACTTGAGAAATTGTTTCTCTGTTTCTGGTTTTTTGCTTATTGTGTGGGATTGGGTAGGTTTTTAGATTTTGAATTGTCTTTTGTTTTTCACATTTTTTAGAGTGGACCGCACCTGTTGTTTGTAACACAGTACAGGCATACCCGCACTGTTCCTTTACTACACAGTGCAGTACCGCACCTGGTTATACCAGGGGACTGCGGACCCTGTCAAATTTTTGAAAAAACTAAAATCTTTTCATCCAGTTAAGCTTAGGATTTGTTTATGTTTTTTAGCCTCTACCCAGATCTGCATATGTTCTGTCAAAAAGCCTTGCTTATGAGTTTCTTTCAGCATATTCTTCATCTCATCAATCTCCATTAAGTTAATTGGGTGTTTAGAGTCTCTTTTTTGAGAAATTCTTAATTTGATTTCTTTTGGTCATTACTTGGAGGTTTGTCTCAGTCTTTTCACAATTTTGCATCTTTTTGCTTTTGTATGGGTGTTAATCGCCTTTGAGTGTTTTTATTTTTTGATCTTTGGAACTCTCACCCAATTTTCTTGACTTACACTTGATTGGTTCTTAGATTACATAGAATCATCTTGTGTTTGAGAATTCTCTTGTATATATCACATTTGCATAATTAGAATTCTCATTTTCAGAATATGAATGAAAAATGTGCATAGATTACATTTGCATACTTTTCAAGTGAATTGTGCATAGATTACAATTGCATAGTTTACATTCTGAAAAATCAATCATAGATTTAGATCAGCTTTCTTTGATTTGAATTTACATATTTTTATTCTTGTTTTTAACACACAAAAATAAAAATAAAAATTGTTTTGGAATTGATTTGCATTAGTTTTTCTTAATGAAATTAGTACATTAGAGAATTTGTTATATTTTCTCTTAGTTATCAATTTTTTGCATTGTTGGAAGTGAATGGAAACTCTCTCCTTACTTTAGTTAGGATTCATCGAATTGAAAAGATTACATTATCATATTCAATTTCATTCAGTTTTGGGTCGGGTCATAACACCATTGGTTTCATATCCATTTACCCTTTTGAGTAATAACAGCCTAAATAACACAGCGCTTAATTAAAATTCATCTAGTAATTTTTACATTATTAGGACTCTTTCCACCAATTTAGCTTAGGCTAGTGTCTTGGAATAGGTTTTAGTTAACTTTCCAAGACAGTAAAACAAACAAGTAGTCGATCTTGCGGTAGGAAAGAAATTCCAATTGTTACATATATGCTCTGGGAAGCTCCTCTAAAGGAGTCAAGCACGAGGTCATATTCGAACCAATGGGGTAATCAATCCTTCCTCATTGGGAATGATAGCAAATATACACGTATTAAAAACGGTAAACCTCAAATTAACCATTGTCGAGGAGCCTGGGGTCACTTGTTGGTAAACCTTGGATTATCTCAAGGAGCCTTCAAGGGGATTGAGCTTTGTTACTCTGCCCTTGCGTGTGTATCGGATCGTAGACTGTTCCCCCAGGTATATTTGTTTCTGTTGGTAACCATAGTGACATAATCTATAGGATTCTTTCCTAAGGTGACGGTGGAGGGAAGATCCCACTGTACCTGGAGCAGACGTCAACTAGACTCACTTGGACTCTCGGGGGGGTTCTCTTCACTTGAGATGGTTTAGTGGAGAAACTTGTGCCAGTCTGTTTCATTAAGCTGGTTGTTGGGGTAACTGTTCCAACCGCCATTTCTGTATTGAAATTTGCGACATTGGATTTCATCACCAACTAGTGTTTTTGGTACAGAAAGTTATTGTTTGTGTGTGGTTTGACTCCTAGATTTGATAGCGCGTGTTAATTTGTTTGTTTTTACTTTTAGAGACCATAGGTGTGAATTGTGAATTTTAATTGTTAGGTGTGAATTGTGAATTTTAATTGTTAGGTGTGAATTGTGAATTGTTAATTTTAGTTTAAAATTGTTAATAAAATTCACTGAAATTGAATATAATGGCAACTGTTCCGGAATTTACCAACCAAGGAACCCCTCTTAACGAGAATCCTAGTACTTTTCCTTATTTTGGAAATGTTGGTCCTCCTTATATGGCTACTTTGTCATTACCTGGATTTACAATAGGTTTACCGATATGGTTATTTTCAACTTCGTTGGCCCCAAATACTCTAATTGTTCCACCTCAACCGAATGCTTCACCTCAACAGAGTTCACCATCTCAACATCACCAACCTTCTGTTGACCCTTTACCTTCTTCGCCTAATTTTTCTTCCTCCATTTCTTCCTCTTGGCTTGGTAAAATCCTTGACGCTAGTAACCAAGTAGCTAAGAAGAAAAAGAAAGGGAAGAAGAAGAAGAAGAAGAAGCTAGATAAGAGATAAGTCAACCAACCAACCATGGTTGTAAGTGTTAGTTATGTTGAGGAAACCTCCAACATGCATCGTAAACCCAAATACCCTTGCAGGCTTTGTAAGGGTGACCACTTCCTTATCAATTGTCCTGGTATTCCAAAGGTCTTGGAAGTATGGTCAGAAAAATATCATCAACTTTCCATTGATCCATCAACCAGTGATAGTCAGGTTCCAGGGAAAAAGGGTAAAGTTAGGTTTCCTTGAAAGTTATGCAAAGGGAGTCATCAAACTCACATTTGCCCTCACATGGATGAAGCCTCAAAATTGTTGGAAAACCTTACTGTTCCACAGCAAGAATTTCCAACTGGTTACCATAAACTTTCTCCCAACCTACTGTCAACTGACGGAGTGATTGATCTAATTTCAAGTACAGTCGATCCCACTCTTCCATTGGAGAGTGAAACTCATATCACTCAAGTTGATGATCCATTAGTTGATCAAGTGGTTGATTCAATTTCACATTCGGTCGATACCACTCTCCCTTTAGAGAGTGAACTTCATACCGCTCAGGTTCTTCTTGTTACATTAGATTCTTCTATGCCGAGGGGCATTTCACCTGCTCCAAGTACTGAGGTCTTTTCCTTTGATTGGAATAGACTGACAGAACCTCGTCTTCCTTCCTCCATCCCTTTCCAAATCATTGTCAAGGCTGGTAGTAGGGACATGCACCGCACACAGGTAGATGAAGGTGCTTCTGTTAGTATTTTATCCTCAACTGCTTGGAAAGCTTTGGGTTCCCCTCAGCTTGCACCTATTACGCAAAATCTGAAAGCTTTTAACAGAACCATTAGTGAACCTTTAGGGATCCTTCCTAAGTTTTCTATTACCTTGGAAGGTAAAACTGTCTATATTGATCTTATGGTAGTTCGAGGTCCCTTGGATTTCAATTTACTCCTTGGGCGAGACTATGTTTATGCAATGAAAGCTGTCGTATCGACACTCTTTCGTGTGAAGTCTTTCCCTCACAATGGAAATATTGTGACTATAGACCAGCTTTCGTTCCCTAGTCTTGTTTCAACTAACAGCAATATGACACCCCTAAATGTTCCTGATTCTAAAATGGTATCTACCCCGCCACGGGTTAATTATGTGGCAACTGGTCCCATGTTTTCAGTTACCGATGTAAGTGAGCCTCTCACTGCTTGCTCATCTTCCTTTGATTTAGATCCGGTAATTGACATGGAAAACTCTATGGGATTACTTGAACATGATGTTCTTATCCCTTTTGAGTTCCTTGACATGTGTTCCTTCCAAAGAACTATTCTTCCTTCTGATGAAGACCTCTTGGAAGCCATGATCAAGGTGTGTCCATTGACATGTCTTTCTTCCAGTTGGAAGCCATGATCAGTGAGTTCGAGGAAAGTTCCTTTTACTGTGTCGACCTCGTTAAAAAATGAATCAGTGAGTGCGAGGATAGTTTTGTTCCTGTGTCAACCTCGTTAAAAAATGAAACAGGGTGTTAGAGGATAGTTCCTATTACTGAGTCAACCTCATTAAAAAATGAATCAGGTAGATTTTAGGTTATATAGGTAGATTGTAGAGAATATTCATCGAGGATAGTTCCTGTTACTAAGTCAACCTCGCTAAAAAATGAATCAGGTATGAGGACAGTTCTTTTCCTGTGTCAACCTCGTTAAAAAATGAATCAGTTGGTCAGAGGATAGTTCCTATTACTGAGTCAACCTCGTTAAAAAATGAATCAGGTATGAGGACAGTTCTTTTCCTGTGTCAACCTCATTAAAAAAAAAAATGAATCAGTAGGTTATATAGGTAGATTGTAGAGAGTAGACTTGAGCATAGTTCCTTGTCTTGTGTCAAGCTCGTTAAAAAATGAATCAAGGATTTTATGAGCATAGTTCCTTATCTTGTGTCAAGCTCGTTAAAAAATGAATCAAGGATTTTAGAGCATAGTTCCTTATCTTGTGTCAAGCTCGTTAAAAAATGAATCAAGGATTTTATGAGCATAGTTCCTTGTCTTGTGTCAAGCTCGTTAAAAAATGAAACAAGGAGTCATGAGCATAGTTCCTTATCTTGTGTCAAGCTCGTTTAAAAAATGAAACAAGGGTTTTGAGGATACTTCTTTTCCTGTGTCAACCTCACTAAAAAATGAAACAACTCCCTTTTCGAGTCGAGTCTTTCCAAGATCTCGAAAGTAAACCTTCATTCCATCCACCTGGTTGAATGCAATGAAGCTTGGGGGGCATGTACCTCGTTTTGCGTCATTACGCTGGGGGCATGCGAATTTATAACAAGCATAGTTTTTCATTTCAAGCTTGTATAAACATGAAACCGAATCCAAGCAGAGTTCTCTATGGTTCAAGCTTGTGTAAAAATGAACCTATACCTTATTTACATCTCGTGATTGTCATTTTTATCCACTAAATTCTGTTAGATGAACCTTGGTTGTTTTCATTGCATCGCCACCATCTCTTTGGCTGATCATATGCTTTCACTTGGTTGTTTAGCCTTCCTGAGGGACCACATCTATGAGTGGTTTTATTAGCCAGCCTCTTAACCATTACATGTTTCGAGCAGTTCCTCCATTGTCGGAACCAGTTGCTACCCTTTATACCACTCGTTCCTCTAGGACGAGTCCTCTTTAAGCTCTTTTCTGACTCGTAAAACATGAAAAGATTGCCGAGTTTTTCCTTTTTAAACTCGCTAAAACGCAATTAAAAGGACGGTCCACTTACAGCTCTTTTCTAACCGTATAAACATGAAACGATTGTGGACTTTTGTCGTTTCAAGTTCGATATTGGTTATAAAACGACGTGTTGTTGGTCGCTTTTTCACTTTTTCGGATCAGAGACACTAATTATGAAAAGTACTCCTTGATCATAATGATCAAGCGGTTCTCTCAAGTATTATTTTATACTTTTTCGGGCTTTGGAGACACAAATTTACGAAAAAGGACAACCATGGAGTTTTCTTAAGTTTTTTCAGACTCCCTAAAATTGAAAAACGCAAAGTTTCTCCTATACTGGACTCGTTAAAATTTAACAGTAAAGGACCTGTTCAATTACAAACAGGAACGGACCACTCCTTCTTAGGGTTCGAATTTAAACTAAGTTGGACTCATCCGAAGGATGAGCTTAAAATCAAGCAAATGTTATCCTCCTCAAGCTTGCTAAAAATAAAGAGGTACTTGCCAGAAATGGTGGGGGAAAAGAGAGAAAAATGAGCCTGTTTGTCATACTTTGTGTCTCATAAAACATTTAACCACTCTTGAACACGACATTTTTTATTCACCTGGGTTCGGAAATCCTTTGCCTAACAATTGATCAAACCATATTGAAAGTCTTCAACCGGTTTGTGGGTATTAACTTTGGGTCAATTGTCACCAAACCATCTGCTGTGTCGTTATGTGTTCAAGAGGTCAATGCGAATAAACCATTCATCTGCAAAATATTTGTCATCCATCTTGACCATCCCTAAGTCAGTCCTTGCAACTATATTTCTTCAAACTTGATCTATGATTTCGTGTTGTGGGCTTGCCTACGACGGATCACTTTCTATCGACTTCAACCCATTATCTAGAAAGATGATCTAGAAATTGTCAGTACCTTGGGATTTGCATGCCTCAATGGCAGGTTTCTCGCCTCCGACGATAGGTTGCATCATTGACCTTCGATCAAAGGATTCTGTGACATGTTCGACATTAACACATCTATTCACATCTCATGGATTGTACTGAGTACTTTGAGAGCCATTGACATTACTGGTGGTTTCTCTCACACTTGTTAACAGTTTACATCATTGACTGGTAATCAAGTGGTTTCTACCATGTTCGACTTCGACACATTCATTCACATGGATAGAATCGTACTATTTCGGGAAGTAGAAATCAAGACCCTGGATCTAGTTTCCACCATCCAGGCTGCAAGGAATTTTGTATTCATTATACAGTGGACTATTCATAAACAGATGGTTGCGTCCATACTGTGTCTACATGTGTCTATACTTGTGATGTATTGCAAGATCATTCTTATATCAAAGCAGTTTAGTTAGTTTTCTAGTCAGTTTTGATCTGAGTATGGGAATGCCTACCTCAACGATGATATGATCTCATATATATATTTTGTATTGAATGTTTTTACAGGTTCCAACCAGGCTCTCCACAAGATGATCCTAGAAATGATAAAGTACTTCACTCTTCTTAGATGAAAAATGATATCCTCGTCTACTACAGACTTTGCACTTTAGGGGGAAATCTGTTACACAAAATATTGTCACCATGACTTTCTGTAATCAGTGTGGGTCTATCATCACTCATACTGACCTCCTATGCAAGTCTCAAACCTCAGCTCTTCATATCAAGCTTTAAAAATGAGAGAAAGTCCTTAAAAATCAATAAATCTCTGGTTCTGCACTTTCTCTTACCAGTACCTGCGGTCCCGCACCCATTGGTCATGTTACCTGCGGACCTGCCCGCTCTGTCTCTAAAGGAGTGGATGCAGACCCCTGTGAAAGTCAAAATGGCACAAGTTTATTCTTAAAAACTCACTTTGGGTTAATTCTGGATGCTTCTAGAAGGAACCTTGACGTGGTTGGTTCGCTCCTAGGTGGTTCATGCATCCCATAACTAAAGGAGCTAACCCCTTGATGAGAGGAGCTTATCCCTTTGAAGGAGGGCTTTATCCCTTTGAAGGTGGACCTAGTAACTTCCCTCCTCTGCACTATAAATTGAGGCATTGGGCTGGTTGCTAGGGAGGTTAGAAGCTAAACATTTTTTAGGGTAAATGTTGTTGGAATTGAGACTTCCTAGTTAAGCTTGAAAGGAGAGATTACATACCTTTTGGCTTCATTGGGAAGAGAGTGAAACTTGTCAAAGTAGAGGAGATTCTTGTTGGACCCTGGGAGGATCTTGTATAGCATCAAGGCACCAAGGTTGTAAAGTTCTTCTTTGATTAAAGTTAATACAATCAGATTCATTTTTCTCAATAAATTGTCTTATATGGTTTGTTTCATGAATTCCTTGATCATCATGATAAATATGCTTTATTATATTGGCTTTTCAGGTGCTATTTAATGTGTGTGCTTGTTTGTGTTTGCAGATTCTTTACAAGGAAGCTCATTTGGATCAACGGAGCGTGGCTTCCACAAACTAGCACAGGACCCGAGGTAGGCCTAAAACACCTGTATGCCTTTATTTATAAATTTCATATTTAGAGAAAGATAGAATTTGTTTGGTTTGCTTGTCGCTAGATATCATTAGATACTAGGGAGGTTGATCTTGTCCGCAAGAACGACTTATCCGGCCGACAGGTATGATCTAGTTGGTTATTTTGGTTTGATTCCCACATTCATCCTTGGAATATGGCATGAAGGTGATTGGTTGAAGAGAGACTTGGCTCATCTAATCTATGGTCGAGTGGAACGTGATAGTCCCATCTCCGGTTGATTTTTTGCATTCAATAGTGAGAAATTCATTCCCTTGATTTTCATGTGTAAATTTATTGATGTATATGTGGATTTTATGGCTGATATGTTTATGATATTTCTGTCCCTATTATGTTGGTTATATGTATGCCTTATGACCACAGCTATGTATGGCTCTCAACATGTTTTTACTTGTAAATGAATGGATAATGTGTCTATGACCTAATACATGATAATACAGCAAATGACATGAGGGAACAATGGTTCATAGTGATTCTCAAATAAGTATGAGATCCCTACACTTAATTCTATTGTTTACACCTGTAGGTTACATGTTGACGATATGTTTGACTAAATTCTTGTCATGGTTAGTAGGGGTCTAATTAAGGTTGTGTTCAACTTATTTATTTTACATCATTGTTTCCCTATACTTTTACTAATTTTAAGCTATCACTCCATTCTGGACAGTGACCTAGGCTCTTGGCCTGAAAAAGTAGCTTAAATTCCAAGGTCATTGGCACAAAACTGGTAATTTTAGTCTCTAGTCACTGGCAGGCAAGCCTGTGAGAGCGAATTTGGGTTTCTAGATGCTCTCTTACCCATAGCATGGGAGAGACTAAGGCCTAAGACATCCAGAACATCAGTGGGACGCAGGGACAAGCTGTATGCATGGTTGACTTGTCTCCTAAGGATTCTGAAGCTGATGTTGGATGGTCATGTGTGATGTTTTAGTAGATTCCACTTCCTTAAGGTCACATAGGAGGTCGAATCCAAACGTGGTAGCCTCTCGTCTCATGTTTACCCTGGCTGGCTAGTTACTTGGGTAGATATGGGAGGAGGGTGCTACAATGTGGTCCTTCAATGCAACAAAATTTGAGGTGCCTTGCAAGGCCTAATCTAGCCTTAGTATGTTGAAGGCCATCTTCTCAGCTCTAAAGAAATCCTGCTACACTAATCTTTAAATTCAAACCTCTGAGACCCAAATTTGAATTTCCTATTCTATTGTGATTCCTACTTTGATACCATGTATAAATTAGACTGTAGATTTGAAACTTCTCATGAAATTTAATAAATCACAAGACTCGAAGCTACTATACTACTATGCGGAATTCAATTCACTATCTAGAACACAAATCATAGACATGCAAAAGGAAACATCACACATGTACATATATTTATCTAGGGAAAAGCAACTGCTCAAAACCCCTTCCTATTTGTATTGCATTGATCAAATAATAGAAATGAATACATATGCTTGCTCAAGCCTAAGCACAACCTACAAGTGTATAGACTATCTCTCTACCTAACTAACTCTGGCCAACACTTAAATAATTTTCAAGCCCTCCAAGATCCTATTTCCTTTAACTTCTTGTTGAGGAAATTAGCCCTTATTATGTAGGAAATTCCCTCAATTGGATCGCAAAAATCCTCTAAGCTCATCCTCTGGTTGCATGCACCACCTGTACACTTCATAATAGTCTACAACTGATAGTACATTGCCTTGGAATCTCCATCTCAACTGGTTAACTTGAATTCTCTGAATGCATCAGTCATTTTGGGTTGATTTATTAGTTAATTGGTTGATCACTGAGTGTGGTTGAAGTTACACTTCCACAACTTGACCTTCCACTAGTTCCTCCAACAGTTAGAACTAGATTAACTGACCATAACTCAATTTAACTTAAATAGATTGCTGCAACCAATCATACTAAACTTGTTAGGTCCCTATAATACTAGTGTATTACCCCATTATTATTATCATTGTAGCCCTTATTGTTAATTTTGTGCCCATGTTGTCCCCATATTGTTATTATTATGCCCCATAGAAGCTCATTATTGTTATTGTTGTGCCCTTACATTATTATTGTTATGTCAGCTCTGATTATATTGTGACCCCTTAGACTCCTATATATAAAAAGGAGGTTTTGTCATTTGAATCCATTTGTGTAATGTAAAGGAGGTTTCCCCCTTGAAGAGGCTAATTTCGAAGTCGTTGATCTATATTTTCTATCTTTTTGTGAGTTGGTTGAATAACATTTGGTATGAGAGCTTTGGATTCTAAGGTTTCGCTGCTTCAAACAGGTCCTCGTGGAATTTTCAATATAAATTTTTTTCTATGACGCTTTAGAAGCTGGAAATAAATCCCATTTGAGACAAAATATTGATGAACGTTGTGTCTGAATTTCGGATCTTGTATCGCTATATTGTCGGAGATATGATCCAAGGAAGTTAGGGTTTTTGTAGGCTTTCGAATTCCATCTCAAACAGGTGACCTTGGGAAAATAGTCATAACTTTCTCTCTGAGCATTGGATTCGAATTTAGTAAAAATTGAAAGAAAGAGAACGAATTGTGGTTTGTTGGGTATCGTTTTCAGGTCCGAAGGTCGAAATAATGACATGTGGTACTTCGTACAAGTTCTCTCTACTAAACCAGTCTATAATTAGGCCATTGTGGGAGATTGGGCATAATGCTTTCTTGGAGAATCTAATCTCGATAAAACTTGTGGGGTTGGAAAGAATACTCACAGATCTACCACAAGACAAAATTTCATAACTTAGAGATCCACCATTACATAAATACAACATAGTCAATATCGAGCTCCTATAAAGAAAGAAAAAAGTGTTTTTTTTTTAAGATTTGCATAAGTTTTGTTTGAAAAAATAATTTGAAGTGATTCAAAGGGAATAGTGAAGAATAATACTCATTAATTTATGCCCTGAAAAAAGAAAATGGAAACACCTAGTAAGAAGCCTAAAATTTCTACTATGACACATGAAGAAGAAGAAGAAATGCAACATTATATATCGAAATTACAAGACCAAGTGCAAAAATTTTCGCTCTCACAAAGAGTAACCAAAAATGAAATGGAAGCTAAGATGGATGGTTTGAAGAATAGATTAAAATCAGAGATGGAAGGATTAAAGAATGGCATGAAAGCTAATATGGATGACATTAAAGCTAATATGGTTGACATGAAAGATAATATGGAAGATTTTAACAATGGTTTAAAAGCAGAAATGGAAGGTTTCAAGGTGCTACAAGAAATGCTTCCTAATGGCGAAAAGGTATTAGATGAAAGTCATGATGAGAAAAAAAGAAATGTTAATCATGATTTTATAGACTCTGACATTAGATCGAAGACCGACCATGTTCCAAAGATCGATATGAAGAAGTTTGATGGCAAGGATCCTGTAGCATGGATACTACAGTTAAGCAACATTTTGATCTCCATAATGTGAAAAGCACACAAAAGGTATGCATTGCAACTTTAAATGTGGAGCCCAATCAGTTTGTATGGTATTGATGGCTTTGCTCTCATAAAAAAAAATTCACTTGATCAATTTTTACAGAGGAAACGATGGCACATTATGAGGATACAAAGAGCAACATCTTCTTTAGTCAATTGATAAATCTCAAATAAAATGGTTCAATGGTGGAGCACATTGAGGACTTCCAAAAATTGAATATAAGGGTAAATAATATTCCATAGGAGCATAGGATTGATGTGTTCATAAGGACCTTAAAGGATAACATCCAACATGAGGTTCGCCTTTGAGAACCTAATTCGTTGGAAAAAGCATTCAAGTTGGCAAGAAAAATTGAAAGCAAAATTATGGCAACAAGGAAGCCTACAACTCACAAATATAAAGAAGGAAGTGTTGTTTCCCCTAGCCTTCAACAACCTACAAGGTTAACACCACAACAATTGAAAGAAAAAAGAGCAAAAGGGCTTTGTTATTGTTGTGATAGAAAATACACTAAAGGTCATAAGTGTGATTAGAAGAAATTAATTTACATAGATTGTGAAGAGGAGGAATAAAAGGAACAAGAAACATCAAAACAAAGGATATACGCTAGGAACCAACCCTAGAGAAAGAAGAAATGAATCCGACCATATCTTGTAATGAATTGTCAGGAATTACCACTCCTCAAACTCTCAATATAGAAGGGCATATCAAGAAGAAAAATGTAATAGTGTTGATTGATTCGGGTAGACCCATAATTTTATTCATTGTAAGATATAAAAGGAATTGAATTTCTTCCTATATATAGCACCAGAGTGTCAAGTGATGGTTGCAAATGGAGGAACCATAAATTGCTCTGGAAAGTGCCATAATATTAAGTTATCCCTGGGAGAATATGTATTGAATAGTCCAATGTTTTCCATTCCAATGGGTGGTGTTGATGTTGTACTAGGAGTCCTATGGCTATAATCTCTGGGTACAATAGATTTTAATTTTCAAGAACTTTTCTTGAAAATTTTTGGGAAGGAAAGGAAGTTGAATTAAGGAGTATCACAAGGAAACCAAGAAAGACAATCAGCTTTAACGACATGACAAAGCTTCTAAAGAAAGAACAACGGGGCCTAATTGCACAATTATGTACACTAGAAGTTCCCACATCGAAATCATCTATTTCTCCGGATCTCCAAGAAGTCTTGGACAATCATTCCAAGATATTAGAGATTCCCAAAGGCATCCCACCTATTCGTGATCATGACCATGTTATTCATTTGATTCTAGGAATTATTCCTCCAAACATAAGGCCTTACAGATATCCCTATGCCCAAAGGAGTGTAATTGAACGTATGGTAGCAGAAATGCTAGAGGCTAGTATAATTCAACCTATTCAAGGTTGTTTCTCTACTCCAGTAGTATTGGTGCACAAAAAGGATGGATCATGGCACATGTGTCTGGATTATAGGGAGCTCGACAAGCTCACTATTAAAGATAAATTTCCCATTCTAGTCATTGATGAATTATTGGATGAATTACATGGAGAAATTTACTTCACCAAGCTAGATCTTCGTTCATGATATCATCAAATCAGAATGAAGACTGAAGACATTCCGAAAACATCATCTAGAACTCATGAGGGTCATTATGAATTCTTGGTCATGCATTTTGGCCTTACCAATGCACCTTCTACATTTCAAGGTTTAATGAATTCCATTTTCAAACCCTTCCTTAGAAAATTTGTGTTAGTATTTTTTGATGATATACTAATCTACAGCAAGTCTTGGAAGGATCATGTTCAACATGTTGACAGGGTGCTCAAACTATTGGAGGAGAAAAAATTATATGCAAAAACCTCCAAATGTTTCTTTGGGGTACAAGGGGTGGAATATCTAGGTCATATTGTATCTCATGAAGGTGTTAAGGTAGACCCTAGCAAAATTAAAGCCATTAAGGAATGGAAAATTCCCGCATCCATAAAGCATCTGCGATGATTTCTAAGGTTGATAGGGTATTATCGCAAGTTTGTTAAGAATTATGGGAGAATAGCAGCACCTCTAACAACATTATTGAAGAAAGATGCATTTTCTTAAACTCCAGAAGCAATAATGGCCTTTGAACATCTTAAAGGGGCAGTGTGCCAAGCACCGGTATTAGCTATGCCAGACTTCACAAAAACCCTTATTGTGGAATGTGATGCCTCAAGAAATGGAATTGGTGTTGTTTTAATGCAAGAAAGAAGACCCATTGCTTTTGAAAGTCGTCCAATCAAAGGAAAGTATTTACACAAAGCTATTTATGAGAAGGAAATGTTGGCAATACTACATGCACTTAAGAAATGGTGACCTTACCTAATGGGAAGACACTTCAAGGTAAACACAGATCATGATAGTCTTAAATACCTTTTAGAACAAATATTATCTTCAAAAGAGCAACAAAAATGGGTCACAAAGATGTTGGGTTATGACTTTGAAATCATCTACAAAAAAAGGAATTTAAAATATTGTTGCAGAAGCACTCTCAAGAAATGATGAGGATGTGGAAGCATTATTCTGTGCCATTTCTGTTATCCAACCAGATTGGATAAACAAAGCAAGGGATGAATGTAAGAATGACGAAGAAGTGTGGGCACTCATTCAAAAGTTACAGCAAGATCCCAGTACATCTGACACATTTAGCTGGAAAAATAATTCGTTATGGTACAAATATCACTTATACCTCTGTAGGAATTCCCAACTCAAACAAAAGATTCTTCTTGAATTTCACACCTCTTCATTAGGAAGGCACTCATGATTTTTAAAAACTTACCACATGGTTAAGAAGGAATTTTTTGGGATGGCCTTAAAATATGATATTCAAATGTTTGTGTGGCGGAATGTTTGGTTTTTCAACAAAATAAAGTTGAAACAATTAAGATCGCGGGTCTGTTACAACCTTTATCCATTCCAAATCAACGTTGGGAGGAGGTTTCAATGGATTTTATCACAGGTCTACCCAAGTCTAGATGAAAGAGTGACATCATGATGGTAGTTGATAGACTTACCAAGTATGCACACTTTTATGCATTATCTCATCCATTTAAAGCCAGTATAGTTGCTACTACATTTATTGAAATAATACAAAAGCTATATGGAAACCCAAAGATTATTGTAAGTGACAAAGATCCCATTTTCACTGGAAATTTTTGGACATAATTATTTTCTTGTTTGGGTACTTAGTTAGCTCATAGCTCATCTTATCATCATCAATCTGATGGGAAAATTGAGATAGTGAACAAATGTTTGGAAGTATATATTTGTTGCTTTGTAAATAATAAACAGACATAATGGGTCAAGTGGTTGCCTCTGGCTGAATGGTGGTATAACAATTCCTTCCATACTACAAGAAAAATGATCCCATTTATGGCACTTTATGGATATAATCCACCGTCCATTACAACATCTTTAAGAGAAAATTCTAAGGTTAAAGTAGTGGAAGATCACATCGAACATCAACAACAATTTCTTCGACGCTTAAAGGATAACCTCACTTTGGTGCAGAATAGAATGAAACAACAAGCAGATCATCACAACAAAAGAAGGTTGATGTAGGTGACTAGGTATTTCTACGACTAAAATCATACAAACAAATGTCCCTCAAGCAAGCTAAGAAGGATAATAAATTATCACCAAAGTATTATGGTCTCAGTACAAGGTGTTGTAAAAGATTGGATACTATGGCATACAAATTGGAGCTTCCTACATT